>OX451353.1:21213942-21756442 GCA_949629185.1 Apamea crenata
TGTTCAGGGATCATGTCAATGCATTGTAATAGATGACAATGAAGTCAATCAGAGTATTCTTGCAAACGTTTAAATTTTTGAATATAAGGTTTTCAAAAACCTGAGTACAAGATTCAAGTTAAAAATGGTTGAATAGGACTGCATAGAAACGCGAAATAGTATTATCATTGACGTGTATTTAATAAAACATTTGACTGTCAGCACCAATGTTTGCAACTAGCTGCAAATATTTTTTTACCTTAACTATGAATTCTACGGTTCTTTACACATATTTTTATCATAAAAATATGATATTATGAAGTGCGTAAAAATATGTGTGTGAAACATGATCTAGTACCTACTTGGAGCGTTTCCGTCGCGCCGAACATAATTTTGCGACAGTTGAGTCGCGCTCATCGCCGCGCTTCCTGCGCTTTACGTCGCTTCACTCCGGGGCTGCCACGCTTCAGGTTACACTTGGCTAGTTGAAAAGTAGATCGTCTTGAAGTGACGGATCCACTTTCCGGTTCTGTGAATAGCTAGCTACTAGACGTATGAAATACCTTTAGTAAATGTGGAGTTGTAAGTATGATGAAATGTGGTATATACTTTATATTTAGAATATACATAGGACCTAGTTAGCACTGTTCAACCAAAAAAAATGTTATTTCAATTATCTAGAAGTAGTTAGAGGACATCAAATATTTGACCCGTTACCAATCGGGTCCAATTACTGTTGTCGTTTATCATCAAAGACGTGTGTTATTGTCAACCCTAGCGGGTCAGCAGCTCGGCGTCGGATGCCGCGTGTCGAGTGGGCGACGGTTGTTGATCTGAAGCACCGCACCGCGCCAGTCAGGACACGCTTCTATATTCATTTGAGTTGTTGTTCTTCACATCTAATTCAATACCATTTAGTTCACTTCTTCCTTTCGTGTCGATAAACTTATAACTTTACAAATAGCCACGTTAATCGCGGCGTCTGTGGAAATTTTGATAACTAAGACATGGACCCACAAAGACAATGGTAGCCTAACTAGCCTTATTTAGAATTAACCTTTATTTGACGGCACAGTTGGCGCAGTGGTTAAGCGATTGACTGCTGCGCTGCGTGTCGCGGGTTCGATTCCCGCACGGAACAAATATTTGTATGACCTACATGTACCTATTTGTTCCGAGTCTGGGTGTTTTTCTATCTATAATATGTATGTATTTACAAAAAAAAATTGTATATAAGTAGTTTATCAGCCATCTTGTTACCATAACACAAGCATTAGGTTGCTTAGCTTGGGACAAATGGTGCTGTGTGAAATGTCCAGGGATTTATTATTATTTATTTTACTTTAATTGTAAGGTAACTGGTTGTTGTTGTACATAAGGTTCGTTGGAAAATACATACTTCGAAACAGATTCGCACAATTTTTATTCTTCTTGTTAAAGACCCGAGCCATGCCTCATAATTTTCGAACAAATAAAATACAAAATCTATTTACAAAAACTCAGCAACTTTATCCTTCCAAGCTAGAATTAACTTAGTCGCCAGCATCTAACGTCGTTGCACGAGGAGAGGCAAGTCCCTGCCGCAGCCTGCAGCCGTCAGCAGTCCTGGGGGATGCCGTGCCAGGGTCGAGACACTCCCTGAACGGATGCATACAAAATTGCACTGACAATTTAATATCTCAACTATATTTTGTTTCCATATTTTTCGTACGGTCAGGGACATTAACTGTTAAGCAATTGGACACCCTACGGCAGAAAAATAATAGTTACAATTTGAATATAGAGACAGTTTAAGTTGGTAATGCTTAACAATTATTTTCCCTGACTTTCCCAACAGTTAAGATACTTGTATTGGCTCTGGACACGAGTTGACAGGTCCTAATGTCGTTGCACGCCTAGAAGTCCATATTAGTCCATTTATTATCTTCTTTTTTGTTTTTGTGGTCTTAAGAGACCAAATGTAATCCCCGGGCCAGTGCAGAATATTACAGCGAAAACATGTCTGAACTTTTATTTTAGTAGTTGCGTTTGTTGTACCTCCACTGTCGAATATTTTACGTTGGTAGAAGAGATATTTTTTTTTGAAAAAGGTTTTCGATACACCTTAAAAGATTCAGGCAGTTATCCTTTCTTTTTCATGTTTTTGTGACTATACCAATTGTCACCGTCGCAATAGTAATATTTAATCACGTATCGCCCTTATGGATTTGATGTCCAAATATGTATTTACAAGCTGCCAAACAAAATAAAAAGTTCCGTTCGATACACTGCGCCTATATCCCGCCCATCACTGAGCGACGTTGTCAAATCCGGATCCGGTGCATAACGTTATTTTCCGAGATCGGATAGCGTCGACACGTGAGGAGCCATGTCGCCGCGCAGACTGATTTATCAGATGCATCACGGAGTCGCTGTTACAAGGCAGCCATCTATCATATCAACGTTACGAGCAGGCTTGAGGGAATACTTGATACCCACGCTCTTTTTATAATCCCTGAGAGGACTATAACAGCGGCTATAAGAAAGACAGGTGTATAAAGTGCTTTAAAACTTATGTGATGGTATTGACAAAGTGGTACCCATAAGACTTAATTACTTTGATCGAACATAGAATCACGTTAAATCTAATTCCTGTGTCCTGACCACACGGACCCCAGGACCAACACTCGTATTTATTAATAAAACGAAACAGGCTCTCACTGAAACTAACGTTTATATTTATTTGTTTATAAAAGTTTAGTTGTTATTATCTCTTGTAAAAGGTTATTGCACGTAATACCACACTTGAGTATAAACGATAAATTGTAACAGTGTAGTACTACTTTACGATGTTTATTCATGAATGGTGTGAGTAAGTGGGGAGGCTTTAGTAATAATTTGTATAAAGCATTTGACATGTCGTCTAAAGTTATAGTAAACAGTTTGAAAACAAAGTAAACAATTTAAAACACACAATAAAAATAAATATCGCTAGAATGTATTGTTGCGTTACTTCAGTAACTGCTAATCGCCACAAAATTAATGATTGTCTTTTTCTTATTTCAAATTCTTTAGAGTAGATAGTTCCAAAACTTCCCATAGTTCATGGGTTCCACGCATACCCAACATGTGTAACAATTAATATCTAACATCGGGGCAGCCGCTCGTCTAACTTATCTGAACAGCGCACATTACGACCGTAACGGGACAAACTTAACTAACACGCCGCTCATTTCATCTGACAGGGGCTTCAACATATTCAAAGGAGTATAGGTATTGGCTACCAAATACGCTGGGACCTATAGTTTGTATACGGAAGGTGTCTTAAGGTTTCATTCAAAGACAAAAAAAGTGTTTTAATTGTTTTGACTTACTCTTCGAGCGAGCTACGGCGTAGCGTGCATTGTCCTACGGCGTAGCTGATGCTTTGCTACGATTTGGTAGAACCTCACCAGGCTCTCAGAAAAATTATGCCTATAGATTTTTTAATCTAGTTGCAAAAATGGTCAGCCATTCACGGACTGACCGCTGCTAGCATAACCTTACAGCCGATGTTACCAGAAGTTGTCGAGATCACAGGGCAGCAACATGGATGTAAAATAAACAGTAAATGGAAGGCGTAGGTGTGCGCTCGGCTGCTCCACTTAATGAACAGAAATCCGTGCGCCGGGCGCAGACACGCGGCGCCGTGAGAGCGCACAAGCGTGGCAAGCGATCCACGACTCTGAGCTTTAATTGGCCAAATATACTACTTGCATATTGACTGTCGTTTTTCTTGGGTGTTATGTGTTTTTAACGATGCTTTGTTAAATAATAATATCCCTGGACTTGGACTGGTTTTTAGTTTCTCAGACGCTATACCAATACATAAACTGTAAGTGTTACCACCGGCATAAAACAATCACACACAAGAGTATAACCTCTGTACGGCGGTCTCATTTAATTAACGGAGACCAAAGACAAGTTTATTGTTCATCGGGGACTGCCTCGGATGTGACTTGTTGCCGCAGAATGTGTCGCCGACGTAGGCACTGTACTGGCTAGTGCTTTAGGCTTGTTTGTTATCTAAGGGGCTGAAGGCATAAATGTCATCAGCCTCTGGTCACGTCCTGCGTTATCAACTTGTATTTTCATGTAAACACGAAACCATTGCTCTTACTCCTAAAATACACTTTATCTAAACAATAATACGAAACTTGCAATAAAACTAAAGTAGTAATAATACAATTTTTCTGAAAATAAATAGATAATAATAATAATTTGAGGAGGCTCTCGTTGGGCAGCTGTATCAAGGGCTTGATTCAGAAAGCGGTACTTCTGAACAAGCCTCGCATTGTCAGGAGGTTCGTCTCTCTGGAGCCCTAACCGCGTAGCTTGGACCCTGTTGACAATACCGGTGGGCTACTATTTTTTATATTTTTAAATGTTTTTATACTTTTTATATTCTAATATTTAAAAATATACCTAATTTATATGTTTACACTGAAATAAAGGAATAATAATTTATTTGCAACTAGTTTTACATTTTTAGATGTCTAATGCTAATCACTCAGTAAAATAACATTAAAATGTTATTATCACGTATACAATTTAAAATTTACGCTTTTACCAATAAAAACTGTCATGAGATATAATGTCTGTATTAAGTGCTGGTATCATAAACATTCTCATCTACCATTAATTCACGTGGACCATTTATATAAAGGGTTAATAAAAGTAACTGTTAAAATAAAACTATCGTTTGAAGCCATCTAGTTTAGTTATGATAATAGTTTTGCACGTTCTAATATTATCTTTTATTAACATTATCCAAATTAAACTGAAAAACACGCCAAGAAAAACTTTCAATAGTCATCATATTATCGTTTTATTCCAATTTTCAAAGGTCATGAAACTACTAGTTTACAGTAAACAACTATTCGACAAAGCCGTGGTTTACTTATAATAACTAAATTATGTTTTAATGTAATAGTAAATCTGGAGCTTAAGTAAAGTCTCCCAAACTTGCTAATATTTTGACCTTAATACTAATATTGTATAGCTATTTAGCAAATATTGTTATTAATGTAAATCTACTAAATTAATGTAAACAAGATGTTCTCAATAAACTCTTCAGTATCTGCTCTCAGGCGCTGGTGATATCGACTGATTCTATTTTAAATTTTCCTAGTGTCGGCACACAACTTAAACATTCCAAACCTTTCTACTTACCTTACAAATAGAATGGCGGATATAGTAAACAATCAAATGAATCTTATCGCCGAGTCTAGTACAGCTCTCGGTCATAAACGAGAACTAATTCCGATCGCATCGCTGATATATTGCCTATGGCTACTTACCTGGGTCAACCCCTGCAGCCCTCGCCCCCCCTCGCCCCCCTGCACCCCTCAGACACGTTTAGTGTTTCATTTTATTCGAACATAAAGATTAGGCATAAGAGGTGCGCGGCTATTCGGCCTGGTGTCGTAAACCAGCCCTCAATTCACCAAATGAGCAATGAAACTTAACTCAGTTGAGCACCGAGCTGTACCCGAACATATCCGAATATCGCCGAGTTTGGCCGAATTGGGGCGGCCGGAAGCTGGCGGCTTAATTTTTAATTTATGATCGAGTAATGGCGGGTTGCGAGTGGAACCGCTCGGCAACCAAACTGTGCAATTAACCAGTATTGTGTGCATTGAATCATAACAGATTAACTTCCTATTGTTATTGTCTAAATGCAACTTCATTTTTATGTTAGGGGTCGCAACAAAGTTAGTCAGACTCACAAAGTCACAATGCACTCGTCAGCATTCGTTTAGTCAGTGGAGTTGGTTTTCACAATAGGAAAATCAATTATTCAAATCAGACATAGAAAATATTTAAATACCAATAGAACCTCCCCATACAAAGCACGCAGAATTGGCGCAATTTGATAGAAAAAATCATTGAAATAATAAACAGTAATTGTCAATATTTAAACAAGTGTAAATAACGGTATTGCAATATTATTCACTTCGGTATACGTAACACAAACAGCCATGTCATCGTACTATGTTACAGAATACGCTGTACAGCGCTGCAAAGCGTTTAATTGTGTTACAGGAGTGAGCGAATGAGCCGGATTCTTTGCTTTTCGCTCTGCGGCTGTTAATTGCTATAAGTAAACAGCTGCGTTGGGAGTCGCAGCTTCGTGCGCGTGTAGGGCTGGCAGGGAAATAAGATGCAGGGTCTGTTCGTGAAAGCACAGTCTTCCATCATAGCCATAGCATAGTTATCATACTAGGATTTAAAATGAGGGCTATGTTTGGGTCACGATTAAGATAGGTATAGCACGATTAGGCATTCTAAAACCTGTCAGTAACAATAATAACACTACTACTACCAGTACTACTATTGTACTAACACTATGGACTCCTGTCTGAAATAAAAGTTTTCTATTCTATAATGACCATGGATTTGGGGGATGAACGGCTTGCGTCCGTAGGATCTACTTGAGTTACGACCACCCTACGTGTCCCCTGGGTAGTGCTAAACGAGCAGTAATAATGGTGATAGGCCATAACATCGGCTGCCGGCTTAAAAGTTACCACTCACCAGACAAAGTCATGTCGCCAAGCGATCCGTCGTGTTCCGGCATGATGTCTGGTGAAGCCGTACGGAGGATGGGTCTGAGCAGTTGTGCTGCGATGTATGCCGGATATGATGCGCCAGTTGTTGTTGTGTCGGGTGCTTGATCGTGGAGGGTAGCGGGATCCGAAGCACGGTGCTCCGCTGGCCGACCGCAGGTAGTTGGGGGCCCAAGTAGTGTGCCAGCCACACACGAAAGGCTGCCCCGCCAACTGCGAAAAATCCCAAGGTGGCCCCATCGTGCCGGTTGGCGACTGGACGAGAGGACCCCATGGCGATCCCTGGGCGAGTTCGGGCGTTCCCGCAGTCTCCAGATCAACCCTTCACTGGCGCAGCAACACTGGTCGTGTTGTTGGGTTTAACATCGCATCGTCTCGCTCAACTGCCGTCTTCCTTCCTATTCACTCAATGTTTTTGTTTTTTAAATGAAACTGTTACGAATTATAATTTGTGGCCTCTTACGACAAGCTAACATAAGCCCAAAGGACAGGTGGTTTGGTATCAATATAAAAGGAAACAACAAACTACCTCAAACACCGTATATTAATAATAATAAATCTAAGGCAATAAAAGGTGAACCTTAAAAATAAAAGTAATTTACCTTATCATTGACAAATTAGGTAGGTGTCTATAGCTATGTCTTAATATTGCCAGCCAGCTAGAATTTCAGTAGAAAGAGCTAGGTCGTGGGGAGTTGGAAAGAAACCCAATACTGTTCCGTTTTAAAACGATTAAATTAAATAATATAATTGTCAAATTAAAATATATTCTTCCAGTTATTTGTAGGTTATTACTTAGTAAATGGGCGCCAGGGACTCTGAGGGTCCCGGATCCCGGAGCCGACGAAGGTGTTCAATATACTTCCGGATGAACA
Organism: Apamea crenata; assembly: GCA_949629185.1. Lineage (NCBI taxonomy): Eukaryota > Metazoa > Arthropoda > Insecta > Lepidoptera > Noctuidae > Apamea > Apamea crenata. The sequence continues at coordinate 21,221,384 of OX451353.1, forward strand.
TAGAAGGTCGAACCCAAGATCCTCAATTCAAATTAAGTTGAAGACCGGTTTCCAATATTGAAAACCGGACTAAGGTAACCAACGGGTTCTCATAGAAACCATATTAAAATTAATAGAAATATTATAAGGGATAATAATAAATTTAAAAAAACCGTCCCGCCTACGCTATCGCTAGACAGACTCCGACAGCCGCACAGTCGTCTCCGCAAGAGGCTTCGAACGGACTCGAGGAACGGGTCTCGCGTCCATGCTCCAGACGCTATCGCCGCCAGGATCTGGAAGAGCCAGATCCTGGCGGCGAGACGAATCTCTCGAGGTGCCTCTCCTGGAAGTGACAATACGGAGACCTAATAATATAAGGGGAATCTAATTTACTTTCCTTGAGGTGACGGAGCTTTCAAATCTATAAGGCTAAAACATTAAGGCAAATAGGAATAAGGATTACCCACGTGGCGTTCATCAACTTCACAACAAGGGCTAGTTGCCCTGAAAAACAATTTAATATCGAGGTTAACGCGGATGAATCCTTGATAAATAGTTAAGCGGGCGCAATATTCACAATTATTATTGGTTTACGGAGAAAACACGTTGACCGCAAGATCCTCGACTGGCTGGAAAGTTGTCCGCGTAAGTGCAATTTGGAATCCTGTAATAAACATCCATTGATCACAACAATATCCTTTTAACAACCAGGGAAGGGCTCACAGATCATTTCTCAACACCATTACACAAAATACCAACCTCTTAAATCATGGAATAAGGTTTGTATTAACACCCAAACGTGTTCAAAGGCAAATAGAATTACCTTTTTTCAATAACTCTGTTAAGGGATGTCAAACCAGAACTAGACGGAGCATTTCTAAAACCACCCCGTCTTCAGAGACAATGATTAAAAGACGGGGGCGGATAATCACAACTTTAAGACCCCTAATTCTTGAAAATCACTAACAACTGTCCAACGTGACGTTTAAATGCTGAAACAATAAAGGTTATAGCACATTACACCGGCACCGCAACTGCACAGATGCAGCACGGCGTTCGCCTAGAATTTAGGCTACGGCTAGCTGCCAGCGCGCTAACTACGCGTCGTCCGCAGGGTGCAAGCTCACAGTCCGCGCGGTGGCCGCGAGGTGCAAGCTTGCTGTCACCGCGAACTCAATATTGTTATATGGCATATATGGCGGTGGTGCGCGGGCGACGCGCGACGGCGCAGTGACGTTGTTTCGCTGGCGACTCGGAGTCGGCGCGTAATAAGCATGCGGTCGACGCGCTGTAAGCACATGATTCGAGTTGTAATTAGTTTTGACTTCCAAAATCAAAACTCGTCCCGATTGGGGGAGCTATCCCAGAATATTCATTCGGGTAAATTTTGAATGTACCTGGCCACACTATGTCGAAGACAATGCACAGATTAAAAATGGTTTTATTTGACAACGAAGTTTCTAGAAAGAAGTCTATATAGAAAAAAATAATTACACTTCCGTATTCGGTTATTTAGTTTATTATTAATTTTTACTGAAAGTTGAAAATTATTAGGGATTGCTCCATACGATATTATTTCGATGGTTTGCAATCATTACGTTAAAATATCGATTAAACTACAACTGTCAATCGGCAACCACCAGATGTCGCATTTAACTATATTAATCTATACCTTTAACTGTCAGAACTTGACGTTTGACGAAATATCAGTTGAATAATAAACAATTAACTTGGTTACAATATTTGATCTAATTTATTGCGCAAACCTGTTTAATAGGTTCAGAAAAGTGAGTTATTTTGAGAAAGTGTTAACCAAACATTCCAGTGACAAATACAGTTGAAGGAATGAGTCTTTCCATCAAATGCAGGCCAAAGCGAAACTTTGCGCTTTCAATGGGCCTCTCCCAGTTGGTAAGGCAAGCGACTAGGGTGACAGATGTAATTGGTCATACCGCCATTGTATGGACCTTCTGCTGACCACCGATCCGGACAGATGTGTTGTAACAGTTTCCTCACCATTAGGAACTTCAGATCACTGTCTGGTGAGGTCTGTGTCGACCTTCTCCCCACCTGACTACAACTCACGCGGTGAACGACGAATATGGCTATACAAGTCAACAGATCGGGATGATATGCGTCACTTTTTTGCGTCTTATCCTTGGCAGCAGCTCTGCTTCTCCTCTGAAAATCCGTCGAACTGTGCGGATGCTACATCCAATGTGCTGCGTCAAGCAATTGAGTATTTCATCCCCTATGGTGACGTACGCATCGGTGGCTCAGCTCACCCATGGTTTAACGCCGAATAAGCTGCTGCAAGCTGAACAGCGTAAGCACTCGGCGTTTCTCAACTGGGTGGACGCTCGTGACCGCAAAGCTCCGGATCTGAGCTCTAAGAAGAGAGCCATCAACCATGCTGCCAAGTCCTACAAAAAGGCGCTAAAGAAGGCTCGCTTCGATCGCATCACCCATATTGGCAAAAAGCTCTCTGCGCAGCCGTCCGGTAGCAGATCTTTCTGTCCCTTGCCAAATCAGTCGAAGCGAACTTCTGTCGGCCCACAGGCTCATACGGCGGGAGAGAAAGCAGCTCTCTTTGCCCACATTTCGCGTCTCTGGCAATGCTATTCCACCGAATTTGCCTCACTGCGACACGTCGATGCACGAGGTTCACATTAGGAACAAGGAGGTTCTGAGAGCAGTGTGTCGTCTGGACGTGAATTAAGCTAGTGGACCAGATGGTGTACCAGCGATTGTTCTCAAGGCTTGTGCGCCCGAGTTGTCTCCTGTATTGACACGCTTGTATCGCCTGTCATATGGGACTGGTATAGTGCCCAAATCCTGGAAGTTGGCCAGGGTGCAGCCCGTGCCCAAAAAAGCCAGTCGTGCCAATCCTAGCAAGTATCGGCCGATTTAAATAACCTCCATACTTTGCAAGATTATGGAGCGTGTGCTCAACTCGAGCCTCATGGCATACCTGGAAGGTAATGATCTCCTCAGTGACCGACAGTACGGGTTTCGCCGCAATCGGCCTACTGGGGACCTAATAGTGAATGCCACTCACTTGTGGGGCCAGGCCCTCGAGAGGAATGGTGAAGCGATTGCCGTCTCCTTAGACGTCTCGAAGGCCTTCGACAGAGTATGGCACGCTAGCCTTATGAGTAAGCTTCTACGGCATTTCCCTTGGTCTGACTGGCTGAGTAAAAGACTTCTTGAGTGAACGGTCTCTCCGAGTTATAGTCGACGGATGCTCATCGGAGCCCATGACGACTAATGCCGGTGTTTCTCAGGGGTCTGTTCTCTCTGCAACTCTCTTCCTGCTACATATCAACGATCTGCTGATGCCCGGAATCTATGAGTATGCAGATGACAGCACAGTTGTAGAGAGATACCTGCCCAGCGCTCGGGCTTGTTAGTAAGTAATCCGGTCCGAAAGAGAGGCTATGGTAGAGCGTACGAATGTCGCACTTCATGCAGTCTCCAAGTGGGGCAAAGTCAACCTTGTGGGATTCAACGCTGCCAAAAGTGAAGCGTGTCTGTTCACCGTCAAAAGGAGCCCGTTTACCTTGGCTCCTGCTTTTCAGAATGTATCCTTGGAGTGCACCGACCGCCTTTAGCTCTTGGGAGTTGAAATTTCAAAGCCAAGATGGCTGCTAGGAAACTTGGCGGTCTTGCAAAGTTCTGGCGGTACTTCACACCGGGACAGCTTCTAATCAACGCGCAGGTCCGATCGTGTGTGGAGTACTGCAGCCATATATGGGCTGGTGCTGCAAAATGCCATCTAGCAGCTTTGGACTCAGTAGAGAGGCGTGCGAAGAGGCTAATTGGTGCTCCAGATTTGGTTAAGACCAATCTGCAAAGCTTGGAGCACAGGCGTAGGATAGCCAGCCTTTCGGTATTCTATAGGATGCATTCTGGAGAGTGTGCGCGGGAATTACATGACTTCCGCTATCACCGTTCCATCATCGGACAACCCGTCGTACGGTGAGTTAAACCCTTACGTTGTTGACACCGCTACGATCCGGACGAAGCGTTTCGCCTCGTCGTTTATACCGCGTACATCGAAGGACTGGAACAATTTGCCTGCAGCGGTCTTCACGTCCGATTATAATTTAAGTGTCTTCGAGGCTAGAGTGAATAGGCACATTATAAATTATTATTGCGCTTTACCATCAACGATTGCATCACTGCTTTCCATCAGGCGGGATCGCAGTCAAGCATCACTAGCTTATATCATTAAAAAACAAAAAAAATATCCGATAGTGACGAAGCCGTTTCGTTAGCAAAATGAAGTATTAAAAGGGTAACAAACGAATTTCCTTAAATTATTAACTGCCAAGAAACACAACGGATTAATAATGAAATAGGAAATGACGAAACACCCGAATTTCACATGGTAACCCTAGCAGCAAGGCTTCCATTTGCGAATTAAATTTTGTATTTGCTCCGTCGATGGAATTCCTGCGCGGGCCGTCATAATTCAGTGGAGAACAGCCCGAGCACGGTGCAGTACTCGAGCCAGTCACTCGAACCAAACGCTGACTTACATCGACATTCGACACGTTCGACTAAATAGATCAAATGTAACCAATTACAGCCAAACTAAACAGTGGATGTAAAACTAAAGCACCATTGACTCGACATTATGTAAGTTTAGTTAATACCACTAGAATTCCGCGCACGTACTAGAAAGCTTTCAGTTCAACTTGGTCGTCAACTTGATTTGCCTAATTAATCCAATTTCAGTTTTTATTTGGCGAAACTGCATGCATAAATTGAATTCGCAAGAATCCCGCCGCCGTTCGAGAACTTATTTAATTAAAACTTATCAAGTAGGTTTTCGAATAGTCGAGTAGTGGCTCGAGTAAAACGCGGTGTGAACGGCCCACGGAACGTAAGTTTGTGCCTAACCAATAAGTTGTTCCAAGTTCCGGGCCCCGGCCGACTGACGAAATTGCAATTTGTATCGACTCAACAAATTATAAATCCAAGACAATGTGACGTTTATTATTTTTTGACAAATGACTTCTACAGCTCCGAGGTCGCACTCCCGGGGGAAAGTTTTGCTTTGCAAGAGCTGCTCGTGTTCGGTGTTACTTGGACTGAGTTTTCCGGTATCGTAACTGAAGTGCGAAATTCCCTCTACAATTTCCAATACGTACGACTAGAATCCAATATTTGCAAAGCGTTCGCTGCGCTGACGTTATACGTCGCGTTTGCCATTTGTAATTGCACGTACTTCGTGACGTGACGCAGGATGCACAGTTTTAATAAACTGAGCTTTGGTGCACCATGTACACTGGTATACACCACTGGGTGGTGTTGTATACTGGTATAATGTTCACGCTAAGTGGCTGCTGACCGGGCTGACGGCATGACGTCATTCTTGCACGTGCCAGTGACGTCAACATCACGCGTCGAACAACGCGGAGCAATTCAATTTGTGGCGTTACAACGTCGGTTTATGGGGTGGAAAGATATTTTAGCAGGAACAAGCGCCGCGCCGCCATCACGACGTACATCGCCGCGCCGCTAATGTCGCACGGAAAACGTTTACGACGCGAGCGCGCAATGTAACGTAATCTTAATGTGAGAAAATTAATCTAAATGGGCATTTAAAACAAGGGACAAATGTGAGCCGATTTATGAGTGGAGGGGAGAGTCGCCGAGACAGCGAGTAATATCTTCAGTACAACTCGTAAGATGTCTCAACTCAAAATAAAATTAAAAGATAAAAGCTCTGCTTCGTGAATGACTTTCAGTAATGTCTTAGATAAACAAGTTTACTATCAAGTTTCATTATGAATTGTAAACTAATTTCTAGTTCAAATACTGTCATATTAGACGGCTATTAATTCTGAAATCAAAATGAAAAATCAAACAGCGTTGATTGGTTAATTGAGTTAGACGTGACAGCTGCTGGAGCTGTAACAAACGCAGTTAGTAAACATCGAGTGTTGTTTCAATAAACGAGAAAGTACTGAGTTAAGTGAAGAATAATAGATAAGCTGGTAGTACTAACGCGGTCTGCACGCGAAGCATGGCCACAAATAGAATAGACGGCAACAAAACCCGTTCCTAAAGTGGTCAAGCTACGTGTGCTGGAGATAAAAAGACACAACACTAGTGAACAGTCTGACAGGTAATCTCGAATATCTTCAAGCACGTACTTCATCAACATGATCGTGGTATGTTTACATCATCCTATAAGGTATCATCCTCAAAAGTTCGTCGTTATGTAAGAAAAACTCTCCACTTCAGAAGTAATAATCTGAATCAGTTCCTCTCTCGCCATTTCCCAGCGCTACGTGGACACATTGGTATTCAAGCGACGCGATTAGCTTGCATACGGTGGGAGCAAGTGCACAATATTAATATCCGACTCCGGTACAATTATTATCACACCCGAACGGGTTCGGCGGAATCCCTCGGGTCCGGCAGGGTCCCCTGGCACTCGGGGCCTCGTGACCCCCAACGCTCGGGGGACTCACGTATGTTTCGTTGACATAATTGCATTCGTACTTTTCGTGAATGTGTGAAATTTGCTGCAAGAGCAATGAGATTTTCTTTTTGAAATAATTTTAGTGAGATTTTGGTTTTTGGTGTGAATGAATAAAATTAAGGTAGGTACCTGTTGTTTGGATTTTGTAAATAACTTATTTCATCCAAATCATTACTAAGAAAGTGACGCTATAGATGTTTACGTAATCGTCATCTTCAGTATTTAAATCGTGTAGGAAGTAATTTTATCAGTTCATCGACTAAACAAGGAAATACACATAAACTACAATAACAAGCATGTTCCGATTACCAATGCTCTATTGTTCAAAGCTTATAAAACAATAACGGCTAGGTAAATTTCACAATCCTCTCGAGCAAGTGTTCCTCGGGCGTCAGTACGTACCGGGTGGTTTGTTTTAGAGCCGGGTCGTACAACTGACGCGGTACAAGCGGACTACACGATGAAGCGACTCGGCTAATGGCTGACTACGCATGCTCGTGTGTCTGCGTGTCTGTACGTTTGTGTGTCTGCATGGTTGTGTATCTGAGCCTATTCTATGCGGTGTGCACCGTGAGGAGTCACGTTTGTTTTGTGGAGCGTTTTGGGACTTTAATATGAGAAGAGGGGAAATGAATGGCGTGCCTTTTACTCTTTGAACCCGTATTCCCTGTAGTCGGCTACTATTAATCTTGTTTAAAATCTCTCTTCCTGTAGATAACTATCATGCTATATTGACCACTAAATATTATCCTGGCGCCGAAAAATATTAGCTCTGTGTATATATTATGATGGATAGTGAAATAATCACTATCCATCAATATTAATGTACATTTTATTTACCCAAAAGAAACATATGTATACGTGTCCCACAAGTTTGCATCAACTGTTTCATCAATAAACTCATCGGGGAGCAAAATGAAACAGCATTTTGTTCGCCATACTTCTTCCCTCCGCATGGCTCCATTTATCAAAAATGCAGTGAAATTTATTTCCACGGCACTGGAAAACGAGGAATTCGTTACCAATAATGTGTACTTACGTGGTAGATATATTTTTATGTGGAAGTAAAATGGGAAGTTAAAGTTGCTCGGGTTCTCTAAGGATAAGCCCCAGAAAATGTTTTATTACTGAAGTTGAGAACAGCGGTGCATTTTTAAGCGTTCGTCTTAGTGCACTGTAATCACAAAATGTGTAGCATGGTTACAACTTGTTGTTTACGAGCACATTGTGGAACTCTACTAACCCAAACGCGAATGAAACCGAATGAAGTTCAGAATCAATTTGACATAAGTTGCGTTGCTATCCGCAGTCAGCTCTCAGACGACATCACCCCGCAGTTGTCGGCGGACGGAGCCACTCGACGAGTAATCGACACTAGAAACATTCGATTCCGATGCAAATCGAGCGCCGGCCTTACATCCGAACTTAATTTTATTTCATCTTACACCGCCGCCGTCCCGCCTCGACGTCCGCACACAATCACTTTACAAACATGATCGGACCTCTCAAAATCTGAATCCTCTATTACGCTATACATTGCGCGTTCACAAACAGATTGGCGAGCTGAGCGCGGCGGGCACAGAGCGTTGGAGAAGGAGCCGGCGAGAGCGTCGCGCTGGGCGCGGGGGGTGCGCGCGCCGCCAATCGATACGGCCGCAGAGTCTGTGTCGACCCGGTTCCCTGCATACATGCACTCGCCTTGTAACCTATATCAGTGCCCAAGTCTTGACTCCAGCCGCCTGTCGCCTGCCGCCCACCGCCCAGCCTCACCGCTCGCGGGCTCCGAGCTGTCGATGCTGAAATTTACCGAATACTTTTAATGGTGGAACATGAAAAGTTTTGATGTAGGAAATTGTCAAGTATCAGCTCACATTTTTAAAAGAATTTTTCCTTAGGTGCGATGCTGTTGCGGAATTTTAAATTTAACTTTGTAACTTCTGTGTAGTTTTTATGGTCGTCTGGGGGTGACGCCAGAACAATTAATTGTTCGCTGAACACGGCGAGGCAGTTCGCGTCGCGCTCAATATTCAGTTATGCGAGCCTCACGTTATCTGATATTGTGAACGTAGTTAATATTATTTAAATAGGCGGACACAATATTTTCCACGTTTTATCTGCAATATCGATGAACATTTATTTAGAATCGTCCATACAGCTATTATATGGTCGATTTTAAATAACTGCTCATCGACAACTCATTTTATAATTATCACCAATACCTGTCATTGCCGTGCTGCCACCTTGCCGACTGGCTGATATTGTTACTTCGGCATGAGCTATGCTTATGTAGTAGTTGGTGCCGATACGAGGGAAAAAGACTGTCACATCCATGTTTCGTTCAGTAGCTGTCAGCCTGCACTGCCTGCGGCTGAGAGCTATATTAAGTTACAGTTTTCCCTCAGTTGACTCTCACGGCGGCGTGCGGGAAGTAGCCAACTAGGTGTAACTAGTGTGATATAGGTACGTGTCGAACCGAGTTAGAGGTGAGGATCGGAATAGTCACATTTGGATATTTTTTGAGTCATCTAACTGAACACTTTTTCTTATTTAACTCGTGGCATTGATTGATGCTATTCTACTCTACAAACTTTCATTCTTATATCAAATCCCATTCAAATGTTTCATGTTAACATTTAAATATTAAATTCGACCACGCATCGCACATACATCTCGCTTCCTACTCAGTTATCCAATCCTACCATAATATTTTCTCTGCTCTCCAATATATCACACGAGCGCTACTTTTTCAGCGATAAACTAAATCTAGTGCTCACTGTAGTCGTCGATACGAATCCAATTGATATTACAATATATCAAGTGAATTTGTGAGTTGATTGATTGAGTATGTGTCAAAGAAAAGACGCGTTAATATTATAGTAGAGATGTTCTTTTTCTTCTTTAGGATATACTTTTGTTAGGTACAAGAATTGATTAACCAGTCAAAAACTTACTGCCCAAGATACGCAAAATTTACGTACGGTAGTAATTGTATTCGTAGGTGTGTATAGCTCCAGCTTCCTCATATGTGATGGAAGAATTCTACCTATGCCAATATTTAAGGCATAAATAGCTGCAATCAAAGTTCCCAGTCTTAATTTAGCTGCCACAAAAACTTCGTTAATATGAATCGTTTAGTGTGTGTTAGCCGGAGTGACGTCACCCCAGCTTCCTCATTCGATACAGGCAAACCAGTGAGGTTAGGGTTTTTGACTATAGCCAGAAAAATAAGGCATAATAGCTGCACAAGGAAGGAAAAAACTGAACGATAATACTTAAAAAGTGTTGAAACTACGATCAAAAACGTGTGTGTAAGCTGGAGTGACGTAACCCCAGCTGCTCATGTCATATCTTCCGAACGAAAGAAGATATGATTATGTATTATAGCTCAAAAATTTAGGCATAATAGCTGCCATAGGCAGCAAAATTTTCAAATCTCTAGGCCTTGTAGTTTCTATGTAATAAACCAAAAAACAGTTTCGCCCCAAAAACATCAAATTTTGCTTCAGAGTAGGTTACGAGCGGCGTTGCCGTTCCGTGCGCAACATTATCAGTTTGAAGTAGTTTGAATTAGATTATAGACTGGGAGCCGACTACATAATCATAATCTAGAATATTTTGACCAGAGATTTGAAAATTTTGCTGCCAATGGCAGCTATTATGCCTTATTTTTTAAGCTATAATACATAATCATATCTTCTTTCGTTTGGAAGATATGAATGAGCAGCTAGGGTTACGTCACTCCAGCTTACACACACGTTTTTGATCGTAATTTCAACACTTTTTAAGTATTATGGTTCAGTTTTTTCCTTCCTTGTACAGCTATTATGCCTTATTTTGCCGACTATAGTCGAAAACCCTAACCTCACTAGTTTGCCTGTATCGAATGAGGAAGCTGGGGTGACGTCACTCCGGCTAACACACACTAAACGACTCATATTAATGAAGTTTTTGTGGTAGCTATATTAAGACTGGGAACTTTGATTGCAGCTGTTATGCCTTAAATATTGGCATAGGTAGAATTATTCCATCACATATGAGGAAGCTGGAGTTATACACACTATTCGTATATAGTCTAGATATTCATTAAACAAGAGGGATTAAGATAATACACAGGTCCAAATATCTATTCGTATAGTTAAAAGTATGGTTTTAATTAAATGGTTCCCATCACAGACAGGTTTCTTATTATAAGAAGAGTAGCTAGACTCTGTTACAGTTTCACAGCCAGTTTTGTACATAAATATTACTTTTTCCGTAACAATCATGCTGAACTTTGTCATGTACTGTGGCGGCCCCGATCCCAGACACTGCAAAGTTACTTTACCTGCGCAAATGTTATAGAATTACGGACTACATAATAAAGATAAAGCAGCTATTACGTAAAATGGATGAGTCAGTTATTCATCATCATAATTTTACGAGTGAAGGGAGTCAATTTCGCTTACCATAAAATTTTGTTATAAAATGTCTTCTTAATAACTACGACGTAACCTACGGAACTCGTAATTTGTGAATCACTTTCATGATTGGTGTTACGGACGACATCGCTCGACTAGCATTTAAAGTACCACGTGCAGTCGCTCGTAGACTGGGACTTAAATTAACACGTGTAGTTGCTTGCAGACTAGGATTCAAAGTACCACGTGCAGTCGCTCGTAGACTGGGATCTAAATTAACACGTGTAGTTGCTTGCAGACTAGGATTCAAGGTACCACGTGCAGTCGCTCGTATATTGAGACTTAAATGCCACGTGTAACTCAGATATTGAGGTGTAAATGCCACGTGTAATTAAACCCGTGATAGATGTTAAGGTTTTAAATTAGGTATAAATAAAGATAAGTTTATAGTAGGGACTAGTGATGTAATTCAGATTAGGTTGTTTTTATTAAGTAAATAAGTTTAGACGTAAGTTAATATTGTAAGGTGACACGGAGTAGCGTCCAAAACTAAACTCTGATTGGTTGGCGCCGAGGCGGTAAAACAGACATGCGCCCTGATTGGCCGGCCGGACGGACCCTACTCCGCGGAGCCACTCGCTACCTGCGCTTGAGTATAAAAGACGGGCGGCCAGGCGGTTGAGGCCCCTTTTTTTTCTTTCGCCTCCGACACTCGCAACTGTCACTCAACCGCCTGCAGCAAGCCGCCATGAAAATAGAAGAAGACAGGAAATCCAAGACCGAAGTTTTTATACAGTCCACCCCGTTAGTTGGTCCTTCGTGAGCAGGATATTCTCATAGAGCCTGCTCTAGTTCTTCAAGACTACAAGCAAGTTATTTCTGTCGACCGTACGCATCAAGAAGCAAGACGCCAATTATGAAGCCGTCAAGCATTCGAACCAGAAGCGTCACGGCTAAAGAAGATAAGTCTGAATCGGGCTACGATAGCCGACGCCCCCGTACTTTTGAAGATCCGCTTAGGTCGCCGTCGACCGTCGCGTCCGCGCTCCCGCGCATCCCGTACGAAGCGCCCGCGGCGGGGTCCGACCCCGCCGCCCCCGCGTTCGCGACCGCACCCCCCGTCGCCGCCGCGACGGGGAGAGTTGCGCCGACCACGACAGAGGGCGCGTCCGCTGCGCCGGCTCCTCGCCTACCGGAGAGTAGAGCCACCGCGATCGCGTTCGAGTATGGCGAATCGATCGTCGCGCCATCCACGTCATCATACTACCCGACGACGTCTTCTACGATACAAAACCAGAACACGGCAAGAAGTACGACAGCTGCACGCGACGCATCTATAAGGGATACAGCAAGTACGATACGTTCCCGAAGATCGTATAAAAGTGATGTGGCGCGAGTAAAAAGGGCAGAATATGAGGCCCAGAAAAGGATCGCTGCGATAAGAAACGAGCAACTAGAAATTGAAAAGGCGCTCGTCAACAAGCGATTAGAGTACGAGGTGTCAACGATCGAAGCGGAGGCCGAAGCCTGTGAAGAAGGTTCGGTACGCATGAGCGAGGACAGGGTGGATGAGTGGCTTCAAAATGTTGACCGAAGTCGCCCTCCAGGAGCGGATCGACTGCAAGAAAAGCAGCCGCCGCATCCCGCCGCCATGCGCGCCGCCCCGGGAACCGCTAATTTCGTCGAGCCCGCCGCACGTGTCAATATCGCCAGGGACCAACTCAGACAAAGATCGGCCTCACCGTCACCCACGAGAAGGGAACGCCGTGGAGGAATCGAACGCCTGGCCGACACGTTGGAAAGATTGATACACGTACGCCCGCCGCCACGGCAAGCAACCGAGCTGCCCACGTTTACGGGAGCGGCTACTGAATGGTTACCATTTAAGGCGGCGTACGATGATTCATCAAAATTGTGCAAGTTCTCATCAATCGAGAACTTATCGAGGCTACGCAACTGTCTCAAGGGCGAAGCTAGGGATTCAGTGTCAGCACTCCTGTACACCGCGTCTGACCCTCAAGTGATCGTAAACACGCTGGAGCAGTATTACGGGAGACCGGAAATACTCATGGATCGAGCAATGGAAGACTTAAAGAAATTGCCTCGACTCACAAGTGCGGCTAGTGATTTAAATTCGTTCGCGGTCAAGTTTCAGAATATAGTGTGCGTGCTATCTAAAGTCGACATCCGTGGGTACGCATGGAACCCAATGTTAGTGCGTGAAGTGGTCGAGAAGCTGAGCCCGCACTTAAAATCGAGATGGTGCGACTACGCTTCCGAAAATGCGGAATCGTCACACGAACCGGAGGTAACGCTGCTGTCCCGGTTCCTGATGCGGGAGGCGGACCGAGCCATGAGGTACGCCTACACACACGCGACGCCTGCACCTGCCCCGAAGAAAGAAACAAGGACTGCGACCCAAGTGAACGTGAGAAAGAAATCGGGTCGCGAATTAGTTTACGCCACATCGGAGAGGCAGGAAGAAACGAAACCGCGGTGTTTGTGTTGTGACGGTGACCACGAGGTACCTAAGTGCGCGAAGTTCCTACGGATGAATAATGACCAAAGGTGGGATTGGGCGCGCACCAATAAAGTGTGTTTCAAGTGTGTGACGCGACTCCATCGCCGCGAGCGCTGCCGAGCCAAACGATGTGGCCGAGGGTCCTGCAGCCGCCCACACCACGCGCTGCTGCACCAGGAACGGGAGGTGAAGGAGGCGTCGACGAGCGAACCGAGTAAGTCGACTGACGTCGAGAGCGAACAGCCGCGGGAAGCCGTGATGACAGTCTCCGCGGCTAGTGATGTAAAACAGCGCGTATTGCTGAAAATGTGTCCGGTGCTATTAAAAGGGCCCAACGGGCAAATATCCACGTTCGCCCTACTAGATGAAGGCTCCAGGATATCGCTCGTCGACGAGGAATTGACGCGCCAGCTACGCGTGAACGGACCAGGCTCGACCCTACGGATTCAAGGCGTGACCGCACAGCAACGCGAGGAGCACAGTCAAGAGGTCAAGCTGCAGATACGCGGCCTGGACGGCGAATTCCAGGAGCTGCGCGCACGAACTATGAAGGACCTGCAGCTCCATAGTCAGACAGTGGATAGGTCGACACTAAACAGCTATCCACACCTCCGCGGCATACAAGAGAATGCGTACTACGGAGAGGCCAGACCCAAAGTGCTAATAGGTGCCGACAACTGGCACCTGATCGTCACGCGAGAGCTACGCATGGGCGGGAAAAATGAACCCGCGGCTTCCTACACCCAGCTGGGATGGGTGATCCATGGGACAGCACCACGCGCCACACTAAATAAGAAAGAAGGGCAAGTGGTGCTCCACCTATACGACGCGTCTGTGACAAAACAGACGGACGATGTGCGTCGTGTGGAAGAACTCATGAAGTCCCATTTTAGGATCGATGCCCTAGGGGTTTCCCTAGCGAAGAAAATCAAACCAGACGATCAGAGGGCGATTGACGTGGTTCACAGTACCTTGAAGAAAGTCGGCGATCATTTCGAAGTCGGGTTGCCGTGGCGTGATGAGAATTCGTCGATGCCCAACAACTACAGCTGCGCCCTAAGGCGGCTAAGGACGATAGAAAAGAAGATGGATGCATCGCCGAACTTCGCGGAACAATACGGCACCCTAGTGAAGAATTTGTTCGCAAAAGGATACGCTCAGGAGTGCGACGGATCAGAAGATAATAATAAGCGAGCATGGTACCTGCCACACTTCTCGGTTGTGAACCTGAATAAACCAGGTAAGATGCGCCTAGTGTTCGACGCCGCGCATCAGTATAGTGGAGTGTGCCTGAACGACTACCTACTGGAAGGACCCGACCTCTTGAACTCGCTACCGGGGATCCTGTTCCGGTTCAGAGAGCGGCCAGTAGCCGTCACCGCCGATATCCAGGAAATGTTTCTCCAGGTGAGGATAAGAGATCGGGACCAAGCTGCGCAGATGTTTCTCTGGCGAGACGCGGATCGCACCAAGCCACCGAAGAAATACAAGATGACGTCAATGATCTTCGGAGCTTCGTGTTCGCCTTTCATCGCACATACAGTACGGGACGCCAACGCGACGCTGTACGCACGGGAATACCCTGACGCCGTGCGAGCCATAACGTCGAGCCACTATATGGACGACTACGTGGACAGCGTCGCGACCGAAGATGAGGCGATCAGGACCGCGCACGATATAATAAAGATCCACCAGAACGCGCATTTCAACCTGAGAGGTTGGTGCTCCAACAGACCCAACGTGTTGAGGAGCATAGCACCAGAGAAGCAGGCACACGACACGGAAGTGAGATTTGGCCGAAGCGAGGAAGGTACAGACCAGACGCTAGGCTTACTGTGGCAGACAGGGTCAGACGAGCTGGGCTTCAACACCGGTCTTCGCCGGTTGCCACCCGACGTAAAGGCCAGGGACAGAGCGCCGACGAAAAGGGAAGCCTTGGGAGCGGTGATGGCGGTATATGATCCTCTGGGTCTCATCAGCCACTTCACGGTCGCCGGCAAGATCCTGCTCCAAAACCTGTGGAGGCACGGCATCGGATGGGACGAGGAAATCCCAGAAGAAGACGCGCTACACTTCGAAGAGTGGGTCCGAAGTCTGGGTGAAATAACCAAGCTGCGCATACCCAGGTGGTACGGTAAACGCCCTGACGACCTCATAGACCTGCACATCTTCTGCGACGCTAGCGAACAGGCGTACGCAGCGACCGCCTACTGGAGGATCCAGAAACCAGACGGGAGAGTGGACGTAAGGCTGGTCGCGGCGAAGGCACGGGTAACCCCTTTGAAACCCGTTACTATCCCGCGACTAGAGCTGCAGGCAGCGGTGATCGGCGCACGACTGGCAGCGACGATAACGAGGGAACATCGAGATAAGCCCAGAAGTACCATCTACTGGACCGACTCACAAACGGTTCTGCGATGGATAGAGAAGGATGCCGTGAAATACACACCCTTCGTGGCACATCGCCTGGGAGAGATTGCGGAACTGACTGATGCCAGCCAGTGGAGATGGGTGCCTACCGACCACAACGTAGCAGACGACGCTACGCGCCCTGATTACGCCATGCGCATGGAACCAGAAGACCGATGGTTCACCGGCCCTGCGTTCCTGTACGACGACGAAGAGTCCTGGCCGAAGGAGAGGTCCAAAGAAGACACTACCGAGGCGACCTACGCATTGATTGAGGACAAAAGAGAGCCCCCTTCCTACCTGCCCGACGTAAGGAGATTCTCTTCATACGAACGGTTATTGCGAGCTACAGCCATGCCCCTCCTGTTCAAGGAAAAATGCAGGGACAGGACCAGCCAGATGACCGTCGACCTAATAGAGAAGGCCGAGAAACTATGGCTTAAACAGGCACAGCTCGATAACTACGCCGAAGAGATGCAGCTGCTTCAGAAAGGGAAGCCAGTACCAAAGTCCAGTAGTATATATAAACTGGACCCCTATCTCGACCATGACGTCCTTAAAGTGAGAGGGAGAATCGGACACGCAGCAGTCAGGGAAACTATGAAGACGCCGGTGATCCTACACGGCAAACACCCGTTCACACGGCTACTAGTAGAAGACGCACACCGAAGAGCTGGTCACGCTAATAACGAGCGCGTGATCAACGACCTAAGGCAGCGATACTGGGTGGTCAATCTACGCCCGACGGTGCGAGCGATCGCACAGCGATGCCAGCTCTGCCGTGTCAGAAAGGCTTTGCCGGTGAAACCGACTACAGGGGACTTACCTGTAGAGCGTATAACGGAGACGACGCGACCCTTCACTTACTGCGGGACTGACTACTTTGGTCCAATGACAGTAGTCATAGGAAGAAGACACGAGAAACGATGGGGAGCACTCTTCACCTGCCTGACTACGAGGGCAGTCCACCTAGAATTAGTGTCGAGTTTGTCCACTGACTCGGCGCTGATGGCGATAAGGAGAATGGCGGCGCGGAGAGGTTGGCCTAGAGTAATGTACTCAGACAATGGCACCAACTTCAGAGGGGCAGACGCCGAGCTACGTGCGACATACAAAGAGTGGGCAAAGAGCTTCGTTCACTTTGGGCTAGAACACCGGATGAAATGGAAGTTCATTCCACCAGGGGCGCCGCATATGGGGGGAGCGTGGGAGCGACTAGTACGCTCTGTTAAAACGGCACTGGGAGCGACCCTGAACCAGAAGGTGCTAAAGGAAGAGGTGCTGCTGACGCTGCTGACAGAGGCCGAGCACTCCGTGAACTCTCGGCCCCTGACCCACGTTTCTGTCGATCCTAAGGATCCGGAGGCCCTCACGCCTAACCATTTCCTCCTCAGAACCTCCTCAGGCCTTCCCTACACTGGGCCTTGTGAGGAGGCTAGCCGCAAGCAGTGGAGAGCCGCCCAAGCGCTCGCCGATCACTTTTGGCGGCGTTGGGTGGACGAGTACCTGCCTACGCTGGTGCCCCGAGGGGCCTCAGATGACCAACGACGCCCCCTGCAAGCCGGCAGCCTGGTCGTCATCATCGACTCGTCGCTCCCGAGAGGAACCTGGCCTCGAGGCGTCGTGGAAGCAGTCTACAGCGGTCCAGACGGCAAGGTGCGGTCAGCCGACGTCAGAACAACAGCGGGCATCCTACGGCGTCCAGTCACGAAGCTCGCCGTCCTCTGCGTGGAAAATTAGGCTACGGTAGCCCTGCGCCGGGGGGAGGATGTTACGGACGACATCGCTCGACTAGCATTTAAAGTACCACGTGCAGTCGCTCGTAGACTGGGACTTAAATTAACACGTGTAGTTGCTTGCAGACTAGGATTCAAAGTACCACGTGCAGTCGCTCGTAGACTGGGATCTAAATTAACACGTGTAGTTGCTTGCAGACTAGGATTCAAGGTACCACGTGCAGTCGCTCGTATATTGAGACTTAAATGCCACGTGTAACTCAGATATTGAGGTGTAAATGCCACGTGTAATTAAACCCGTGATAGATGTTAAGGTTTTAAATTAGGTATGAATAAAGATAAGTTTATAGTAGGGACTAGTGATGTAATTCAGATTAGGTTGTTTTTATTAAGTAAATAAGTTTAGACGTAAGTTAATATTGTAAGGTGACACGGAGTAGCGTCCAAAACTAAACTCTGATTGGTTGGCGCCGAGGCGGTAAAACAGACATGCGCCCTGATTGGCCGGCCGGACGGACCCTACTCCGCGGAGCCACTCGCTACCTGCGCTTGAGTATAAAAGACGGGCGGCCAGGCGGTTGAGGCCCCTTTTTTTTCTTTCGCCTCCGACACTCGCAACTGTCACTCAACCGCCTGCAGCAAGCCGCCATGAAAATAAAAGAAGACAGGAAATCCAAGACTGAAGTTTTTATACAGTCCACCCCGTTAATTGGCAAGTTTAAATTGTGCTGTGTGCTCAAAATTACGATCTTTTACTGTCAGATAAGGCGATTATTTATGAGATTTGGCTTGAATCTATAATATAAACCGTCGGCAAGAAAAAGTGAAGTAAAAAACATAAAGTAGAAGACGATCCAGCCCTACCATTATTACTATTCAAAAACAAATGTGTATAGATTTAAACTATTGAAACGGCCCATATGTCACGTGGAGTATTAATCTCTGGAGACCTCTAAGAAATATAAAGGACAAGAGCGAACAAATGATCAGTCCCCAAACGCACATACAAGAAAAAGAAATAAGCCACTTTTATTTAAGAGCTAAACTTCCAACTGCTTTTGCAAATACAGGAATATTTTTCTGAACGAAATATGGATATTCTGGTTGGCTCGAAGTCTGGCTAGCTTACGTGGGTAACGCCTAGGAATATCCGCGTGAAACCATTTCATTCGGATCCCGATGGGTTCAACACACACGTAGCTAGCGATACCTTTAGCATCAGCGATCGGGATTGCTTTTTAAAGCAGGATCCAGCGGTTGTATCGCATTTTAACTGTGTATTACTGATGCTGTAGGTATTTCTTTAGATGATGAGAGTGAAACCATGCAACGAAGTCGCCAATAGTGATTTTGTGTTACGACCTCTTATAACAGAACTTTTTTGGTTTGCAATTATTCTTTGATCTGCATTTGAATTATTAATAAGTCGATGCAGCATCAATACTATGGTCATAACGCCAGTCGATGCTCGCAAGCCCGTTACGTGCGCGTGTAGTACAGTCGAATACAGTTGTGTTCAAACGTCACGCAGCTCGCGGCTCGCGCCCACATCTCTGAGCCGTTATCGCTCCCCGCAGTCAAATAGACTTGTTGCCCAATTTCACAACACACAAGCTACACACTCTGACTAAATAAATGTCTAGCAATGTGTAAAATTGTCAACGTTGAGACTGAATTCGTTTGCTCAAATATTCAAGTTATTATTTATGGTTGAAGGCATTTATATTTGAGCTAACTTCATTTTCAGATTTCGTTTAATTTAAATTGCAAGCTGACGTAAAGTATAAAATGAATTTCTAACTTGTTTTCGTTTTATTGAACTGTCGCTTTGAAATATTTAGTAAAGACTTGCATATATTCTGACAACTAATGAAACCAGTAAATTTTGATGAAATTTAGTCTATGGGTGGTCATGACCTGGATTAGGACCTGGATTATTGGATTATTATCAAGACTTATGCGAGAAAACACCGGGATGTAGCTAGTTTCTTAATAAACATAATTACTAATATTCTATTAGTGTTTATAACTTACACTAAAGTCAAGTTCTCCAATATAAGGTACAGGTTACGGCAGGAAACGGCACAACACAATACATGTTACTCCATTAAAGGCTTATGAGGGATATTCAAAGAAGGCATTACTAGATTACCAGCATAATGCCTGCATTATGCTGGTAATCTGCTAATGCCTTCTTTAGTTCTTCTTATAGTGTTCTTCTCGTAGTGTTATCCCTGCATATGCAGGCATATAACACTACTTCAACCTAAAAAGGTAGTTAAATATGTAGGCTACTTTTGTGATTCTCGGACAAGTTAAAAGTCAAAATGCAAATCAGGCAGTTTATCATAAATAAGTAACTTCTCGTTCCGACAGTACCTGTGGTCGAGTTAAACGAGTAAAAACTTGCATGTGCCATCCAAACGTGGGTTTTATTATTTTTTTAAGACGCCTTACGCTTTGGAAAACTGTGTCATTTTTTATGTTTCATATTGAGAGATTACTTTAAAAGAACACTATTTTTTCTATTTTAATAAGAATTTAAGTTTTTAATATTTGATTATAATCTGACGATAAGCTTTTTACTATGTTATTACTCATTATTTTACGTGATAGATCATGTTATAACTAAGAATAGTGTCAATTTGCACTTTTACACAATTCCGTGGCATTTTATTAGGTTGATAAAAAATAAAATATAATTGATAAAACAATTTGATCATGTGTTACATGTGTGAAGCTGAATTGCCTCGATCTTCATCGTGTGCTCGTGGGCTTCAGCAAATTTTTAGATGATGGTGGTGACAGTTCCATTTTATGGTCACAGTGAAGGTTGTCATTTCTAATGTACAGACGCCAGCAGCAACTGTCAAATTTTCTCATTCATCCTTGAACCTTAATACTTCAATGATAAGGTTGAAAATCTACTAACGAAATTCGACAGATTGTAGTAGCTTGATGTGCTGGCGTCTGTACCATGGTGCATCCACAGCATCCCTGAGTAAGTACTTTAATTTTGAATTATTAAAGTTACGCCATACGTCCAAATTGGCACAAGATTATGTTTGAGTAATAATTATAATTTAATGGGGATTGATAGACAGAATTTCCTTCCGAGTAACCAATACTTGGTTTTAACCGTTTTAATAACAGTTTTTTTAAATAGTTTGGATAATACGGGCAAATGCAGCCAAAGGGTCTAAACGATGATGCTTCAGGGCGGTTTCCCAGACTTCGCAATCATAATGACTTCAGCGACGTTCCATGGCTTAGGTACATGTTTTAGCATAAATGTAGCATTGATAAGAACATCACTTGCATTTGATGAGATGGACTCTTCAATTCCAACTTTTTGTACAAACAAAATCATTATGGACCTATAGTATTATAAACGTATTACTTAAAACCAGTTCCTGTAGAAACTAAGGTACAAAGAAGGTTGAAGGTTCTAACTCAATCGTGTCGGCAACAGTTTCTTTCACAACCAATGTTGAGCCACATCAAATTAAAGGTATGTATAAGATTATAAGCCGACCACGGTTTTGATCCGGCACTGATCCGGCACATTAATCCTTTATCGTGAGCGTCCCGGGGGAAATAACGAGAGCAGACGAACTTCGTAATTAAAACGACTAATGTCCGACTATTACCTATTATTGGTGTTGGCGCGGAATCGAGGACTGCCCAATATTGGTGTGAAAAATGTTGGTGGAGTTGAGCAAATGTTGGCGAGCTTTTTTGTGTATTTTTTCCTGTTTATCTTCATTAAACTAGTTGTTTACGGTATTTTGAAGGATTTAATTTCTGTTTATCCGTGGTCACATACTGACCGAAAATAAAAACTGTACAAAATAACTGCTTCAGACCGAGTAAATCCATGTGTGCCCCGTGGTCCCTCCCGTAGTCCCTGGAAGGGACCACGGGGATTTTCTTTACCCGTGGTCCCTCCGAGAACAAAATCCTTCTCAATCAAAAACTCTTTGACAAATATTATATCTGGCCACTTATGACTTTATAATGATTAGTGCATATTAGGCACTATTTTAACCCTAAAGGCCAATCTACGAAAATTCAAACACAAAAAAATTAAATAAAAATCTTTTATTTATAGACTACATAGGCCCAAATTGTGTTAGTGTCTAAAATTATCTTATAAACTATGTTAGTATATACTTAAGAAACAAAAAAAAGGTGATAATATAACGAGCACAGATAGTTTCACCACGCCCCATGTAATACATGAAGCTTGATAGACCTACCCATGGTAGGCCCATCCAGTCTTTCAGCAAACCCCCTCAGGATACTGTTGGTGCTTCCTCCCACTCTGCGTGTCATCGACGCACGCACTATTGCAAAACGCATTATTGCAAAATAGTCGTCATTGTGCGCATCGGCGAACATACCTGACGCACTACAATAGGGTGGAAGCCTCAACAGCACCCTAAAGGTATTATTATATTGTATTCGCAGAGCATTGTTTGCTTATTGGGTATGATTAGGCCAAAGGCTGCTGGTGTAAAACGTTTGACAGTAAGCCTCGAATAGGGTAATTTTTACTGGTACTGAGCAACCAGCAAACCTTCGAGCCACCATATTTCTCCTCACAGCCAATGCCCTGCGCTCTCTTTCCATATCTGTGTCATCTTTCAGGTCTTCGGTAACAGTATGGCCCAGATATTTAAACTGGGTTACTCTCTGTAAAAGTGAACCGCACAGCGTTACCGGAGGGATATATGATGGACTTTTATTTCGACCTCTAAATACTAGCAGCTCACTTTTCTTAGGGTTGTACTTTAGCCCATACTGCTCGGCATACCCCTTACAAATAGAAAGCAACTTTCTCATTCCACAGATAGATGGGCTCAGTAACACCATGTCGTCTGCGTTGCTCAAGTTATTTAAACTAACTCCATCTATGTGGCATCCGACATGCGTGTTGCTGAGCTCAACCAGTAATGTATTGACATAAATGTTAAAAAGTCTTGGGGATGTAATACCCCCCTGTCTAACACCACGCTCCAGCTTGTAAGGGTCAGGCAGCGCATTTGACCATTTTACAAAGTTTCTCTGCTTATCATAACCACATAGATAACGTGGACACCAACGAAGCAGGAACGCCCGCCTCTCTATTATGAGTAAAACCTTTGACTGTATTATGACTTAACCTTGGTACAACTTTAATTCGGCAGCATTGTATTTCTCGGAGGGACCACGGGTAAAGAAAATCCCCGTGGTCCCTTCCAGGGACTACGGGAGGGACCACGGGGCACACATGAGTAAATCGATATTACAGATCATAAGTATAATAAATGATACAAATCTTTTCAAATAGCGGACCCATCTTTGACGTACTTGATCAAATGTTGGATCCTATATTTGGTTGTTGGATTGGCCTAACGCTAAAAGTCAATAACTGTTTAGTTGTCCAATTTTACGGATGAACCAACCATGTTGTGTTGCGTGATCGTGTCAGCTCTACTTACACAGGCGGTGTAACCACACATGTATAGAACTGTGTTTTATACGCGAGTGTACAAGACAACGTCGCAGGAATCTATGCGGTGTACGTCAGGCGCACGCTGTGGCTTGCAGTATTTGGATAGGTTTAGTGTAGGATACGTAAGATATCTGTGAGTCGGAGTGTTTATTCAATAGAGACGTCAGAGGTGACTGCGTGTTGTGTCAGGTGAATAGCATCTGGGTGTAGTGTGCGGAGAACGGGGCCCAATCCTTTTAGTGTGGTATTGAAATATCCATGTGAGTTAATTTCATCTTCTATCTATCTAAATATATATAACTCAAAGGTGACTGACTGACTGACATAGTGATCTATCAACGCACAGCCCAAACCACTGGACAGATCGGGCTGAAATTTGGCATGCAGGTAGATGTTATGACGTAGGCATCCGCTAAGAAAGGATTTTGATCATTTCTACCCCTAAGGTTATAAAATAGGGGATGAAAGTTTGTATGAAACTTTGTCAAACTATACTTCTTAACGCGAGGGAAGCCGCGGGCAAAAGCTAGTTATAAATAAAGAAGTACCTTTAACAATGTTGTGTAATAAAACATTTATAGAATTATTAATTATTTATTCATTATTATGCCTACTGATATCATCAAGACTAAATTTAAAAATTTACCATAAAAGGTGATCCTCTTTAACATCCCATTTACAAGACGATTTAATCTATTTACACCAGTTAAACTACCTTCGCTGGGCTACCAGTACAGGCAGAGACGGTCCTAACAGAGAAACCCACTAGTTCCTCTGCCCGGGAGTTAAACTTGAGACCTCGGTATTGGCAGCTATACATACTGTCAGCAAATAACATTATGTGTGAGACTCGCGGGTTTCTTTGTTACGTCACTTGATACTTTTTGCTTTTCTCGTGAGCAGTGCGCCAGTAAATAAGTATATACTAGCATGCCCAGTCTTTCTTTTTCTTTAACGAAACTCAAGCAAGCAGCCACTGACGATGTTTCTCTTCAATTCCATCGAGACCCACGATCAAACATATATACCCCATGTATGTTTGAAGTAAGCAATCTCGAAAACCAATATACCTACTCAGTCAGTTTGAATTTTATTATCAAACTCTGTGAAGATACATAATTTGAAATTGAAAATGTAAAATGTGTACAAGTGCCGACGACAGCTCGGGTTCAACAGTCTCACAGCCAACTAACATGTTACTGACGGGTGTCCCTTGTTTCATCGAAAAGAAAAATAATTGCTAAATTATTACTTAGCAAAAAATCTCTTGACAAATAATCGTAACGCAAACCTAATGTTTGGCAAGTGAACGTTTATACAATGACTTGTTTACCAACTAGTACTTTTACCAATTTTTATGTAGTCAAATAGTTCAGTTGGAATGATTCATTTTACGCAAAATTTTGCCAAATATTTAGTATCGTAAGTTTTCAATTTACCATTTCTAACTTTGAAGGGTGTTTTTTCCACTTGGGAAAAATTCTAAACAGGTAGGTACCTAATATTAATAATAACTATTGTGGTGTTATAATTTTTTTAAAGGTGTTTTTCCTTTTTTTTCAATCATCATCATTTTTTTTTAAATAATTAATCTTGTCTAACTAGTTCAGTTTCGGGTAGCCTGCTTTTTTTCCATAGTTTTTAGGGTTCCGTAGTCAACAAGGAACCCTTATAGTTTCGCCATGTCCGTCTGTCTGTCTGTCTGTCCACGGTTTAACTTTAAAACTATTGATACTAGAAAGTTATAATTTGGCACGAGTATACACGTTAATGACGCCGAAAAAGTGGTAAAATAAAATTTTGAAAAAAACAATTATTTAGGGGACCTCCCCTACATGTAAAGTGGGGATGATAATTTTTTTTTTCGTCCTTCTCTTTCGGAAAGGTCTTTTAAAAATATTAGGGGTTTGGGAAGACTATTTTTTGATTAAGTAAACCGTTCGTGACTTATCAAGCTTTAAAGTACCAATTTTCGTTAGGGTCAAGGTCGCCCCCCCCCCCTCTACCAACTAAACGGTTGTAGTTAGGAATTCAAATGTCACGGCAGTAGTACCTCATTTGACCAAACGTTTATTGTCTAAAGATTATTTAATGAATCATTTGATTAAAGACCAAATGCCTAAATGACGTTATCCTTGATAATATTCTGCCAAGTAAAAATCTGACCAAATGAAAATGTGCATACTAAAATCATTCCAAACATTGCTATGGTATATAAAAAAAATTGCTAAAATTTGTTTGGATAGTGAAATTTTGGCAAAATCTTTTCGCCAAAACAGCAGGATCCCGTTACTGACGTTAAATATTCAAAGTATACAATCAACAATTCGAATTGAAATATTATAAATCAATAAAAATTGCATGTTGATCATACATAAACGTATATAAGTTTTCATCTATTTAAGTCGTCAATAATTTTTAACCGCTGTCAAAAAAGAGTATGTTATATTATTAACTGGCAACACCCCTAACTCAAAGTACTCACCATACTAGCTCTCCCGAATGTCAATGTCACTGTACCCCAACATTCAGACTCCCGCGTTCATCAGCGGCCGATTGCTACCCGCATGACAGTATTATTTAGTACCTATCCCGGCTACCATCGTCTTTTTTACGCCGACCTTATTTATGTGCCCCCGAGCGGCTGGGGCACATATCTGCGGCGATCCATCACGAGAACGACCGATATCGAGACACTGTGCATGGTGTGCATGACAAACGATCCATGTTTCACGCAAATGTATCGCACGCAAATGTGTGCCGTGACAATAATAGGGACCACTTAACGTGTCACGCGGCAACCCCGCGGGGTGCAAATGTACTGGAATTAGATTCCACGTCGAATTGGAATCTATTTCTAGATTTTCGTGCAGATCGGTAAATTTAACTAGTATCTAAATGATGAATGTGGTGATGTGTTCGGGGAATTGCAGCTGTCTGTTACATGCAGTTATTTGTACCCGTAAATGTCTAAATAATTCATTATTGACAAAAAGCAATAATATGATACCTACAGAAAAATAGAAATGGATATTATTGTTGTATGAATATGAGGCTGATTCATGTAATTTGTGACAAATGGGACGTAATGTAACTTCTTATTTCTAATTAAGTTTAAACAATATTTTACATAATTATACGTATATGTGAACTAAGAGGAACTGCAAGGTAGATACTCCTCTCGCGTGCTTCCTATTGAATCACGTCTTCTTTTAACTTTCTTGCCACATTATCACGCGTTCGATCTGCAGACACGTCCTGTCTCCGCGCCTTGCCATCGGCGCGATCAAATTACATTTGAAAATTCTACTAGAATACTCATAGCCTTACTATTTGTCGTTTAGGAACTCACTCACACATCACTCACTGCTAACAGAAAATAACAATTGATTATCATTTGTCTATCATAGGACCCAAAAACTTCAACGTAGCACTGCGTTAAAGACGGTTGAAAGAGATTTCACATTCGTAATGCTGTTCAGTGACTTTTGCCCCCCTCAAAATGTCACCCGTAACTTCGGAAAGCGTTTAGGCATTAATTAAATCTTTTCTAACTCGTCGTTGTGGCCACGTCCTGCCAATTAACGTGTGGAGTGGGGCAGGACTTTTATTGAGTGGGCCTGTGTGTGTGGGTGTGTGGGCCATGCTGGTGGGAAATTGTGCCGACGTGGCTCGATGGTCGACTCGATATAATTGACTAAACGGCTGTGTCTGTGAATACTCGGAGCGTTGTCGCTTGGATTATGAGTTTTGGTAGCCGTGTTGATTTGAATGGCAATTGATTGTGGATTAAAAGATTGATATATAAGTTCGATTCTTTAAATTGATACACTTTTCCAGCCCTGTTGATTATTTTCCGCAACGCTATTATTCAGTTCCTGAGAGTTCTTTTAAACTTGTTAGCATCTAGAAAGACGCATACAAATAGTTTGTTCTACAGCTAACAAATTACTAAATGACAAAGTTCGTCTAGTTCCAGTGGTTTCAGTGGTAGGGCAGCGAAGAGTGTGTCGCTGGTAGTTCGGTGGCGCGCGAGTGTTTCATCTCGCGCCGAGCAGAGCACGAATCGGAAACGAATCAATTTGTCCTTTGTGCGCGTTCCAGTCCAGAATATTTCTGCATTAAAACTCCGCCGTTCTAATGCAAATGTTGAATTTAAAAGAGTCCCGGCGAGCAGGCCACTCAAAATCAAAATCAAAATCAAAAGTCATTTATTCAAATTAGGCTGAGAATCAGCACTTTTTGAACGTCAAAATTACAAAAGACAGTCCCCCAAAAACGCCCGCCCTTCACCACTTCCTAGTGCTATTGCTGGGAAGAAGAAGTGGCGCAACAAACTCCCCAGCAGCACAGCTGTCTGTTCAATTTAAAAAAATACTTGAATGTATACAATACTAGGTACAATAATATATACAATGTTCGGTAATTAACATTACAAAACCAGAACATAAAATTTAATTATTTGCCATAATATGTCAGCTAGCCACGCCAATATACCAACAAATATAATAATAACTATACGTACTCAAGCTAAAACATAATTCATTAAAATGTAAATAAAAAAAACTTACTACCCAAATAAAAGCCTCCAGGCATAAAGGGCGTGACAGCTTACACATTTATGCATTGCTGGGTTCTGCAGTAAGCTAATTCTGGAGAAGGAACATAAACATTGTCTTGCGTTAAACTAGGGTGACCAACTATTCTTATCGTCTAAGTAGTCGTTGATAGAATAGTATGCCTTTGAACAAAGGTTGGATTTTAGTTGAGCTTTAAACGCATTAAAAGGCAAGTCTAGAAAAGAAGAGGGTATCTTGTTATAAAAGGTTATACCAAGCCCAACAAATGAGTTATGAACCTTATGAAGCCGGTGAAAGGGGGCACGTAGTTTGTCCTTATTTCTAGTGTTAACACTGTGAATATCACTATTTTTAGTGTACAAGTGTAAATTTTGCCTAATATATAAAATGTTGGCAAGGATGAATTGTGATGCAACCGTGAGAATACCAATATCTTTAAAGAAATCTCTTAGAGAAACTCTGGCACCTAGCTGGTAAATTGCTCGAACAGCTCGCTTTTGAAGGACAAATATATTTTGTATATCAGCGGCTTTGCCCCACAGCAGAATACCGTAGGACATAACGCTGTGAAAATAACTAAAATAGACTAAACGAGCTGTATCAACGTCAGTATATTGTCTTACTTTCCTGACGGCGTAGGCAGCCGAACTGAGCCTTCCTGCTAGACTTGATATATGAGGTCCCCACTGAAGTTTGGCATCTACTGTTAGTCCTAGAAAAATTGCCGAGCCTACAGTTTCAAGCACCTCTTTATCTAAGACGATGTTGGGTCCTAGGTTTCTAACATTCGGTAAGGCGAACTTTACACATTTGGTTTTCTTGGCATTGAGAACTAAGTTATTTGACGTAAACCAATCTGTAACTATTGAGAGTGCACTGTTTACGTCGTCAAAATCTTGTCTATTCCTGTCTACTTTAAAAATAAGAGAGGTATCATCTGCAAACAGTACAACATCACAGATGCCCGTCAAATGGAATGGTAAATCATTAATGTAAACTAAGAACAAGAATGGACCCAGTATTGAGCCTTGCGGAACACCTAACTGAACTGGTAGCCCGGATGATTTCACACCATTAACATCTACACATTGGACCCTATTATGTAAATACGAAATAATTACGTTGAGAGCTTCGTTTTGGACACCGTAATGACGTAATTTACGCAAAAGCGTGTCATGGTGCACGCAATCAAAGGCTTTGGAGAGATCACAGAAAACTCCAATAGCATTCTGTGATTTCTCCCATGCGTCAAATATGTGTCTCAACAGAGCAACACCCGCATCTGTAGTTGAACGACCTTTTGTAAAGCCATATTGCTCATTATGGAGGAGGCTATTTAAATTAAAATGTCTTAGCAGCTGCTTGAGTATTAACTTTTCAAATATTTTGCTAAATGCAGGTAAGATAGAAATAGGCCTGAAATTGCCAACGTCATTCTTATTACCTGATTTAAATAATGGTATGACTTTACTACTCTTCATGAGGTCAGGAAAAGTTCCTAAATCAACACATTTATTAAAAGTAACAGCTAGATAGGGGGCTACGATGTCTATTATATTACTTATAAGTTTAGTGGAGATGCCCCAATAATCACCGGTGTTTTTAGACTTAAGTGTATTAAAAACATTAACTACATCACGCGGGGTTACATGTTCGAAACTAAATAAGGGACTACATTTAGGTACACTACTGTGCAAAAGGTTTTCAGCTTTAGACGAGGACGAATTTAAGGAGCGAGTCGTAGTTATCGGTATGTTGGCAAAAAACTCATTAAATGCCTCAGCTACGTCAGCTGCTTTGTTAACTAATTTGTTGTCGACCATAATCTCAAGTAGTTTTTCTTGTTTAACCGATTTTCCCGTTTCATTATTAATAATTTTCCAAGTGGTTTTTACTTTATTAGTAGAATTTTTTATCGTATCGCCTAAAAATTTTGATTTAGCAAAAGCACTAATCTTTTTGAATAATTTTGAATAAGTTTTGACATACTCTAGGAAGGGAGTATCAAACCTGTATTTTTTCAAACCATATAACTCGTATAGTCTCGCTCTACTTTTATAAATACCGGGAGTAGCCCATTGGTTAAAGCCAACTCGCTTTTATTATTTAATCCGCCGTCAACCGGATCGAAGTCCGCTCACAAATAAGTAACGGCGCCATTCAATTAGTCTGAAGTATCGCTGCAGCGATTCTGTTATGTATTTCCATTTTTCATTTTGCTTACGTACGAGTGACCCATTTTAACTAACGATTAGAGCGTGGAAATCAAGAATTCAGACATTAAAAGGTTGAACAGCACTTGGATGCGGTCCAAAAGCGGGTGAATGAAATAAAAAGTATCTATTAGGGGTCGTGTGGGTGTTTATTGAGGGGCGGCGTATAGGTGCACATCGCACGGTGCCGAGGTCTGACTCACATGCACAGTTGCACAGAGTGTGCATGGCGCACGTCTCGCACGCGTCCTCGCTTCCAGGCGACTGCCATCATTATGAGTACGCGTCGCTCACAAAATGTACAACTGGGTTGTTGAGCTTTTTCTCACGTTCCAGATAATAGAGTACGATCAATCGTCAAGGGTGGTTTATTTATGCAGAGTTACTTTAGTAATATTTTCGCTGCGATTTCAATTACTTTAACGCGACGTAGATAATGAAATTAGCTGCGATGTCTCACCCTCCATGCGTCGTAAAGAACGGAACGGAAACGGAAAACGGGATATGCCACTTGCTAGCGGCTCGGGGACACTGAATTAAAAAAGTATCGCGTCATACTGACAACCATAACCATGTGACGTCACGTTGTTGTGCATTCTAATATCTTTTTATTTTATTTGTTTCAGGTAAGCAAATGTTTCTTCAGGTTTCGAAGTACCAAAATCATCAGGTAAAACGTATACAGTAATAATATTCCTACAAAAATCATTTTTCGAATGTTCAATAAAAAAAATCGCTATACTGCCCTGATAAGCCGAAAAACACTAACTCAATCAGTTTTGAGAAAAACAACTTTTTGTAAATTGTTTTTTTTTTACCTTCAAACGGGGGTTAAAAAAAATCTTTTTAATAATGTTAAAACTTATTTATACGTAATTTTGATCATATATACCTATTAAAGACATTCTCAAATTACCCATAAATTGCACCATATTATACCTATTTTGTGAGATACCGTTATTTTGATTAAAAAGAAAGGCTTAAAAAATTGAGATAGGTACTGCTTTTAAGCCTTAATCTGCTCATAGAAAGTTCCATACAAAATGACATTTATTTTTATATTTGATAAAAATGCCGAATGAATTTGTAATAATAATATAGCCAACAGGTTCGTCGTTCCCGAAAGGATCTGTCGACATGTTGGATAGATTATAAGAAGGCCTATGACTCGGTGCCACATACATGGCTCATGAGGGTGCTGGAGTTGTATAAAGTAGATGCAACTCTGCGTACCTTCTTGATGTCGTGTATGGGGCAATGGAGGACGGTCCTTCGCTATCCAGGATGTCGAAATATTCAGAGGAACAGCGAACCGATAAGGATCGAGCGAGGCATATTTCAGGGCGATAGTTTGAGTCCGCTTTGGTTTTGCTTAGCCTTGAATCCTCTAAGCACACTGCTGAAGGATTCAGGTCTAGGCTATCGGCTGAGGAGAGGTGGTCAGGTTATATCGCACCTCCTCTACATGGATGACCTGAAACTCTTTGCTCCAAACAATTTGCAACTGATGGAGCTACTGAAAGTAACTGAAACTTTCAGTAGCGCCATCAGGATGGAATTTGGTGTGGACAAATGTGCGGTCATGCATGTAAAGCGAGGGGAGATTGTGGAATCCGTGGGAACCCAACTCTCGGATTCCACAAACCTTAGAGCCCTCTCCGCATCCGAAACCTATAAGTATTTGGGTATGTCGGAAGCGTTAGGCATCAATGTTACTGACATGAAGCAATCGTTGAAGGAGCGCTTCTTTGGCCGCCTGAAAAAAGTACTTAACAGTCTTCTATCAGGTGGAAACAAGGTGCGTGCCTTCAACAGTTGGGTCATGCCGGTTTTGATGTACTCTTTCGGCATACTCAAATGGACTCAAACCGAACTAGACGCCTTGGATAGGAGGGTCCGGACGCTGCTGACTGCAAATCGAATGCATCACCCACGGTCGTCGGTAATGAGGCTGTATATCCCGCGAAAGTGTGGAGGTCGAGGCTTTTTAAACGCTAAGACCCTCCACAATCGCGAGATATGCAGTCTCAGGGAATATTTCCTAGAAACCGACGTGGGGATGCATCGAGATGTAGTCGCAGTGGATAAGGGCCTCACCCCGCTCTCCTTAGCTAAAGAGAACTGGCGCAAGCCAGTAGTGCTTGACACCAATGATCGCATGGAAGTATGGCAGAGTAAGGAGCTTCACGGACGCTTTTACCGGGCCCTAAATGGACCCGATGTAGATCTACTAGCGTCCGTAGCCTGGCTACGTTTCGGTGACCTCTTTGGAGAAACCGAAGGTTTTGTGTGTGCAATTATGGACGAAGTTATGATGACGAACAATTACCGGAGATTTATTGTGAAAGACGGTACGGTTGACATCTGTCGGGCATGCTACCGGCCTGGAGAATCAATCAGACACATTATCTCCGGGTGTTCTCGTCTAGCTAACGGAGAGTACTTGCATAGACACAACCTTGTAGCCAGGATAATCCATCAGCAACTTGCTCTGAAATACGGCCTTGTGGAATCTGAGGTGCCGTACTACAGGTATGTGCCCGACCCAGTTCTCGAAAATGGAAATATCACATTGTACTGGGATCGATCCATCATCACTGACAGGACTATTGTTGCCAATAAGCCTGATATAGTGGTGGTGGATCGATCAGAGCGGCGCGCAATGATTGTTGACATAACCGTCCGCATGATGAGAACCTCGTGAAGGCCGAGAAAGATAAACAAATCAAGTATCTTGACTTGGCTCGCGAGGTTGCCGACATGTGGGATGTGGACTCAGCGATCATTGTGCCGATAGTCGTGACAGCCAATGGCTTGATAGCCAAGAGCCTCGACCAACACCTGAGGAGGCTCTCGTTGGGCAGCTGGATCAAGGGCTTGATTCAGAAAGCGGTACTTCTGGACACGGCTCGCATCGTCAGGAGGTTCCTCTCTCTGGAGCTCTGACCGCCGGTAGCTTGGATCCTGTTCCCGATACCGGTGGGCTACTATTTTTTATATTTTTAAATGTTTTTATACTTTTTATATTCTAATATTTAAAAATATAATTTATATGTTTACATGCAAATAAAGGAAATAATAATAATAACTTTATTTCGGGTGGCATAGACCCATAGAAACCTTAACCTAGTACACATTACATAATTTTTTTATAATTTGCCAAGACTCACCACACCCACACACGACATGACCCACCGATTCTGAAAGGGACAGTCAAAATGTACTGCTATTGCGTTCAGAATGCCGTTGTTTCTACCCCGTATACGGGTCAGCAGGGAAGCTGCTTTTTTGCGCATGATGGTGGGAAACCATCAGTGCGCGCTTCAGCAAGCATCCCAGACGCGCTGCATCGCCAACCACGGCACGGCAGACCCAACAACATTCTGAACGCATTATTGTACTGAGTAATAAAACTTATTTTTTTTTTTTAACAACTTTTTTAACCGTAGCAACAAATTACAAAAAAAAAATTAGAAAGAAAGAAAGAAAATACATTTATTTGGCACAAACTAAAAGACACACAATACACCAGATACATACATCAGATAAAACAAACAATAAAAAAGATTAAATAAAAAGTGTGAAGTCCGATGTAAGAAATTAGCAGGAAAGTGTGCCTCACGGCTGCGCCAAAAAGGCCTAGCTCAGCAAAAATGCCAGACAACTAGTGCCTGACGCTGATTTTCAACTGGACCTGAATTTGTGAGGTGACGGATGTAAATCAGTTTTACACTGCAACGTGACGTATGTGTGCATACTTAAATATATTAATAAAATTAATTTGTGTTAGATAAAAACAGTACCGATATGTGAGTAACATTGCAAAAAATAAACAAGAAAATACTGATAATAATATTTAAAGGTTACTTAAATAAATAAATAAATAAGTGAGACCGCCGCATGATAGACAACAACATACACACACACAACATACTCGCTACACTGGCGGACAAAATTGATGGGCCTTTCAACACTATATGGATCAATGGTCTGAAATAAATAAATTATTATTATTATTTATTTATAGACCTTCCCAAATAAGCAGATTCCTAGAAAAATCTGCTTTATCTGTATTAAACGCTGCCTGCCATAATTTATTAATCCGTGCACTGTAGCACGGTAATATGACTGTAGTGTCATCGCACACTACGCTGCAAGCAGCCGAGCGTGACGCGTGACGGAGTATTTTCGGACAGTTTGCAACTTGTGTCTGTTTTGAAACTTATCTTAGCTGTTGTTTGCATTGGGATTAAAATTCCCAAATACGATGGATATTACATCTATAAATAAGTCAGCTAAACCTTGTTGTCAAAAGTGGAAATGGAAATAAAAACATTTATTTATTTATTTAAAACTCTATCATTACAGGTTTAGAAACCTAATGCGATACTAAGCCTACTTATAATATTAACCATTTTTAACATGCACAAATATACGAAAGATTAGATGAGATAAGAATTATATGAAAGGTAAGCGCTAGTCGGTAATAGAAATATTTGCAAAAACAAAAATGTGAAATGTGAAAAAAAATGTGAAAACTACCCACTTTTAATTTCCGTCTCCATTCTACAGCCTTATGGATGAGGTTTGCCCACTACCAGCGCTTGGTGAAGGATGGGTGAAATGGCGTCATCCCGACATCGTGCACATTAATTAAAGCACTTATTTGCTTTCTATGAAATAAAATTAATCAAAAGTTGCTAGTTCCCGCCAAAAAGACATCCTATTAGCAGGTATTAAACTGGAGAGAGATTTTAAAATATTTTTTTTTTGTTTGAGATAATAATAATATCCCTGGACATTTCACACAGCACCATTTGTCCCAAGCTAAGCAACCTAATGCTTGTGTTATGGTAACAAGATGGCTGATAAACTACTTATATACATTTTTTTTTTTGTAAATACTTACATATTATAGATAGAAAAACACCCAGACTCGGAACAAATACATGTAGGTCATACAAATATTTGTTCCGTGCGGGAATCGAACCCGCGACACGCAGCGCAGCAGTCAATCGCTTAACCACTGCGCCAACCGTGCCGTCAAAGATATTCCTGCTGGTACTGATTGTTTAGTTAGTTGGGGATGGAAGTTTGTCTTATTTTAAGAACTGTGTACCAATAATGCTAGCCGTAATGGGTTCATTATCGAAACCAGTTCTGTACTTAATATCAAAACTGCCTCTGCTAACTTCCACTTTGTAAAGAACATTGTTACTAATGTAAGTCGTGGTGACAGCCGGGTTTGTTTTGGCTCGTATAGCCTTGCCACTCATAAAAATCATCTATTGTCATTTTTTTGGTATTTACATTTTTTCCAGCACTGCTTACAGTTTCGCAAAAGTCATCAAAGTCATATATTTTATTTTTTCATTCGCTTCATCGCCAATTCTACTCTATGATGCAAAGAGTCTGTATAAACGTGTGTCCGGCTTCAAAGTATTTAACAATAATCTTCTTTGCATTGATCTGATCCGAATTTATGATAAGATTATTAAACGAACGAATTAAACGAACGAACGAATTATTAAACGATTAGATTAGAAAACGAACACAGCGTCCAGTTTTTTATTTTGAGCAGAACAATATTATCCACCCAAAGTACAATATTTTTAATATCCCGATTTCTTCCGCAAACAAAACGATCTAAGAAATGATCGATACCTAATATTTATCTTCATGCCACGACACGCTCTATTATGAAATGTGAGTGTAATCCTTATTACTAAAGATATTAAAGTCAATTTTAATTACCTACCTGCTTAGATATAGCCGTATCTCAAACCTTAGCGAACTAGGTAATCATCATTCTCCTGCCCTTATCCCAATTTATTTGGGGTCGGCGCAACATGTCTTGTTCTTCCATACTCCTCTATTAGCCGCCATCTCGACAGTCACCCCCTTTCTAACCATATGGGGTCGTCCCCTACTCTTATAGCCATCGACATTCATACTCAAAACTTTCCTCACGACATTTTCCTCATTCCTCCGTAATACATGCCCATACCATGACAACCGGTTTCCACACAACTTTTCTGTTACCGGTGCCACTTCCAAACTTCCTCTTATATACTCATTTCTTATTCTATCCATTCGTATAACACCACACATCCCTCTCAGCATTCTCATCTCAGCTGCATGCAATTGCCTTTCATTCATCCCTTTTGTGGCCCAACATTCTGATTCATACAAGACAGCAGGTCTAACCATGGTTTTGCAGATTGTTCCCGTGACCTGCCGCCATTTTATAAATAAATACGTAAAATTATTTTATAAGTAAATACCCACATATACTTAGCGCAAAAGCGCTAACTCCGGAACTGTTTCGAAAGATGAACTTACGGCTTATTGCTTTAGAAATTGAATTAAGTTGTTAACTAGTTGTTATTATCATTTTTAAGCGGTTCTAGGCTATGCCAATATACCTACGGCTATTAGGCTTCATAAAAACGACATGCCGTCAAATCTCTTAGTAGGTAATTTAAGGAAAAATTGAGATATAAACCATTAGATGCGAAATTATTCTAGCTAATGAATGGTATAAAAA
This sequence comes from Apamea crenata, assembly GCA_949629185.1. Taxonomy (NCBI): domain Eukaryota; kingdom Metazoa; phylum Arthropoda; class Insecta; order Lepidoptera; family Noctuidae; genus Apamea; species Apamea crenata. Next base: position 21,257,762 of record OX451353.1, read on the forward strand.
AACTAAAAGGGCGTATCTTAGTGATAGCGCCTATCGGCTTAGCAGGGCAGTATACTTAAGTCATAACAACTCTACTTACATAAAAGAAAATACTTTTAAAGAAAAACTTTTAAGATGCAGATTCACTGTTATTGGTCTTTTAACTCAGTTCAATGCAATCTTGCGGATCAAAGGTATCACAAATATTGGCAAACATATTGGTAACCAACGTGAAAGACCCGCCAACTATTTTATATCGGCACAAAAGGTTCGGGAACAAGGTTACTGCGTTTATTTTTACTTACCCCTCTTTATCTTTAGTAAAAACATGTTATTTTATTATAATGGAAAGATTACCCTTTCTGTTGTAGGGGTTCTGTCGATAATGTTGATCGTTTAGGGTTCGCGAAAACGATTAACTGAGCTTGTTCAGGGATAAAACTTCAGCTTTAGGTATCAAATTGTTTGCTTAGGCTTTTACATTTATTTTTCCACCGATCAAAAGGTTTTTTTACCATACAAGTTTTTGCAAAGCAGGATAACACTTTAGGAGTCAATGTAAAATATTGATTATTTTCGTTCAAAGACTCGAATACTCAGTTTTCTCCTGAATGTTTCATGCCCACAGACTCTCTGCCAATATTAGCCGTGAGCTGTTTGCCTAACGTTGTGTGACCGACATACTGATGGGAGGTTTTTATTGAAAAACTACGGCTAAGAGGCGAACTTAACAGAACCAATCAATGTAAAACTTATATTTACTGAACCGCAGTGTGCCAGCTTCTAACATCTTAGAGCTTGGGACAAAGCCAGTGCACACACTAACTGTGGCTAGTGCTAACATTCGCCAACGAATATATTTTAGTGAACTAGAGTAGGGATGCATTTACACGATGTATGTTAGGTTTCAACAGTGGAATTTGGTTCCACTTTTAAAACCACTACCGTTGTAGTAAACACTACTGTTGTACTACAGAACTAGCATAAAATGGCCCCTCATTCTATTGAACCTCCGTAATATTGACCTTGAGTCTGGCGGACTCAAGGTCGAAAGGTTACCACTGATGTGTCCTATTATTTTAGTACTGCTTAAGTATATCGTTAAATTCTGATCCCCTTCTTTCTCACAATCATAATCTCCTCAGAAACGGTAACGACAGCTCAGACATCGTTGTGCATAGGTACTTACAATCTAAAACAAAAGGCATTCTCCTCCTCTTCTCCTCTCTCCCAACGAACTCGATTACTTAAAATTTCCGTCGCCCGGAAACTAATAATCACTTTAGATTTCTATCGACTTCGCTAAAAAAGATGAAGTAAGGCTGAGATAGTCCCCGCTCCAGTCTCCGCTCCCCGTAAACATTGAACTATTTCAGAGGCGCGGAACAAAAGCTTTGTCCTCAGAGACTGTTGAAGTAATTGATGGTATCTGGGATACGGATGTTTTTCACTATAACCAGGCGGTGTGGATGCGCAGAAGGACAACCGGTTAACAGATGATCGAGTTTGGTATATGTCGTAAATGAGTGAGGGCAATGGGTCGCGATGGAAAACAAATACGCGTATCGCTACAGAATAAAACCAAATATGTTGTTTCAAACTACAAGCGTTTTATATCCGTCGACCAACTTACACCACTTATGAATAATCCTGAATCCTGAAGACAGCACAGTATTCTTGGGCAAAACTTTGGATGCTAAGCTTCAGTGGGGTCCACATATAGATATATTGTCAAAAAAGTTCCGCAGCATTCGCTGTAAGAAAAATTCGTAATTTAACTGATATACCTATAGAGACAGCCAGTTTAGTGTACTTTAGCTATTTTCATAGTGTAATGTCGTACGGTATTCTATTGTCGGGAAATGCCGCTGATATTCAGACTATCTTTGTTTTGCAGAAGCGAGCTGTTCGATCAATTTATAAATTAAGTACGAGACACTCGAGGATTCGGGGATTCCCCGTTCGTACAGGCAGCGACATGCGTTCCGACTAGTCAAAATTAGTTCAGACTGGGACGTACCAGTTTATTCTAAAGCATGTAAATTCTAACTAGGATAAACCGATTCGACCTTTTTTTTTTTTTTTTGTCGCTGAGAAATGCTTTATGCATGCCCGCCTCACGGGGGACGAGACGGGGTATGTGGGACTCCCTGTCGGAATGACAGTATACCCACTAAAACTCAGCGGTGTTCCCTCATTCGCCGTGATGGGAGGGCCACGGGAATAGGCATAGCCTTTACCTCCATAGCCCTCCCGGCGCATGCCCGCCTAGTTGGTATGGCGGGCCCCGCATGCCCCCCACATTGGGGGGCTACGGGAATGGCCGGGACCACCTAGCCATTCCCGTCCAACACTGGTGGAGGCCTGTGCAATGCAGGCAACGGTGCCCCCGCACCCGTTGCCCGCTGGCCCCTACGCCCGCCTGAATGGCGGGCCCCGCATGCCCCCCAGGATGGGGGGCTACGGCCGCAGAGGATAGGGAGAGCGGCAACGACACACCGACACTCCTCTTCCCCTGCGGCCCCACCGCGTCCGCCATCAAACGGTGGCGGCCCCGTCAAGGCCGCGGAAGGTAGGGAGAGCGGCAACGTAACACCGACACTCCTCTCCCGCCGCGGCCTCCAATCCTCAGCCGCAATGTCTCCCACACGGGGGACATCGCGGCCCGCCTCAGGTAGGCTGCGATGTCGCCCAAGCGGCACCGCAACCTACCCGCCGGCCGCTACGTCGTCGGCTTTTCCGCACAGCCTAGACGAGCGACCGCTCCTCGGGTTCCTCTTAGCTTCACCGTGGCCCAATCCACCACGGCTACTGAGCCCCCCCGCCTCGACAATGCGGGAACCCACCGGGGGGGAAACCGATTCGACCTAGGCTAAGCTGGTCTATCCTATCGGTAACACGATGAACAAGTTTGGCCTAGGCTATACTGGTTTGTCCTAGCGTGTAGGGAGAACTGGTTTGTCCTAGGCGAAACTAGTTCATCCTACAATCGGGTTTGGCCGGTAACATATACAATGACATTTGCTTACTTTGTAAATCATAAAATCATTCATTTACTTATTTACAAACATGGGTAAGAGACACATAGATATTTTTGCTTATAATAAAGTTCTCCATACTTTACCATCACATGGGTATGCTGATACTATTCAAGTAAAGTATTCTATTATTTTAATTATTTTGAATGTGAAGACTATGTGGGTCATTTTATTTATTTTATCTTTTATTTTTCTCACTGGTCTGTTAGTTTTTGTCATGGTCTGGCAGTTTGAGTAATTAATGTGGCCTACCCAAATGTCCTTTCTTTGGTATTATTCGTCGAATCGTTGAGCTCCTTAAGTTTTGAGTTGAGCTCGCTCGTAGGAAACGCGGACCTCATTTAGTTTTAAAATATGATTGACGTGCAAAAGTGTTTGTACAAACCTACTTACAAAATAAAATCCTTTATCAGTAGCTAACGTTCAGCATTTTTGCGAATTGAAATAACATTATTACGATTAACGTCAAGTAACTTCATCATGTATTATATTTAATCAGTGCTCTACCAACACTGAGTGGTCTCAGTATTGAACCCTGTGCTCCTTCTGCGCCGCCCTGCCGCGTGGTGTACGGCTGACTGGTTGACAAGCGCTTTGTGCGGACGGATAGATCCCGCCATTGTTTCTGAACGCGATTTGCATTGATTGCCGAGAGGAGAGGAGAGTAGCGCTAAGTAAACACCGAATGGTGCTGAATATTGACGATGGATCCTCATCGTCAATATTCAGCACCATTAGGTGTTTAGATAGACTGTAGATAGACTAGACATCTTGGTTTTAATTGGTAGTCCTAACTGACGTGCTTACCGGAAGATGTAGCGCTGGCATGCCTCGGAACAAGATGGGCCGATGACCTGATGAAAACCGTAGGAATCCGCTGGATGCGAGAAGCACAGAACCGATCGAAATGGCGTTGCTTGGGGGAGGCATGGAGGAATGATGAACTGATATGCTTTACTAGTTCTGCACTAAGCCTATTCTCTTATATGTTAGGAGTATCACTTTGTTGTAATTTCCATAAAATCGGTTCTGTGGTGTGCTGTACGTGACACGTACATAACCGATAGAAAATCTCTCGGAATTACGCATTAATAATTTGAGCGTTAGTTTGGAATATCGCCTTCCAAGATAATAGTTACGTGGATAATAATTAATTGAGACTAATTTATTTTAAAGTTGAGGCGGGAGATTCTGTGCCTAATATAAGTACATCGTACATACACAACAATTAATTATTTACATATTACTCATGTTCTTCGAACGTACATCTATGAATTCAACTATTACACATTATTATACTACATCACCGCAGCACTCCGGGCACAGCGTCGCGACACGATCCGCGTCTCATTACTGACATCAATTAGGTAACCGCTGTCAACCTGTGTGCATCAGTCTGTACGGTTATTGAATTCCCACTGATATACAACACATAAACTTTATAAAATAACAACAGCCGAAAACAAAACAAGATTTAAAAACGTACTCAATTCACTGAAAACACACATTTATACAAACTGACAAATAACGTTTTACGTGATAAAGTTCGATGACCTGCCCGCGTATTACCTGAGCACGTAATAGTCGTATACTAAGATAACTCAGAAGGCCTACTTCTAACAACTTTTAAAAAACGAATCTAAAATTTTACCTTATATACCTTATTTACTCTCTATTATTCATTCGTATTTTTCTGTTAATTGGTTTTAAAAAACACATTTACACGTTAATCAGAAATAATAATATTTTGTAAACTAGATGAGGTTGGTGTTGCAGGGCGTCAGGTGACAAATTAAAGTGACACACATGGTACCAAGTCATTTGAGATTTGTGCCTGATAGCACTATAGTCAGGTTTTGATAAGACTGCTGATATTCTTGTACAGTGGACTTTTTGTACTATTGTGTTTGTATTGTGTGGTACCGCTGTTCAACAAACGGAGCGCGAATTAAATTCCAGCAGAATTACAGAGACCATCAACAGTGGATGTTGATTGAGGGAGAGCAATATGAAGCGAACACAAACAGGATTACTTCCGACCCTATCGCTTTTTAAAACAATACCGTGTCGGAGAGCAACCCGTACAGCAGTTGGCGCCGATTGTTTACAATCTGTGCGCTATACAGGAACAATTATAATTCGTTATTAATAGAATTACAAAATGTAAAGAAGCTTTCTGCGAGCGGGGCGTTTTTCAAAACAACTAAATTTAAAACTAATGCTATGAACACATGTCCAAATATTTTATGCGAATACTTATCAATTTCCAAGTTCACAAAGAAAGGGTAGCTGAGGCTCAAAGTCGACTCCCAACACTTAAAGCCTAGCCTGATAACGATAACTAGAATAACGCCAAACAAAAACAATAGCCAACAAGTATGGGCATGTAAATAGGCTATAAGGGGGCGGAATGAAGTGGGGAGGGTGATTATCATCTGATGTAGAACTCCTTAATGCCGGTAATAAGCGTCGAGAGGCGCATCGCGCGCCTAATGCTAAGGTTACCTACTCAACATGAGGAATAAAAAGGGGAAAGGCCGACACAACACATTGCGATGAACGACTCCTCTTGATGAGTAGGTCAGTAGAACAGTCTAATTACTCACTAGGTTGAGCGTGGCAACATAAGGGAACATTCAGCATTTTGATAAGCCTCATAATCAACTTGTAATGTTCCCACTGCTGGGACACACGCCTCCTCTCACTGAGAGGGAGAGGGTGGTACCACACGGGCCCAGTGCGGGTTGGTACATGTCACATGTCTTCTTTATGGTTCTAGGCCATGCCAATTTCCTCACAAAGTAAAGCGCTGGGTTCGAACTAGTCGTAAGTCGCGGCCGTGACCACTGCGCCACCACTGCTGCCTTACCTTGAGAAGCTTATTGCTTCTTAATTACTCATACAATGCAGCTCAAGCTGACACACTAAATTGCGTTAACTTTCAAGTAATGCGAAATCTAAGTGATGATCTAAGAAATCTTACTTGAATTGTTGACACACCGTTTGACAATGTCTGTTTACCGATCGAAGTAATTCTATCTAAATCTACTGCTATATATTATCTACACTGTGGCGAGGGTTCGCCCACACCCATAGCCAACACCAAATCGTTGTCAATCTCATAGAATTATAAGGTTGCTATTGAAAGTTGTTATCTCCCCCCGCAGAGTGATAATGTTATTACTGCATTATGTATTCATTTTCTATTTCCGCGATGTTTTGAATTTGACGATTTAGAAATCCGTTCGGCGATACGAGTATATTAGCTCATTTGTGTTTAAATAGCAAAAGTTTCTTCAAGTTATTATTATCTTTACGACTATTGTGCGGCATTGTGAAAGTTTTATTATGACCTTTGTGAGCCGTAAAGGTCAAAGAACAGACAACTTTAAACATTAAACCTCAAATCACAACAATATTATGATCAGCAGTCATAACGCAAGTCACTTGTAGTAACTTGCTTGACTAGTCAACTTGCATGACAGTTTCCAAGATACCTACACCTAATACGCAGATGCAAGCACCTGGCACAGTCGAGGAGCCCGTGACTACTCCCAGAATGCCATCGACTCCTTCCACCTTACGATTGACATGAATCGCCAATTCGCCAGACAGGTGTATCCAAGCGCGTCAACACAAACACTCCCTGGCGAGACATTCACCTATATTTTTTACACAACCGACCCACTAATGAACTTAGCACCAGCTCTGATGTCGTGGGGAGTCCGGATACACTCTACACCGGATTAATATCGGATTTGACGTACTCGGTCGCGTTGCTATACAGGGTGGCAGGGATATCGACGCGCAAACTGTAACAATTAATTCAGCACAAGAGTTTAGACCCCATAGCGTCGAAATTTTTCGTCGGTTATCAAAAAAAAAATCTTCTGTTTCATAGAAAAGTCCAATGCCTACGCGGTCAAAATGTATAAAAGAGCATTTTTTTTTTAATAACTGACGAAAAATTTCGTCGCTTGGGGTCTAAACTCATGTGCTGAATCCATGGTTACAGTTTGCGCGTCGATATCCCTGCCACCCTGTATTATTCTGTCAATTTAAATTTGAATTCACTAATTGATGAATCTTAGAAACTTAGTAAATCAATATCATTGTTTGAACCGATTAAGTTACATTTTAGAATACCTACTATGATAAAGCGTTGTCTTATTTATTTCCCAGCCGGCACTTTCTGCCGCTGCTTACGACTGCAGCCATCATAGTGACACAATACGAGACCTTGTTATTTGAAAGTGTTTGTATTTCAAATGACACAATCCAATCGAGATAACAATCGAAGTTACTCGATTGCCAATTTGCAAATGAAAGCGAAACAAAGTGAAGCATGTTTTACGAAGTTTGTGTCAAGTTGTACACAGTCCCCATTCGCTACTCGAAACAATATGGCCGCCACGAAGCATACGTAAAGTTCGTTCCTTATTGCCATCATTTTGTGTGCTAAAATATTATGATTATCGCATTCATTACGAGTGTGCATTACGAGTGCACAATGAGTTTGATTTAAAGTAGTTGATGAAAACATTCTATAAATGACTTATGGGCTATGAAGACTGACTCTGTTCCTATGTTCTTACGTATAGATCAGAGTCGAAGATTCTATATTCAAAGCCTGCCGTCAGTTTCTTCTCCCACAGCCATGCGTCTTGTCAAGCATGAACTCACGTTTCAAGCAGCATGCCACAATTTTGAAGGACACCTTTACAACGTGTCCGAAACAAACGCCACACCTACCCAACAAATGAGAATGCTCCCTAATACTTGCACGTGTGTAATATTGTCGGATGCTAGACAGCGCTGGACAGTGCCGGACAGAGCGCGCGGGTGGCGGAATTTCATTAGCAGTGTCCACCTGAGATATAGCCCACATATACCACACACTTGCGGATGCTAATTCGAATACGACGGTGTAAAGGGTTTGTTATTAGAACCGTTGTCGTATGTAGGTACCTACTTATGTGGTAACCGGTAGGTACACCTGGTATTGTATACAATCAAGTATTTTTTTACTGAACAGACAGCTGTGCTGCTGGGGAGTTTGTTGCGCCACTTCTTCTTCCCAGCGATAGCACTAGGAAGTGGTGAAGGGCGGGCGTTTTTGGGGGACTGTCTTTTGTAATTTTGACGTTCAAAAAGTGCTGATTCTCAGCCTAATTTGAATAAATGACTTTTGATTTGACATACCAATAGTTGATCTTGATGTCCCAGCAACGAGGAACCTAATGGTAATTGCCGACGAATGATCCTTAAGAAGCAGCACTTTGTGCTATTGAGACCAAAGCACAGACTATTGGACACATCCAAATCAGTAACGCTTATTGAACTAAGTTAGACTACTCAAATTATTATGTATACCGATGTCCGAGATAGGTACGGTATCTGGGCTCCAGTGCGGGCACTGTGGCGGACAGCGCTGGACAGCGCGACCACGCCGGGAATCCATTTCCTGCCGACTACACCTGAGAAGCGGTCACCAGAGCAACTACTGAGCACTCAGAGCTAGCTGTAAATGGTGGCCATTGATGTGAACCAATCTACCATCGTGTCCTTCTAAATACTTCCAAAGAATATATAGATAAAATTGATGAAATAGCAGTTATCAAACGCTAGTCCAACAACGGCTTTAGCTAAGTTGGATTAGCTAAATTGGCTGGCTGGCTCGCTGGCAAAGCACATTTAGCTGAGTTCGAGAGCTTAGCTATAATACTTGTAATGTGCAACTCGCAGTGCTACTGAGTCAGTAGTCATAATTTTAATTTTGTCCAACCTTAAAAATGTTTTTTACTGAATTCAAAAATGTAATTAGTTATATTAACGACACTGCGGAAAACAGCATTTATTTTAACGAAAACCTTGTTTATTAATAAATATAAAGGTATAATTAAATTGGTACCGTTACCGCTGATTGAAATTATATTCGACTTTTAATATTTAAGTTGGTTTCGCAGAATAAATTTATTTGTAAAACATCAGACGCACTCAACCAAAATATGAAATCGTTCAATTTCTCTCAGTGTGGACGAATTGATTTTCATCTTTTGATGGAGACAATTTAATTTTCCTCGATATTGGAAGCAGTTGATCGAAATAAAGTGATACAAAGGTGTTATTATCAGCCCTTTCGAGCTTATCTTTCATCTCATGATTGACGGTGGCTTGTAAAGTCCATAGCAAGTGCAAGTGCATAGTTTTCTTCATAGCTTTTATTCAAAGGAAAGTGTCGTTGCACGTGATTTGCAAGTGACACGATATCAGCGATCCTTATAATATAGTAGCGAGGTGTTATCAGCTAAGATTTTCTGAACAATTGGTCGCTTTTCCTTTTAATCCTCCCTTCTCATAGAGCACAGACGAGTGGATACCAATACATTCTAATACGTTTTGATTACAATGCTCTTTAATTGAATACTCTTTGATTCAACAATACAGAAATAAGTACACCATGTAAACAGTTATCGTGCCACGAGTTTTGTTTTTTTTTTAAAACGTTGCCCCACACTAGGAATTTCTCCTGTGTCGTGGGTGTGTTTACAGACATATAAACTCACATACACAAACAGCCAGACCCGGAACAACTAATTGTAGGTCATACAAATATTTGTTCCGTGCGGGAATCGAACCCGCGACACGCACCGCAGCAGTCAATCGCTTAACCACTGCGCCAACCGTGCCGTCTATCTAGTTGACTACGCATGGCTTCAAAAGCCCGTATTTGGCTGAATATCATTATTTGTGTAATTACATTCAAATGTCATCATCAGCCTCGCCTTTTCCCAACCCAGTTACTGGGTAATAAGATACTTGGTAAGACTAGTTGTCAGACTTTCGGGCTTCTGACGACTCGTAACGACTGCCAAAGATCCAGAAAGGACCGGGACCGGCTTAACGTGCTTTTCGAGGCGCAGAGGGGCTTGATATATTATGTCAAGATGGTCACCCATCCATGGGCCTACCGTGGCAAGCGTAGCTTAACCTGATTGATCGACGCGTGTGTCTGTTATTACTTAGCCACAAGCCGATTCAAATGATAAATAATAATAATGATGTACATATTTGCAAACTTGTTCTACTCCCTGATCCTTGCGCCAGGTGGTGTTACCAAGGTGAGCAGGTGTGGGGATGAAGGAGGGGGGGGGAGGCACACCGCAACATGTAGCAAAGGCTTAAGCGGACAATTTCCATTTGTGACCCTCCGCTATCAGCGGTGCCGGCTATTGATTTATGTAACACATTTATATCACGCTCCTCAGGTCCGTCGTAGTGCCGATGGGTGGCGGAAGGTAGGTTAACTAAGTAAGACATCAACTGGTTTCTTGGAAGTTTAACTTACTTTCTCGACGGTCCGGCTCTTTGGCAAACAGCAGTTGGATATATGCAATTGTAGTGACCTATATTATATCGTGTCTGTCTGTGACACCGCGTAGTTCCTTAAAAAACAAGCATGGATTTTGATTTTTATTGAGACCATCATTCAAAGGATTTATTCCGGAAGGTTTATGTTTATAATACATTAATATTCAAATAAAGAAATCTCGATGTTTTGTCAAGTCGTAAAAACTTCGCGAAGCAAGCGAAGTCGCTAGATGTATAAAACAAATAATATTGTATATTTTGCAATTAAATTAATTTGAATCTCATTTTATCTTGTGACGTGCTAGTCTCAGTGGTACTGTCCCCCTCTCCGTATCCATCCAACTCGAGTAGTAAGTAGTTAGCAGTAAGTAGTTAGCACAAGCAAAAATATATTTAGGTTAAAACGTCTTGACATTCTTCGTCTAAAGAACGTGTTCTCACAAACTATGTTACAAGCTCGTATAATTAGGGTCACAGATTGAGGGAAATCAATTTCGTTCTTGTGAGAAACTAAATCTAGGAAATTAAACAAGATGATCAGTTTGCAACAAAAAGACATTCTATGCTGTAGCGGAAATGAAGTTGAGACTTCATTTCCGCTACAGCATAGAATGTATTTTAGAACTAGAATTACTTTATTAACCAACCCTCAGCATGTCTTTGTAAAAACCTACCTGAGTTCACATTACATAATCAGCCTATAGGCTGATTAATATGTAATGTGAACTCAGGTAGGTAACAGAGGAGGCTCCTATCCCAGCAGTGGGAACGTTATAAGTTCCCACTGCTGGGATAGGAGCCTCCTCTTGGTGAGAGGGAGTGGGCCGTAATCCACCACGCGGGCTCAGTGCGGGTACCTGAGTTCACAATGTGGGACACAAAAAATATATCTTGTATTGATTATTACCTAGTACTCTTAAATAGTTTTTTTTATAGAAAACTAGTAGGTACGTAAAGATAAAACCAAATTCTCACTACTTGGGTAATAATATTACCACAAATACGAAAGTTAGTATGTCTGAATCTAATTGTGACGCCCACGACTCAACCAGCTTCTCATTCGATTTTGATGAAACAGAGATAACTTTATAAACCACAGGTAGCCAATTATCTTCCACGAAGGTAGATAAGTGCCCGCGTGCTTGTTCGTGAAATCTATATGAATGAATAGTTAAGCATGGAAGCAAAAGAAACATCGAAGCTTCAGAATCGATTTTGTGAGATTAATAACTATCAAGCACAAAATTAAACTAGTCGGCACACGCTCAACTGTTAAAATGCAAATGTCAGTTTAGTTGAATTAGTTCTCTGCATGTGCACTTATGTGTTCTGTTAACTGTACTTGTAAACGTCGTTCGAATCGTCGATCGGAATAGCACCATTTCTACTGAGAAGCACAACTATTTCTTAAGTGAATTCCTTTATATATTTCACAAAGTTTTCATAATAAAATGGAGCTACTGACCCGAAACAGAATGAGGGAGTAATTTCAATCGACTGGTACAATCTCTTTGCTAGCTGGATGGAACACAACGGGTCATAAGGTTGTTCGTAATCTGAGAGAGCTGGACGAGTCTGAAACTAAATATTGTGGAGAACTTGGACTTGGAAATGTGATCGATTTTGTCTTGTTATCGAAATGACGCCTTTGACACGGAAAGCCATCTAAGCCAATTCGCCAATTGGGTCGTCACATAAAACCACTTAATCCCAGAAACACTTTCAAACGATGTTTTAGAAATATTACACACGCACAAAGTGCTAACAAGCAGCTACCTACGAGCAACATGGCCGCCGGGCGAATCAGCTGATACGAGCGTTACATATTATGTTAATTAAACGGAATATTATCCTTTTGAGTCGCGTCGTTTATCTCAGTGTATGAACGTAGGGACCAATCGACTCTGATCGGCTCAATGAGACACAAATTGCAGCTATTTATTAGCTGTACCGGTCTTTCGAATTTCTCGAACTGTTCGTAGTAGCGATGCTGGACTCCCGTGAATAATGAATATGTTAGAAAATCGTTTACCGCGTAAAATAAGCTAGCTAATGATTTATGGGCGGGTGTTATTGCAATTGAAAAGAAATGTAGGATTATATTAGCTTAATAATAAGTGTAGAGATAGTGCTATACTATCTCTACACTTATTATGCTTCATAAAACTATAAACAAACTTTATTTTCCTAAACGGTAACAGGAAAAAAGTAATCAATAACTGTTTACATAAACATATTTGTATATTAAGAAGCTTGGAGGTTTGAGAGAACGTTAATATTTTTGTTACTAACTTTTATTACGCGTAAGTAATACAAGTGTAGGATCATATTTTTCAGACGTTCAAGAATTTACGATAAAATTTTATTAGGATGGATCATGTGAGATCAAACGCAATATATCATATTGGACAATATGACCGAGAAAATTACTATGTAAAGGGCACACGATCGACCGACTCCCACCTACGTACCTAGTACTCACATGTAGCTGGCAATATTAGCACTTATTGTGTACAGACGCCAGCAGGTCAAGCTACCCGAAACTGTCAAATTTTCCCAATTAACCTTTAACCTTAATGCTTTAGCGATAAAGTTGAAAATCTACTATAGAAATTTGACAGATTGTAGTAGCTTGATGTGCTGGCGTCTGTACCTAGCACACAACAGAGCTGCGAGAAGAATGCGATTAACTTCTCATGTGAGTCGCCCTGTCAACAAAATATTTTGGCTGATAAATAAGATAGTAATTGAAAGCACTTTGATGAAATATTAAATAGTGAAGCACAGAATAAATTCGCATAAAAAACGAGCCCTTTTCATGCGACTGTGTTTGCACTAAAGAAAGAAATATGACCTGAATCCTTTAAAAGGTAAATGGATATTCGCTTTTTTCGGTTTTTATGATAACTTTTAAAAGCCGAATCTCTTTGTAGAGTAAGGCTTAGTGGAGTAGCCTAATGCCCACGTAGCTATGTAGATGTAGAAACTGCGTTCTCTAAAAATGTAAAACTATGCGGAGCAGGTTATCCGGTTATCCAATTTGTCGTCGAATCGCAGGAGAGTTCCCTTTATTTTAGTTGCCGCCACAATTTTCAATTGTGTTTGCGCACGGCATTCAAAACGGCAGTTAAATTTCGTTTTCCGGATAGAATTTTTATTTTTTTAAATACGCCCAAGGAAATCTAAGGTGCGAAATCAGGGATTGGCTTTGAAATGCTCGAGTGTATTTGGCGAGTGGCTTGGGCCTGCGGCCGCGGGCTTGCGGGGTGGGCTGAAGTGCAGGCGGCGGGAGGGGGCTAGGTGTCGTGTAGACAGGGGGTTGTATGCAGTGGCGCGTGCACGTCTAGTCACCGGCGGGCGCGGGCAGGGCGCGGGCAGGGCGCGGGCGGAGCGCGGGGTGCGCGCTCGGGACTTGAAGCCATTGGCGACGACATCACCTATCGCGGCCGCAACGCAGCGTCGCCTTTTCAATAGCTGTTTGTTCTGGAGCCGTCCGTAACTTAGATCTTTGCTGAGTTACTTCTGCAGGAATATTTCTTAGAGATTTTTCTTTCCAACAATGGAGTAAACATGAAATGATTGAAGGCAAGATTGATCAATCAGTTTTTTTTTAAATATCATTACTTCAAACAGTTATAGAAGAACTTCGTGCTCTAAGCTAAACTCTTTAAGTAATAACTAATCTACATCTTGTAGCTTATTCGGCCCATTACCATCTTAACTAACTAGCCTCACAAACTGTAGAACTCTTCAAAAGCCCCTTAATTACCTCCACTACAACCGGATAGGACCAGATTTAAAAATCATCAACTAACGGCAATCTGACAGTGCCATAATCCGGCACCTTTAGTGGTGTGACACACTAAACCGGCCGACACGATAATGGCGCCACCTGCCAGGATTAGGGAGCGGCGCGCGCGTGGCCAGAGCTTGCATATGTCGACTTAAGCACGAATGAACACGGCTTTGTCTCCAGAACATGGCTAATGACGTTTGTGCAAGGATTACTCATGCTTCCCTGTAATATTGTTTATCAGGAAATGCTCGGTACTTTTAGCAAGAAAACGCGACTTTGCCATCGTCACACAGTTGTTAACAGGAAGTGTGCTCACAAAGCTGCGTTTACAGTTCCAACAGATTTTGAAATTATTTTTGTAACAATTTCTGGTCTATAATTATCGCGCTTTTTTGCTATGGGGGATGAGCAATATTGCAATTTGTTCGTATTCTTCTGTAGTTTACCGCAAATTGTAAAAATTACGAGCCAAAATATTGCACAGAGCTACAGATTTAACCTTTAAAATGATTGTCATAACAACCATCAAACTATACGGGGTTCCCTTGGTCAGAGTGGACCATTTCAAATACTTGGGGCATGTAGTAACATCCGGTCTCAGAGATGATGCTGATATCGAGAGGGAGGGGAGGGCCTTGGCTGTAAGAGGTAACATGATAGCCCGCAGTTTTGCGCGTTGTTCAGGGTCGGTCAAGCAGACCCTTTTCAGGGCTTATTGTACCTCTCTGTACGCGTGCAGCCTGTGGGTAAGTCACACTCAAAAAGCATACGAAGCCCTCCGCATCCAATATAACAACGCATTCAGAGCGCTGATGGGGCTGCCGCGACATTGTAGTGCTTCGGGCATGTTCGCCGTTGCTAGCGTTGACTGCTTCTATGCTACGATGCGTAAGCGAAGCGCGTCCCTGGTACGCAGAGTTCGCGGCAGCTCCAACAGCGTGCTGGTGATGATAGCCGGCAGGCTCGACTGTCCATTTATTAGACGCTGCAGTGACTTGCACGTCACCTACAGTCGTCGGCTGTCAAAATGAAATGTTTTGTGTGGTTATTGTTTTGTGTTGTACCTATTGTAATGTTATGTATAGTGTGTTCTTGTGTAAGGTTTGTGCTATTTATTTTTTAATTTCTGTGTATTAGTTATTTCTGTGTATATTTTATTATTGTATTAATGAGTCCTTGTTACTTGATCAATAAATGAATTATTATTATTATTATAACGCTATACCTTTATGCAGCTAAGAAAAATCTGTATGAATACATCAGTCAATGTATCAGTGTTGTGCCCTTAGGTAGTAACGCAGGCAATAGGAAATTGCTACTGAAGACTGCGTTTGTCGACCTCAGGACGAGCTGCTTCTCACGCGAACAGCTGTACGGCGGCCTGCTCCTGCTTAAACTACAAACGTAGTGGAGAGGGAAGTCTTATAACAATGTGGTGTTATTTTAATATATTGCAATGTACTAAAATCGAAAGACCCCCGTCTTACGACTTCCTGGTGAACGAAGTCAAAAGGCAGAAGCTTGTACATAATATCAACAGATTTTATAAAACGGCCAATTTTTTGTGCCGAATTCGAACTTAACGTTACATATTTCATAAAAATGTTTTTGAAAACAGAAAATAACAGTCACAAACATTGCATGAGCGTCACGTTTGACTCGTGGAGCGCCCCCGGGAGCAAAGCCATCGCGTGTGTCTAAGTTAAAGTATTTCAAACGACGCGACGTACACAAATCGCGCGCCTCTGAACAACATTACGTCTGATACACACACAAGCGACTCCCATGGGATGAATCTTCGCACAATATACCACTCCCAATATGACGGAACATTTATCTCCGCAGATGTACGGCACAAATCAAAGAAATGTGCTCCGATGACCACTTTGTGAGAAAGAAATTATTGTTCCATTGTGACCGCTTTAAGTATATGAGGTTTATTTTTGCTCGTAACCAATATGACAGATAAGGGTCAGAGTCAGATAAACATCGATCTTTGAGAACGATGAGCGCACGGAGGGTTAGTGGGCAGCGCATCGGGCGCGCTTACGGGACGGAGCGCTAATTAGATATTAACGAACCTGACCTCAGACCGAGCGGACACGAACAAAGCAACACAATCCAACTATCTACCGGCGAGGTCGAAACACATGATGCTCCGAAACCTCTGAAAGAAAATTGGACATTTCTGGGATAAGTTCGAAAATACAGCTGGAAGCAAGTTGAGTCGGCTTTCCATTGAGTAACTGGTGAAAATGCTGAGGAGGCTGAAATCCCTAATTAGCAGCCGCAGTGTCGCTCCTTACATTTTACATCTCGTGTTTTTGGGTCATGGACTTTTTTCATCTTACTACTACTTTTGAGGTTTCGTTTTATATTTCGTTCATGAGCTGACAATGCATGGCGCTCATCATTTTTAATCTCTGAAAAAGCAAATTCTGGTGCAATTTTGCATTTGCACACACTGCATTTGAATATTACTTACTCATATGCTCTGAATCAGATGGGAATTCTCGTAATTTTAAGAACGTTCACAGTCTGATCTCAGTCTCAATCTGTCAAAAATACCTCTAAGTTCCCTACATTTTTGACATTTATTATCGCTGAGATGAGATTACTTAGATTTTAAATTACGGTAATTGGCTTTCAGGTCTCAATTCACAGTAAGTATTAAGTATTAAGTCTGGTCTAGTGTGGCTTCCTAACAAAAAGGAACAACAAAGACGTTTAGTATCTATACAGTGTAGCGATTAGGTTATCACATTAATTGAAACCACAAATTTCGTATTTTAAACATACATAATTAAAATATTATAATAATATTAATAACATTTCACACATTGTAACCGTGGGACCTTGTCTTCGTTTTTAGTATTTAACTAAATTAAACTTAATTTGTGATTATTTGGTAACAATACCATGAAGTTTGTGTTGCAGCAAACCCTTCATATTGGAATTACCAATGTATACATATATTCATCATTTTCCTTTTGCTCTGCACACGTACCTGCAAGACGTATCACATCAGCGATCTGCACCAGATAAGCTCCAAGTGACGCGTACAACCGGACTAACGAACTATTAGCATAACAAAACACTTTCCATTCCCGGGTGGATGCGGCTGTCGCGAGCGCAGGGGACGATAACGCGCATTGCACGTCAAGACACTAAACGCTATTGTTGCCCAATCGTATTCACGGTAATGGATGCGGGAATCTGAGCCGCATTGCCTGCATACTTGTTCGCACAAACGTCGCCGCGTCGCAGGGGCGTCGGTAGGGCTGCTTTGTGCGGTGCGGCGCCTACATCGACATCGACAGTTGAACAGGCTGTAGATATAATGTAATGAACTGCGAACTGTGTCATGAAGAATACGTTTTATTAACTACAGTTATATTGTATAGAAACAAGTTTGTTTTTTTTGTATGATAAGGATAAAGACGATAAACTTGTCCAATTATTGTAGACGTATATTGAATGAATGGTAACATCTGCGTTTTATATACGTCTACGGTTACAAAACTTATAGTTAGAGTATAGTTGTACAAGTGTATAACTTTCATTAAGTGATTGTATATGCAGAGACGTATCAGCTTCAGTCTAATATTAACGGTGAAGTTAGTTTTCGAAATAATATCCATTTTCAAAGACCAAAACTCAGCAGTAAATACAGTGATCTGGTTCAAGTTAGTCTATGTTTAATAGATCATTGATATACCAGAACACGGCTGTCGGGAGTACAATAGGTTATGTATCCATTTGTTGAATGGTACATCCTCCATGCAACCTGCTGACTGCATTGTCATCGCGATCATAGTCAGTACATATCGCTGGCTGATCGCGTATTGTAATAACTTCATTAGCGATGACCAATGATGTGCAGGGATTGTTAATAGGAACTCCCAAGTATATCAAATGACATTAAACGTTCCGATATTCGGTTAATTATTAGTAATCAAATACACACACACAATAGATATCTGAGGTCATCGGAAAACCTGAAACTAGAGATGGCGATGCATTTCACCAGCTTCTATGATAAATCTTTTACTGTTCTAGGTTCAAGCAGTACTCGTACAGTTATGGAATGACTTGCCCGTGTCAGTAAGGCGTGCTCAAACTTTGTCTTCTTTTAAAATTATGATAAAATCGCTTCCTCTCTCCTTAAACCTCATCATTACATTTTCTTGCTCCTGTTTCATGATTACATAGATTCATATTTGTTGATTATTGATATTTATTAGATTAGTGTAATATTCTTTATGTATTTATTGTATTTTCAAATGGTACACCATAGACTACCTACAGTATTGTCTCCAAATTGTCTGTAAATATATGGCTTGGCGTTTCGTTACTACAAGAACCATTGTAAACAGTATGAGACTTTTTCACCTTACGCTCATGTGAATGTAGCGAAATGGCCAAGCCATATTTATGTTGACTAAGGTGTAGAGTTTGCGAAGTTAGGCCTTGTAGAGTTAGGGCGTGTAGAGTTAGAAGCTTGGCTCTAAGTACATGAGATCTGATTACTTTTTGACAGTGCGAGCTACATGGTCTCGTCTGGGCAACATTTAACATGAAATGTTTTTGTGGGATTTCATTTCTTTTTGTAAGTTGCTTATGAAATTTATACGAGTATTTTTTCTGTTGTTCATTTCTTCTTTCTTTTTTTGGGTTGGTTTTTTCTCCGAAACAGCTAACATTTAAATCACCGAAATATTCCGAAAATTTTTCATTCAACGAGACAACCGTCAACAACGTCTGCCCTCACGCGTCTGACCGCGTTCGGGTAGCGCGCTCGCTGACCAGGCCGTTTATTTTTAGCTACTGCGCGGGGACGAGGGGGCAGGAGGCGTTCGCGCGTACTATACTTATTACGTTCATAAAGTATAGGTTGATAGGTAGGAGATTAATAAGCACTTATCGAAGTATACAAGTGTATTAATATTATTCGTTAGTACTTATAGGTAATACAAGTATAATAATGTAGTGAAGAATATTCTGAAACCATATTATACACTTTTATCCCGTAATGCAAGGGTTTGAGGGATGTTTTATTTTAATTATGTTTCAATTTGTAAGAAGAATGTACCTACTTGTATAATTTTCAGATCTCAAGCATGAAATTAAGTTTGTATGGGAAAACCGAAACAAATCATTCCTTAATTTAAAGGGTAGGGGATGATTTACTAAAAATCCTGAAATACATATCTTATTATTTATAACAAGGACCCCCTATATAAATTGTCAGAACTCTAGCATCAAAATTTACGGAAGTCTCATACAAACTTTCACCCCCTAGTTTAAGGGGTTGAGGGGGTAAAAGTTTCAAGTTTTAAGATGTTTTTGTTTGTGTACTATTACTAGCTTACATACCAAATTTCAGCTTTCTAGGACTTCAGAAAGAACCTTGAGAATATGGATGATCATCAGTGAGTCAGTGACGAAATCGGGGTATTTTAGATATCAATAAAATCTAAAGTATAAGAGCTATGCAATTGAAACTTTATAGGTTTAATAAGTCAACCACTGACATCATATCCCGAAAATTTTGTTTATCTGGTATAATCCAATCCCAAGTTAAGAAGGTTCAAAAATACGACGAAGTGCTTTTAGAAAAGGTAGGTAGTGCCCTTGCGCTTCGCTTGGCTCGTCTTGGCGGGGGCACTACCGTGCCCCCAGATTCATGCCTACGAGTAGGTAATTGTTTGTTTGAATGCAATATATTACCGACTGGCTCCGTGTACAAAATATTTTGTTTTACATTATTTAAAATAATATTTGTTGGGAAGCTTTTCAGACCATTGCAATAATGTTGTTAATTTTTACAACAATTCAAAGTTGATATGGAAAATGAAAACTAAGAAAAATATCGACATCACCACATTCCTATTCACAAACAAATGGAATTATTGCTCGCATTTGGTCGCGGCACACGGCACACTCGGGCACATGGCACACGGCACACTCGGGCACACGGCACACGGCACGACTTGCCGCTCAGCTGTTTGCTCACAGACTAACTACTGACCACTCATGCGGGTAGCCTGTATTTGTGCAGCGGCAAACGTTACGCAAATACTCGCCACGCTTTTGATACCCAGCGGAAACAAAACACCGAATATCGACAACAGAACTAAGTACCTACACTTGGATGAGGTATTGAGATGTGAAATTTCTCACAGAAGGTATTTATGTGTGATACTCATGTTGTTTATAAAAGTTCCACGGTATTAGTGTGGTGCCATGACAGTTTGTTCCCTCTCGTCTACTATTGTTGCGCTTGTAACTAACGGTAGCCCTCTACAACTTCAAGTTTCTTTAGTAGATGCAGCTTTCTAGCATAATCAATATAGCTATAGAACGTTTAATTGAAGAAACGTTTTCATTCGTCCTTTGCGAATCACTTTGTATGAATCAATCACTTAAGATGTTTTTACAAATCTGCCACTCGACTCACGCAAGTAAGATAAGATGCCAGCTATCACCGCTCTCCGAGACAAGACAAACGGTGCGGCCGCCTGACTGCGCGCCGCTGACGCGAGAGACACGGAGGATGGCCGGCTCCATATACCGTTCTTGTGCTGGAATTGGTACTTAACTTCGCAACAATTCATGGCATGTCATCATAACAAAGAATACCAGCCTGTTGCTGTCCCACTGCAGGGGAACGGCCTCTTTTTACACAGAGAAGGCACGAACACAACTCACCACGCTTGGTCAAGACACTCGAGACGGGTTGACGATTTCAGACTTATACTACTTAACTATAAGTCCTGCCGATCGATTAATTTTCTGGCAGGTTTCCTCACGATGTTTTACCTAAACCGATGTCAGTAACATCGAAGATAAACTCAGAAAGATCATATATTATTTTAAAACCGGCCAAGTGCGAGTCGGACTCGGGCACGAAGAGTTCCGTACCAATTATCTATAAAAATCAAGTCTGTTGTATAGGAGCCCCACTTAAATATTTATTTTATTTTGTTTTTAGTATTTGTTATTATAGCGGAAACAGAAATACATAATTTGTGAAAATTTCAACTGTCTAGCTATCGCGGTTCTTGAGATAGGTACAGCTTGGTGACAGACAGACAGACGGACGGACAGACAGCGAAGTCTTAATAATAGGGTCCCGTTTTTACCCTTCGAGTACGGAACCCTAAAAATGAATGACATTGGTACTTGCACGGCGTTAACCACTATGCCATCACGACATTTTTAAATCATTATAATGATACTATGTTATTTTGATCAAATTGGGTACATGAGGATTTTTATACCTCGTTTATTGTTGACATGATTTGACGGTTTGGCGCTTGATTTGCCCTATTTTATATTCCGACACCGAGTACTGTGCTATACAGTATTTTTATCTCACGGAGTGACGCGCGCTTCACTTGTGGTTACTCATCTTCACGCAAGCATTCACAGTGTGTTTATACTTGGTTACCACAAGTAACGCGCGAGTCGTTACGTCAGATAAAAATACTGTATTTGTAGTAGGCCAAGTGGTAGGAGCAAAAAGGCGAAATCTTACTCTAATAGAGATCCCAATGTCAAAGAATACGTTTTCAAACGAAGGGTTACCCATTAGTTTATTTGGATGGAGGTCACATAAAGACAGACATTACTCTCAGGAAGCGATAAACATTTTATGCTATTCTATTTCATCTGTAAGTAGTTACATCTCAGTGTTATTTCAATTAATGTTTGTGTGTGAGGTGTACTCACCTGCAGTAGAAGAAACATCTCTTACGAGTATAAACACGACGTTCCAGACATTCCTGTTGAAATTGCATTTCTTAACTCAACAAAACACTCGTGAGAAATCGCACCGTTTCCAGCCGCATATAAATTGAAAATTGTTACCTCGGAGTTACGTTGTTTTCGTCGCGTGTGTTACATATAACGGCGCGATGACACATAGTTTAACACTACAAGCACGTTGTAAACTAAGGACGCCACGAGCCAACAGCGAGAGAAATCCCTGGTGGAACGCCGAACTTAATAAACTCAGACATGCTTTACGGACACAATTCAAAATCAAAATCAAAAGTCATTCATTCAAACTAAGCTGAGAATCCGCACTTTTTGAACGTCAAAATTAGAAGACAGTCCCCAAAAACGCCCGCCCTTCACCACTTATATACCTAGTGCTATCGCTGGGAAGAAGAAGTGGCGCAACAAACTCCCCAGCAGCACAGCTGTCTGTTCAATTTAAAAAAATACTTGATTGTATACAATACTAGGTACCTATGTTCGGTAATTAACATTACAAAACCAGAACATAACATTAAATTATTTGCCATAATATGTCAGCTAGCCACGCCAATATACCAACAAATATAATAAAAACTATACGTACTCAAGCTAAAAAATAATTAATTAAAATGTAAATAAAAAAAACTTACTACCCAAATAAAAGCCTCCAGACATAAAGGGCGTGACAGCTTACATATTTATGCATTGCTGGGTTCTGTTCACATAGCTGTCACTTGAAGTCACAAAAAGATAAAATAGGACCTGTCAGTAAGCTAATTCTGGAGAAAGAACATAAACATTGTCTTGCGTTAAACTAGGGTGACCAACTATTCTTATCGTCTAAGTAGTCGTTGATGGAATAGTATGCCTTTGAACAAAGTTTGGATTTTAGTTGAGCTTTCCGGCTTAAGATCATTTATTCTCATAAGAATTACACTATTCACTTACATGAGAATATTAAAACTAAATACTTTAAAAAGAACAAAACGTTGGGGTATTATAAAACATTAGACGTCGACTATATAAATGTTTTGAGGGTAGATTACAAATCATTATGGACAAAATGTTCGTTCGATACATGTAAACAAGTATCCGTGTAACATAGATAAACGGTAACTGGATGTGGCTCGACACTATTGTAGGGAATGTGAATTTTTTCAAATAATGTAGCTTTTTAAAAGTGGTTTTGGATGTAGATTCTTTGAGGTCTCTCGGTCATTTATTAAATATCCTTCCTTCGTACACGATAGTTTCTCTCGGTCATTTATTAAATATCCTTCCTTCGTACACGATAGTTTTTCTTCCGTAGTTTGTGCGGGTTGGGTGTAGTTGTAAAAAGTCTTGTTCACGTCTCATTTTCATTTTGTGTTTTTTTTATATTTTTTGTAAAGGTTTTTGTGTGTATATTTTCGTTTAGTATTTTTCGAATTAGTATGCATGTGTTATATATGTATGTTTGTGCTATATTCATTACTTTAATTTTTTTGTAAAGAGTTTCTGTTGGAGTTAGATAGTCATAGTTAAATAACGTTTTTAGCAGTTTATTTTGAGCAGTTTGTAGTAGGTTCGTATGTGAGCTTTAAACGCATTAAAAGGCAAGTCTAGAAAAGAAGAGGGTATCTTGTTATAAAAGGTTATACCAAGATTCAACAGAGCTAAAAACACCAGACTCCTGGAAGACTGGGAGATATAGACAGAAACCCGATACACATACAAAAAGCAAATCAGAACCGCCAGAAGGACAGCATGGCGGAAATTCTGCGAATCCATAGAAACCAACAATGAAGCCGCAAGGGTAAGGAAGATCCTATCAACAGACCAGGACCGAACCCTCGGCACGCTGAAAAAGGCCGACGACACATACACACTAACGGACCATGAGACCAGCAAGGTCCTTCTCGAAACCCACTTCCCAGACTACAAACTCCTAGAGGACAGGACCTGGGAGGACGTACCAGATTGGACCCCAACGGACTAGACCTGTGCCCACAGGCTAGGAGGACCGGTTAAAATGGGCTATCAACACCTTCCGGATGGCATCTTCCCAGCCCTACTACAATGGGGGCTCGACTACGTTACACCATGCCTGATGGAGATCTACCGGGCCTGCATAGCACTCACACACATACCTCTAGCCTGGCGCGAAGTAAAAGTAATCTTCATACCCAAACCCGGTAAAGCAGACTACACGCAACCCAAGGCGTACAGACCCATAAGCCTCACATCCTTTCTACTAAAAACCCTGGAGAGACTATGTGATCGCCACATCCGAGAGGGTCCCCTTAGGGCAAAACCACTCCACAAACAACAGCATGCGTACTCCACAGGCAAATCAACAGAATCCGCGCTGCACAGCGTGGTATCCAAGATTGAATGCGCAGTGGACCATAAATGCTCAGCACTGGCCGCCGTCATTGACATTGAGCGCCTTTGATAAAACCACGTTCAAAAGTATCAGCACGGCCTTAGACAGACACGGTATAGATCCGTCTCTGAGCGGCTGGATTACCAATATGCTCGAACAGAGAGCTGTACAAGTGACCGTAAACGACACCACATTGCAAGGGCCATTGTGGCAAAGGGCTGCTCGCAAGAGGGCGTCCTTTCGCCACTACGAGTACTATGGAATCTGGTTGTAGAGAGCCTGATAAAGGCACTAAACGATAAAGGCTACTTTACCGTAGGTTACGCCGACGATCTAACCATAATAGTGAATGGCACCCACGAAATCACCCTGTGCAACCTAATGCACCAGGCCCTGAAGATAGTAGAGAACTGGTGCAGTACACACCAACTATCAGTAAACCCAACAAAAACCGATTTGATCCTCTTCACAAAAAAGAGGAAACTTGCTACACTAAAACTTCCACGATTCTTTGGCACTATCCTAAGCCTATCAACTGAAACCAAATACCTGGGCATCTTTTTGGACAAACAGCTGAACTGGGCAAAACACAACAACTACATCAGCACAAAGGCCAGCATATCCCTGTGGCAATGCAAGAAAATGCTTGGGAAAAACTGGGGGATTCATACACTTTATATTTTAAGCGAACATACACACCGCGTCAGCATCAACCGCACGCTCGTATATTTCCACCTCGTGAAGAATAGCGTCAGTTTAAACTACATAAATTCAAATTGTTACCTTGCCGGAGCGTTCGCAAGCGATAGTTTCGCGGCAATACATTACTTCTGTGACAGATAGTTTAGCGTGGTGTCCGCTGTTGATTTATTTTATTTGGTGTTTAGTGCAAGTGTAACTACGTGTCGCGGACACGCCCGCGCGTGTCGCGTCGCCGTGTGTTTTTAGTTTAAATCGAGCGGTCAGGCGTGGCGACTGAAAAATTGCACTATTTTATATTACGTAGGTTCAAATTGTTGTTTTGTGTGCTGCAATAGATAGTACGGTGTGAATGTAATCTGTGGCTGGTGATTTATTACAGTTCGCGTTTTATCTACGATCGGAAATGTTATCACATTTTTTTAACACTTTACGTTCGTATAAATAACGTAACTTTCTGTTTATATTTTCTGTAAATATACACATACGATGCATAGTCAAATTCCACGTTCATTTTAAACACGGTCGTATTGCATATTTGCTACGACGTAGCTGTTTGCTACGTCAGCTACTCGTTCGTAGCTCGTAGCCACCAACTGCTACGCTTGATGCGTCTTGAACACAATGAAGTGAGTTTTATCGGTAGATGAGTCTTGATGATTACTTTCATGGTTTAGAGAGTAGTTTTAATCAATAAAAAATAAACGTACTAATGTGATTTTTGTTTATCGTATGCACAAATCTATTCGCAAATTAGGCCCAAAGACAGAGCAAGATAAAGTGTAAATATGATAGCGAACAGTTTCCCGTTGGTAAAAAGAAACAAAGCGCAGTTATAAATAGTCGGCGTCGGGCGCAGCCGCCACTCAGGGCTGGCACGTACAGGCGCACGCACTGAGCAAGCTTCCTTGAGTGACGTGGCTTTAGAAAATACTGCACTATTTTGTAGATAGTGTCACGTGAAATTACTAATAATTACGACTTCTAATTTTGTATTTTATCGCTTGTAAGCAGACTATTACACATCAGCATAACTAGGTAAGACCCTGATATTAAACATTTTCATACCAGTAGTGACTCAAAACATTTTTCAAAAATATTAGTCACATTAGCGTGATATTTAGATAAGAGTAAATAAACATCACGCTAATGTGACTAATATTTTTAAATAGGTTTTTTTAAATGTTTCCACACCGCTAGACAGGTTTCAAAGAGTTGAAACCTGTCTAGCGGTGTGGAAACATTTTAAAGTACACACGTAGATAATAGTTGTGGTCTAGAAAACACTAACAAAGCTAGAAATGCCACCCCTACAACGATGGTCGCGTGCCGCCCCGGTAATCTGAGTCGGAAGTGCCGCGCGTGAGCGACCGCACTCCATCACTGCGGATACACCGCGTGCTCGCTCAACAACCACGTTCAATAGCCCCGAACACACCCCGCAGTGTACGGCGAAGTTTAGTTCGACGACTCACTTCCGCGTCTTTATGTAAAGCTATTCCTTGTTTTTGCTTCAGTATTTATTGCAGTAGTTCGTTACACTTGGCTTAAGTTTTTTTTATTGTGTTATTTTTATGTTATTTTTATTTTTTCACTTTTCCATTATAAACTGCATTTGTATAAAGTGTGCTATATTTAAACTGAAAGCTTTCGAGTAATACATAGATAAATGCAGGGTATTTTTATAATTGTTGATATTTCCATATAATAATAATAATTTATTTTCAAGGACTTTCATTACCAACATAGAAAAGGCTCAACATAAAATGAAATAGGACCGCAAAATTTACTTGTAGCCTGAATACCTGCCATTTATTTTCATAACTGACTATCTTCTAGTATGCTAAAAAAATGTGATCCTAAGAGATTACATAGTATTTTTTTAAATATAATTTTGTTATTTTTCTACATTTTATAAGAACAAACAACAAAAAAACATAACAAACAAACAAACGAACAAATATCTTAAAAAGTTATTTAGTTTTAGTCAATATCAACTATTAGATAATTAAAACTTCCGCCAATCTAGAAGAATACCGTAACCAGCTACTACAACAGACGCAGATGGACAGCCAATCAATTCTGTAAAAATCTCACCGTGAAAAGTTAGGTGAAGTGAGCTTAAAGTGAGAGTCAATAGTGTCAATTCCTAGCATTAGTCGGAATGACAGCTCACTTCACCTAAGTTTTCACGGTGAGATGGTTACAGAATCGCACTGCAGGATCCTGTTCACCTCCACCCTTCTGACCTCCTCGTAGAATATAACTAATAAAGTTCAATAACAACGGTTTACGTCCTGATCTAATCCAATGATAACATAGGTAAAAGCTTGTGACGTCACAGTTATAGGGGGTGGGGTGACAAACACGAGCATAAAGCAAAGGTAATGGTCATATTACTTATGGATAGCTAAACTGGATCGGGAAGGTAAATAAGGTAAGAAGGTGATTTTCCATGTAAGTCATCGAAACTTTGTTATATTAAGGGTCTGAAGGAAGGAAGGAAGTCTGAAATACTTACATATTTCGATAGCACTATCCGCCAAATAACCTAATGGTAATCAATAATAGAAAATATGACAAAAAACAATCACAAAGTTTTAATCGTTCAAATCGCAAAGTAATTTAGAGTTCAGAAACCTCAGGGACACCATTCTGGGAAGTAATGATTTTGAGAAATCCTTAGCAGAAACATATACTTAGTTATGAACCAATTTAATTATCCCTAGAAAATTCCAACAAATTTCATATTCCAAGAAGTGTATGGAATCAAATATAGGTGTGAGCTCGAGCTCAACACCTGTCTCAACAGCTCTCGTCGTAATGCATCACGTGCCATACCACAGGCTAAATGGAATATAAGACCGAATAATGTAACATAAGAAACCATCAATTGTCATTACTCTATTTAAATGTGAATAAATGAATTTGAATAGTAAGATCATGTCTAAAATATTCAACGGATACATATAACACTATGTGAATAGGTACTTTATTTTAAGGGCTTGTAATAGTTGAGCTGAAATTCATATTAATTTTCCCCACTTCCCCGCACCATGTATCACTCTATCCCGCTCGCACTGTCAAACTGATTCAGTTAGCGTGAACTAGACTGTTGATACACGTTGGCTTGGTAATAAATGATTATATGGTTATATTATTGTACGAAATCGACGTCTTCTGTATAGAATAAAATGGAAATATATTGAAAGTTAATAAAATTTAAATTATTCATTTGTACATTATAAATTAACGAGCATAGTTAATTTATAATGTACTAATGAATAATTTAGCTAATTTACCAAGGTAACCTACGTACAGATGTCCAACAAAAAATAGGCGCTTCGGAAATCATCGTCTATCTTGTAAAATACGAACGAAATTAATAAAATAATATAAATGAAAACTACAAAATTTGGATAAAATAAAAATAGATAAGGGTGCCTTATTTTTACATCTAAATTTAATTTTACGTTTTTATATAATTTCTTCAGAACATAAAACGTTTTCAATCGGGTCTTTTGAGCGCAAGCAAAGTGACACGGGTTCCCCGTCCGATAGCCGAAGCGGTACTGACCAAGTGACCACAGAGTACATTTTTATAAATTTGACGCGGACGAAGTCGCGGGCAGTAGCTAATAGTTCATAAAATTGATCATGGAACTAGACCTTTTTTTTCGCTGAGAAATGCTTTATGCATCTCCGCCTCGCGGGGGACGAGACGGGGTATGTGGGACTCCCTGTCGGAATGACAGTATACCCACTAGAACTCAGTGGTGTTCCCACATCGCCGTGATGGGAGGGCCATGGGAAATCGGCATAGCCTTTACTTCCACAGCCCTCCCGGCGCATGCCCGCCTAGTGTCAGACATTCACGAAGACAAACATCATTATTAGTCATGTAAACATGTTGTTTATTTCATCAAAAGAACCGGAGTTACCGGCATAGCACGCAGAGTAAGCAAACTGAAGTGGCAGTGGGCTGGCCATGTTTGTCGAAGGACCGATGGCCGGTGGAGCAGAGGAGCCCCTGGAGTGTAGACCGCGTACCGGCTAGTGTAGTGTGGGCGTCCTCCAGCTATGTAGCTGGGGGACGGCCACACTACACTAAGACGACCGACGACCTTAAGAAGGCGGAGAACAGGGTGTTGTGGCGCCTGTGGTAGCATGGGAGAGGCCTATTTCCAGCAGTGGACTGCGATAGGCTGAGTTGATTGACTACTCTCGAAATGGTGAAGGAAAAACATCATGAGGAAACTGGTATGTCCTAGAACCAAAAATTCGAAGACATGTGACATCCACCAACCCGCACTGGGCCCGGGATTACGGCCCACTCCCTCTCACCGAGAGGAGTGTTGGAGCAAATATAATGTCTTGTATCTAATTTTTATCTCGCTTTTTGAACACTGCTCTCCATGACCTTTTGTAGATGGTTAGTTCATTCCGTATGTGTTTGTCTAACATCTTTATAGACCTATAAATGTCACTTTTTGCAGAGAAATCAGAGTTGAGAAATTTTATTATTCGTACAGTGTCATTGACACTATTGTACCTAAGGCACTGTTCGCGATAGTGACGTAAGCTCATAAACTACAATGTTTTACCAAGTCTTCCTTCGTGTACCATGTAGTAAATACAGCTCTTTGACTTCTGAAACATATTATATCAAACGCTATAAAACCGAATATAATCGTAAAGTGTTAGAATGGCACTAACATCGCAGAGAACAAACTTTCAATAGTATTTCATGTCACAAGAAAGGGTTTTTCCTACTAGACAGATAATATCTAGTAGGATTTTCAACTTTGTCATAAGATTGTATCTTATCCCAACATTCTGTAATAATATAATAATTGATCGAGCAGTTTTTTAATACCATTTTACTAAATTATTCACACTTATGTATTATTGTGATAGCTTTGCAATGCAGTAATGGTTCCAAAACCGCTTTTCATAGTTTTTTGGTCGTCACGCCGCCGCAAGCCAGTGCCGAACATACGCCCTCCATCCTACATACGTGATCCGTACCGACCAGCCTCTCACATCCGTGAGTAATGGCGGCGACGTGTCAGCGGGCACTCCGACACTTTCACGCAAATGACCGCCACGCCACTAACACGCCGCTAACACGCTGCGCACGATGGCACGCGTCACATGTGACTAATTCACTTTTTGCGTGCACCTACTAGGACAGGGCGCAGTAGTGAGGGTTGTTGACTTGGGCACGTTTCGCTACAGGCTGTTCTTGTAATTGAATTTAGTCATTTATCATGTTGCTGCACTGGTTTCGTTTCAAGACTTTACTGTAATTGGATTATATTTCAATTAATTCTAGCAAGGATTTTCCTTGGCACGGACAAGAGGATTAGAAAAATGCTTAACAAACGAGCTTAGTTACCAGTTGCATAGGAGCAAATAGCTAATAAAAAGATCCGTTCAATTTACCATTTAATTAAAAATGAAAATTACAAGTTCATTAACTTTTGCATGTCCTAAGCTTTTGAAAACTTGTTTCCTTTGTGAAGGCTTTTACCATTTGCCACTAATATCGTATAAACGTACACGAAGTTAGTTACATTATTTACTCACTGCTCATGTACTTTAGATAAGTGATGTAACTCTCACACACGCACATTATCTCAGACAGTCACAATCATCGCCGTCATACACATCACTACTTACTCACTTGTAAGTACACAGCGTACTTGTGAACTTATGTACTTATCTGTGTTCCGTGTTCTCACTTATTGAGGTTACGGTTTACGGTGAGATAGTTGAATCAGTGTTATAAAAAAGACTCAATTCATGTAACGTTGTTAGCACTTAGTTTTGTTTGCTTGGCAAAAGAAAGCTATAGTTTTAGCGATAAAACGTGAGATATTGTGTAGTATTTTTTTTCAAAAAGTAGGCCATATAGCTAATAAAGCGACTCAATATACGACGAGTACGTATTAAACTTATACTCGTCAGGTTTATTATATTCCAAGCGCTGCTGCTGGAACTGGAAACTACTAGCAGAACAAACAAATAATATTAACGTTTTCTGGGAAACAAATAGGACAGTCATATCGAACATTAAAATCGCAAACTAACGGCTCTATTTTTTTATATAAGGACCACTACCAGTAGCGTATATCCAAGTTTGCAGCTTCGAAAGACCTCTACTAACTTTGCAACCCTCGAAAAACCGAAAGCGAAATTTTTGCACGTTTTTTTGGTATTCTCAATATGAGTCCTAAACGGTGCGTTTTTTAAATAACAAAATCCTATACGTTTTTAAAGTAGAAAAACAAAAATGGCTACAATTTGAGATGAGAACCAGCTCTGGAGGTTCAATACTTACTGAGATACAGCACTCCAAAACGTTTTTAAAGTAGAAAAACTAAAATGGCTACAATTTGAGATGAGAACCAGCTCTGGAGGTTCAATACTTACTGAGATACAGCACTCCAAAAATGTACAACTATTAATATTGTACATATTTATTAAGCATATTTACAAGGCATTACAAGGATATTATTTTTGGTTAGGATTGTTCATTTTGAACAATCCTAACCAAAAATTTCGTGGACGGTTCATAAAAAATATCTGATTCAGCCCTTACTCAATAAATCAACAAACCAGGGGGTCTACTCCGAAGTGCAAAGTGCGAATGTTCGGACCATAGTCAATATTCGAAAGAGTGTAGGATCGGAACCGACCGAACCAAATAGTAACTTCGTAGCAGGAAACGGCCGAACATTCGGCCGATACTACTTCGGAGTAGACCCCCTGCAATATCATAGCATTATTGCTATGCGTATAATAATAAATAATAAAAAAGGCAAGATTCCCGAAATTGTATTATACTTTTAACTGATTCAGGAACTAAGAAATAGAATCGTGCGACATTACTCACCATTAAGATAAGTGAGTAAAATGCAACAGTTATGTCGCTCCCGGCTCACGAACTTATAAATATGACCAGTTCGCGTGTCTGTCACTCACTCCCACCGCAGCTCCATACTAGTAACCTCGGCTCTCTTGTTACGCGACGGTTCTAACTTAATCAATTTTTAGGTATTGCTCGCGGTCGCACGTTACAATATAAAATAATCGACTAAAATAGTTGTTCAACCATGTAACGAAAAAACAGTGATAAAGTTGACTTAAGTTCAAATGACCACAAACAGAGAATTCTAGTCTTCAGAACTTTAGTGGCGAAGTCAATTCTAACACAAAATGGCTAGCGCTTGCGTTGTGTTTGCTTGAACCTAACCGAACTCCAAATATCATTTACGATACATATTCTTAACCGCTACTTACGAGTAGTTGTTTATATCTTACTTCGTTAAAACTAAATAATTAAGTTGATTAAGTCCTAGTGTTGGTATGTTCGTTAGACCGGCACGTATGTAACTTAGAAGCTTGTCTAGCCGATATGGACTATCGCACAAACAAACTTACGAAGTCTAAGATAATAATATTCACAACTGACTTGTGAACATTGTCAACAAAGCACAAGTCTGGAACTAAGTAAGCTCAGTTACATTATTTATGGCACAACCTTCATAAGGACGTGTGTGCACGTGCCTAGGCCGGCCCGCGTCGTCCTAGCATATTATCCTAATACCGCGCTGTACTCGGCATCGTCACGTGCTCGCAGGAACGTCGCCCGACTTCGGCGCCGTATTCTAAGGGAGTCCCACCTGCTATCGTCTAAGGAAGACAATTTGCCGAATATCTTTCGGACATGTACAGGTACACGTAAGGTTTTAGAGATCCTTAAGGCCCGTAGTAGCTGATTTATTTTTGTGGTTTTTCTTGCTGAAACCTAAAATTTATTTATTTATTTATTACAGCATGGAAGACTTACAGCTAAAAAAACAAACAAAAAATAGGAAACAATAGTCGACAGAAAGCCAATTACAAGTCTTCGCGTTTAGACTTATAATAAAATTCGTGTTGTGAACATACAAGCAGTAACATATTGCTATAGTATACTATATTTAATAGTTCAAACTAATAAAATAACCATTTGTGTTCGCAATTGAAAATTGAGATAAAAAAAAATAGGAAAAAATTCAATAACTAAAAAGCACTGCAGCTATTTAAAAAAATTGAGGCTTAAGCACCTTCTAGCTGAGGTCACACTGGTTGTAAAGAGATCCAAATCGTGTTGTTTACATATTTTATTACAATTTTTGCTTGCACGCACAATATAACTGTTCTGCCTATAATTCGTGGAACTATGAGGTACACGTAAGGGTTGTATAAATCGAAATGTTTTGTTTGGAACATTAAAATAAAACTTTGATAATAACTCAGGGCTGTCAATATTACTGTTAAAGATTTTTAGCAGGAATAAAAAGTCAGCAATCTCACGTCGATCTTCGAGTGGTAATAAATGATACTTTTTACAGAGTCGGAGGTACCTAATCGATTGAATGGTATGGAATCTTTTGATGGAAACAAAGATATTTTATGAAACGCCTTTGGATATTCTCAATGCGGTCAATGTACTTATGGTAACGTGGGTTCCATAGCTGAGATGCATACTCTAGCTGACTTCTAACAAAAGTGCAATACAATATTTTAAGTGTTTTAGCATCTGTAATACACTTAGACAGACGCATTATAAACCCAAAAAATTTAGAGGCTTTCTTGACGATGGCGTCAATGTGTGTGTCAAAAACTAACTTACTATCTTGGTGGACGCATAAGTCACGAATAGTATCGCACCTAGGCAAGGTTCATGTCTGGAACTAAGTAAGCTCAGTTACATTAGGCAGGAACTATAGAACGCCACCTGCTATGATTCTTACATACTCCTTTTGCTTGGTTTACGGTCTTGGCTTCTAACACGGTCTAGGCTTGGTAACAAAGCACATAACCGTATTATATGAGCTAACTAACCACCTTCATAGAATGGTTTCAGACACAGGATATTTGTATGATATAGTGGTGGACGTCGCGTCGTCACGGGCAGTCACGGACGCCACGTGCGCTGTCGGTATGTTTCAGACACAGGATATTTGTATGATATAGTGGTGGACGTCGCGTCGTCACGGGCAGTCACGGACGCCACGTGCGCTGTCGGTATGTTTCAGACACAGGATATTTGTATGATATAGTGGTGGACGTCGCGTCGTCACGGGCAGTCACGGACGCCACGTGTGTTGGATCATTCGGTTCTCTACAAAATGGTTGAGCTGGGTGGTGCTGATCCACGCGTCATGTTCGTGAATTGGCGCCGTTGGTTGAGACTGATCATCTCTTAACTGCCAGGGCTTATTTTTAATGTTATATTTTTAATTGTTTCTTTTTTACATTGTTCTCACATATAGAAGCAATAAGAATAATGTACCCAGGATTTTGTAATTATATCTTGATTTAAAAGAGTGTCCTTGGAGTTTCTTGCCCGTTCTTCTCCATAGAGATCTACGTTTTGGAATGGGCGACTAGCTTCAACTTTCTGACTAACTGACCGACTATTTAATTTTGACAATTCAAAAGTGCCTGTAAATGGTTTAATTGAAATAAATTACTTGAGTTTGAGTGTCGACTGGAACCCACGACACAGGGAATCGTAGTGTGCCTCCAGAGAATTTATAAAAATCTAGGACCTAACGTTATATTATAATTTATACTAGGTTTTATTAGTAAAGTTTTTTATCATAAAAAAATAGTTTCACATTGAATTCTACCTTTTAATTTGTTTGGTTCGTTCTACCAAAATTATAGCGAAGTAGCGACTGCTGAGTACTATCGTAGATACAGGCACAAGACCAATGACTTAACGTACTTTCCGACGTACGGGAGTATCACACCGCCAACTTCCAAACTCCGGACTGTTACTAAGAAATTACCAATGGGAAAACCCAATAATACTTTTCCCGAATCGGGAATTGAACCCAAGACCCCACGCTCAGCAGTCGCGCTTGCGACCATTACACTAATGAGGCAGTCCTTATGTGTTAGAACCAGAAACATCTAAATCGTCCGTAACTCATTCTATGATGATCGTCATGGTAATTTTCATAACATGAGATGTTTCCTAAACTAAACCCTTTGCAAAACAGCCTTTGTTTCCATAAAATCATACATAAATAATAAAGCCATAGAGATAAATACAGCGAAAATTTATATTGAAAATAAATACGCACGGATTGTGACGCTAAAAAGGTTTTCCTCGTATTATTATTGTGAATGCCTATGGATATGTGAACAACTTGCGAACCAACAAGACATCACAGGGAAACGCTCGACTATAATAATACAGGCTGGCGGGGACGACGACGGCAAACTGAAACCAGGAGTTCAATCCTAAATGTATGGAGCTACTAGTTTTTTTTTTTATATCATCATCCTCATCAGCCTAGCCTTTTCCTCACTATGTTAGGGTCAGCTTCCAGTCTAACCGGATGCAGCTGAATACCAGTATTTTACATGAAGCGACTGCCTATCTGACCTCCACAACCAGCCAGCAACCAGTTACTGAGTAATACGATACCCCTTGGAAAGACTGGTTGTCAGATTTTTTGCTTCTGACGACCCGTAACGACTGTCAAAGATCCACGAATAACAGCCGGGACCAACGGCTTAACGTGCTTTCCGAGGCACACAGGGGTCTCGGTATGTAAAGATGGTCACCCATCCACAGACCAACCGCGGCAAGCGTAGCTTAACCTGATCGATCGACCTGTGAGGCTGTACGGGCCCCTCTACTTTCAACACCCCTGCGTTGAAATTTTTCAGAATCATGTTCTGAAGCCATGGTAACATGTTGCGCGTGGATGTCCCTGCCAGCCTGTGGCGAAGATATAAACAGCCAAACACTGTTGCCATCGGCACTAATGAGAATCGTTTGTTTGTTTTCGAAGTTACACTACTGAACCGATTTAACACAGAAGTGGTTTAATAACTGACTAAGAACATAACCATGTCCTCCTTTAGTTCATGAAAGAATGACACCCTAGTCACTCTAGCCGTACTCTCCAGGGCCGGTTCCATTTGCCGAGATGATCCAAAAATGTATAAATTTTCTGGCAGGTGGAGCGAGGGTCAAAACTAGTACCAAATAAAGCCTCCCTTCTATTGCGTTCATATTAGGTTTCCTTTGAGAAACAACTTGAAGCCCATCTCGTTATGTGAATATATTATTATTTCGCAACCCGTGCCCTATTTACTGCTGAACTAACACAAATAACTTGTCTGCGTTACTTCATGTATATAGATTGAGGATTAGGTTCTGTCTCGGTTGTTTTGTATCGATTTGGTATTTCTATTTCATGAATTCATTTTGACATTATTAACGATTACGATCTCTTATAAATTGAGTACATCATGTATTTATGAATCTGTAGTATGTTACACTGACCTAGATTTAAATATATAATAACAATCTTTACAATATTTAAAAAATCACAATATTCATGGCAGTGAGGTAATGTTCCCTCGATCGCTGTCACTGCCACGTCATCCACTGTGGGTGTGGCTAACTACATGTCTAGAACTAGACAGCGTAAAACACTGCATAAAACAACACAGGGCTACACTCAACTGTCAGTCCGTTTTAAATAGTTTAGCCTACCATTACCCGCGAACAGACCGCGGAACATCCGCAGAATGGAGAGCTCCACAAAAAGCTATACTTCCTGCATGCGAGGCTATAATTAAGCGATAACTAACAAGCGCGCCGCGCGGCGCCGCCCGCCATTTGTCACGCGCACAAAAACGCGCACGCTAATCGCAGGCGCTCCGTCTTCGCGGGAATTCTTCATTAACTTCGAATATGCTCGCCGGGCTTGTGGAGTTGTGGGCTGACCGCTAGTTAACATACCGACCGACTGTTTCCGTTCTACATTAGATGGGATCGTTTGTCTTCTGTTGTTGTGGTCAAGTGAAGTAGGTATACCCACTTCTACTGGAACCAACGGTTCGGAACCTGAGGTTTTTGTCGAGGCATTTAAATCATAAGAGTGAGTTTAAAAGCTCGTGATCCTGAAATTATACTTTTATAGGTACCTCTTAACTCAATCCCGCTTTGCTGCACGAAATAAATAGAAGTATATAGTGAGTCAAATATTTTACTTTTATTTGTTATTTTACAATACTAACTAAAATGACAACTTTAGCTTAGGAACACTGAAGTATACCCACAAACGGAATGAACAGAAACATTATCGCTATAGTTGCTGCACTAATTATGCCCCGCATCATAAATTTAATAATATGTATGTATATTTAATCATATTATGTGCATTTTAACATGCCATTTATATGCATATCATGGCGCAGCGCAAACGTGGCCAAATTAAAGCGGGCTTCGACCGAGCTGACCACGTCACTCTGACTAACTTGCCGAGCCCCGGACCCCGGGCCCCTGGGCTCCGGGTTCCGGCTCGGGAGTGAACACGGACCCAGATGTCACAACACTAATCCCGGCAATATTTGGGTGACATCAAGTAGAGGTGCAGAAGGTTCAACTTCTTTAATGCGTGGCATCAAGATCCAATGAACGTACAAAACAAAAAGATCTAATTAGAGCGAATAGCGGTATTTTAAATAAATTAATAAAAAAATCTGTAACCTTTACGAACCTCTAAATCCGTTCCGTATTAACCATACTGTAGCGACTAGCGACTGTCTTTCTCTCTGTATCTCCTCAAACGTATTAATAAAAATAGCCCTTCTGTATTCCCCTTCCGTTCCCTCTTATATTGCGTGTCTGACACCCTCACCGTGACGTTCTAAGGAAAGAAATTCGTTTCCCGAGTCCTCCCAGAGCCCGCGAGCTCTACAAGGTGATATTAAAACTGCAAGTAAGTTGGTGTGAAGCTCTTCATAATGTTGTCGAGAGAACGTAATAATGTTTACGAAAATTAGCATACGGAGCTGCTAGCAGAGCCCGGCTTGCTTTTAGTTAGTGTTGAGTTGACATACTTACAGCTGGGATTTATGTTTCAACATTTCTATGATAATTTAGCAAATGTTATAACTTAATTGCTGCGAAATTTCTTTAAAAACTACTTTAAATAATACTATATTTGCAAATATTATTGTGTACTCAAGTATTTTATGCAGAAGTACTTTGGAAAACAGAGTTTTCATTCTTTTCACACCACGAACAACATGAAACAGAGCACGTCATTGTGAAATAAAACTAATTTATTTTTTCAAATGTAAACAAAAACTCAATAAGCAACACAGACGTTACAACAAATTAAAACGGTAAATTGTAATGAATGGCATTATTTAATGTTGGTGGTAAACAAAGCGGAAGCCGGGCCGGGGGCTGGGGGCACTCGCACAAAACAAGTTATAAAGTTTATTTTTTCACGACAACATCACAAGCAGACGGGACGCTTCATTGTCGCTGTCAACATAACAACTTGGGACGCGCACAACGTCGTTCAGAAAGACAACTCTGAATAAGACGCGATCAGATCTTGCAAATAGAGATACGTTTTTGTTTAATCTTTGTTTAGCTGTCCTGTATGATAAATGATGATGATCAATGATATTTATTTCTGTAAATTGGTTGAAAAAACATTTTTCACATCAAAATTAAATTATATTTAACTCTGAGCAGAAAGACCGAAACAAACTCGACCATGCAGATTAGTTTCTTAGATGGTCTTTTGAGGACCTGTCAGTGCACGCATTTGACAGCAATCTAACTCAGAACTTTAGGAGCTCCACTTACTTTGCCCAACGGACTTTACGTCATGAATTGATTCTTTATCCAAAACTAGCGTCCGTCAGCGCATGTGTCGGGCGCTAGTTGTGGACAAAGCCACACAGGGGTAATCCACATTCTAAAGTGGCGACATGACCAAATAAGTTCAATATAGTATGTATATCTCCAGCTTGCTTTTTATCGTAATTTCAATACTCTTTAAGTATTATCATTCGGTATATTCCTTCCTTGTGCAGCTATTATCCTTATTTTTCTGACTATAGTCCAAAACCCTAACCTAACTGGTTTGCCTGTATTGAATGAGGAAGCTGGGGTGCCGTCACTCCAGCTAACACACACTAAACGACTCATATTAACGAAGTTTTTGTGGCAGCTAAATTAACACTGGGAACTTTTGATTGCAGCTATTATGCCTTAAATATTGGCATAGGTAGAATAATTCTATCACATAGGTGGAAGCTGGAGTTATACACACTTCAATATAAACGTAACATAAACATAAAACTTCCTATGCAATTTTTCTAAACAATGGTGAAGATCCGACCGCATTGAAGTCCATTGTGTAGTTTAGAGGAACTAAGCGGTCGAGAAGAGACTTTATTTTGTACTATTTAGTGTAGACCAGTGTAGGTTCATCAGCATTGTGAATCTTTCCCTTAAATCATACATTACAGATTATGGCCATCAATGGAGTTTGCAGTCATATCAGCATCATCATTTCAGCCGAAAGGTGTCCACTGCTGGACATAGGCGTCCCCCAAGTACCGCCACTTCGACCGGGTTTGTGCAATTGCAGACGTACGAGGGGCGTTCAATTTATACATGGTATCAGGGCGATTTACTAATGATGTGGGTAATTTGACGAATTAATTAATTAATGACATTATCTTAGGGTATAAAGGTACAATTTCATGTAGTTGTGATCATTAGTTTGCTAGTTATCCTTATTCAACGACAACTGGAATGCCTAACGTGACAATGTTGAAGAAAATGGAGCACCGCGCTGTAATTAAATTCCTTACCAAACAAGGAAAAAGTCAAAAAACTATTCAAGAAGAGATGGTGCTGTTTGCCAAGATTTTGCACCTTCGTTATCTACAGTTCAAAAGTGGTCAAGTTAATTTAAAAGGGACAGAGAGCGTATTGAAGATGACACTCGCTCGGGAGGCCCGGTTGCTGCCTCTACGGAAGAAAACGTGAAAAAATTGGAGAAGCTTAATATACTGAAGGATGCCCGAATGAAGATCAAAATGATATCAGAGATGACACACCTCTCTGTTGGTTCCTTACACACTATTCTTCATGACCTTCTTTACCTTTCAAAAGTCAGTGCAAGATGGGTGCCGCGAATGCTCACGGTGCCTCAAAAGCAAGTGCGAATCGAGTTTTTAGAGTTCTATGGTGAAGTTCTATCAAGTATTTTCGATCGAATTGTTACTGGAGATGAAACGTTGGTTCATCATCATGACCCTGAAAGTAAGCAAGTGTCAATGAAAGAAAAAAGACGGGGCAAACTGACCACCAGTGTGTTGCTTCTTCACGACAACACCCCGGTTCATACAGCGCGTGTTTCCAAGGCTGCTGAGCGAGATTGTGGTTTCGAAGAAATTAACCACTCACCCTATACCCTATAGCCCGGACCTAGCCCCGAGTGATTATTATTTGTTTCCTAATTGGAAAAAAAGTCCATCGTGGGAAACGATTTTCCAACCATGAAGAGCTCAAGGCAGCAATAAATGCGCATTTTTCAGAGACAGAGAATTTTTTTTTACAGGATACTGAAAAGTTAATTTCGGGTTGTAATAAATGCATTGGGGTAGTGGGGTGTAACATTGAAAAATAAAATTATTTTAATTGATTTATGTCTTTTTTCATGCCGATACCGAGAATACATTGAACGCCTCTCGTACATAAAATATCGTCGACCGTAGGTTCAATTGAGGTAAGGGACAAAATACGATTTTTCAGGAGAGGCCGACAAAGTTTTTTTTATTATTATTATTTTTTAACGTCAGGAAATGTCACACTTTTACACACAAAATATAAAATATATATTATTCCTGTAACCATTCGTTTACGGAGTAAATCATTTTTTTTAGAAGTAGCTCTTTAAGCACTTTCTTAAACTTTGGTAGAGGAAGATCTTGGATGGTTGTTTGTAACCTATTATAAATTTTAACACACATAGCTAAACAATTCTTATTAAACACCGCAGTCTTTGGTACAAATTCTAACACCAGTCGTTGACCATGTCTTGAACTACGAGGGTATATATTATCTCGTTTATAAATGTCACGAGCCTTCACAAACAGGTTAGGATTAGATTTTACAAACACACAAATTTCAAAAATGTACATACTTGGTAGTGGTAATATTTTGAGTTTTTTAAAGTGTGGTTTACAAGACTCATATGGAGGAATTCGAACAATAGCTCTTATGCAACGTTTTTGAGATACAAAGGCCCGCTGGTTGTCCGTTGAGTTTCCCCATAGTATCAACCCATATCGTAACACGGAAGCTACATACCCATGATAGGCTAACAATACCGTATGTTGGGTCGATGTAGTTCTTAGCCTATTTAAAACATACACGAAAGAGTTAACTTTCTTGCAGACTCCATCAACATGTACTTTCCAATCTAGGTACTTGTCCATGGTGAAACCTAAAAATTTGACATTGCTGGATTCGTTGATTTTTGTACCGTCATATGAAACATGCCTTGGGACGATCTTTGATCCACGGGTTTGAAATTGCATAAAAGTCGTCTTACCGATATTTACCTGTAAATTGTTCCTCACCAACCACCCTATAACTAAATCAATAGTATTATTTATTTCAATGTCAAAATTGTAATATTTTGAGTTTTTTAAAGTGTGGTTTACAAGACTCATATGGAGGAATTCGAACAATAGCTCTTATGCAACGTTTTTGAGATACAAAGGCCCGCTGGTTGTCCGTTGAGTTTCCCCATAGTATCAACCCATATCGTAACACGGAAGCTACATACCCATGATAGGCTAACAATACCGTATGTTGGGTCGATGTAGTTCTTAGCCTATTTAAAACATACACGAAAGAGTTAACTTTCTTGCAGACTCCATCAACATGTACTTTCCAATCTAGGTACTTGTCCATGGTGAATCCTAAAAATTTGACATTGCTGGATTCGTTGATTTTTGTACCGTCATATGAAACATGCCTTGGGACGATCTTTGATCCACGGGTTTGAAATTGCATAAAAGTCGTCTTACCGATATTTACCTGTAAATTGTTCCTCACCAACCACCCTATAACTAAATCAATAGTATTATTTATTTCAATGTCAAAATTGTTATTAATTACGTTGTCGTATGTCAATATGATAGATATGTCATCTGCAAATAATATACATTTATTGGTAATAATGTCAGGTAAATCATTAATATAGATAAGAAAAAGAAGGGGTCCGAGTATACTTCCTTGCGGAACGCCGTAACTATTAATAAGATACGAAGACCTCTCTTGTTTTACCACTGCATTTTGCTCACAAGATATTTCGACACATTGTTCACGATTATTTAAATATTTTTCTATCCATTCTATTGCTGGGCCTCTGATACCATAGTTATCTAATTTTTTTAGAAGCAGGTTATGAGAAACGAAGTCAAAAGCTTTGGACATGTCAAAAAATATCACCATTGCCTGTTTTTTTTTGTCAACATTTAGTAGAATATTTTGAACTAAATCAAATGCGGCAAGTGTAGTTGATTTTCCCCTTTGAAAACCATATTGTTCCTTTTTAAGCATTTTGCATTTTGGCATTTTTTATGTCACTTTTTCCTAAGAATGTTTCACTGAAACACAGTACATGTGGGATGATTTTTGTTATCTGTAAGTTAGTGAGAGTAATCTCAAGAAAATCTTTTTTACACAATAACCCTGCTATATTCTGATGAAAAATATGGAAAAACGAAGTATTGTTTTTATTGGGAACGAAAAAAATTATCAATACTTGGTTCGCTTATTGGCACTGTTTTAGTACTTTTTGCAAAATAGTAGGGGATTGTGCCCTTTTTTCGTTTGTTATCGAATGATGTACTAGCCTATCGTACCCTTCTTTGGAATGTTTATCTTATAATTATTTTTGTAGTTGGGAAAAGATACCGGCCACGTAGTATGTACACTTTTAGGATTGTTATTAATATAATATGTCAAATATTTTTGCTTGTAGTCACTGTAGTCAATTGCTAAATTAATTTTTTTACATAGTTCATTGAGGTCCACCTTGCCAAAATAATCATAGTATGTGATAATATTGTCCCTATCATACCCATTTCCTATGCTTAAGTCTATAAAATGACAGTTTTTGAATTCGTTACATACCATTTTTAACATGTTATTCAACATTTTTTCGTTTAAATATTTACTTCTTATGATACTTGTTACAAAAACCTGTCGATCTTCGAGAAGTTTTAAAACAGCTGAAGTTTCTGTCATCACCCGTGTGGGATTTACATCGTGTTCTCCTACAGATAATAAAACACGGTCTTCTTCTTTAATTTGAGAATGGCGCTCCTGAATTTGTTTTAGTATGTCTTTGGTTCTAGCCCCAGGTTTTATTAATCCACTAATAGAATATGGTAGGTATTTTCCATTAAGTCGCGAAATTATAAGCTGACTTGATAGTCCTCGGCATTGTTCCCCTCCAAATATGTGAATTTTATTTGAATTATCAGCACCCTTCCGATCATTACTATAGTCATCTTCCTCGGGTGTTTTTATTTGGTCAACTGAAATCTGACTACAATCCGGTATACGATCTTCGGTTTCTTGGTTTAATACTTGGACTTCGTCAGTTTCAAGTTCCACAAATCTAGAATTGTCAATTAGCATTCGTCTTGATTTTCGCCTTTTTGACTGAATCTGGTTTTTGATATTTTGTGTCGGGGGGGTAGTACATATGTTTTTTAGAGAGTTTATTTGTCGTGTTTGATGATTGACTAGGTTTTTTAGTTGATTCAATTCTAAGTGAAGGTTTTCTATTTCGTTATTTGCAACCTGTAACTGCTCGGATAATAATTGATTTTCTGTCTTCATTTTTTCCAGTAGATCTATGTCATGGCCAGTAGATAAATCTAGGCTTCTTGTGAGTGGTTCCGTTGCTGATGAATTAAGTGATGAACATATAGATTCTATTGATTTTGCTTTATGTAATCGCTTAGGTCGTATCGTTACATTCATGTTTGCTTTGTTAGGTGTTGGGTCCATTATCGATATATTGTCCCAATCTATATTTTTTCTTTAATAATAATTTGTCAAAATAAAAAAAAAATAAAAAAAATTGTCGAGTTATGTCGAATGTGAAAAGAAAAATCAAAAAAAAAAATTCCAAATATTCGCTCCCACTGGGACGAGAACCCGCGACTCAGTGCTTGAACTCACATATACCAGGCGCGTTAGCCGTTATGCCACTCGTACACTGTTGAGAGTGGACGAAAAAGTCCATCAGCTGCGACTTGTATTTGTAAACAGAGATAGATGTTCGTTAAAGTGACTCATGCAGAAAATATTATGCACAAAATCACAAGTCACTTTTGGAAGTTTTTAGTCCTTTTAATGTTTATCTTAGTCACTTCTCACAGCACTTAGGTCACTTTTATTACTGTTTACCTAATCATTTTGCTGTTTGCACTTATTTTTATCCTGTTTAAGACGTTTTAACTTAGTTCATTAACATAATGTTCCAAATTAGTATTGTGTTAAAGTTTGTTTTAGTTTATGTTAGATAATAATGTCACTTAAACTTTAGAGGCACTGGCACGTTTTTGCAAGTAGTGGTGTTTTAACAACAAACAATATCTATTTTTAAACAATAAAGTAATACGGATCTCTGATATGTAATAGCAAAGTAATACGGATCTCATAAATGATTTTCGGACTAAATCGCCTATAACTTTTTTTCTTATTAACCTTTTTCGGGTCTGATTTCACACATAATCTTGTATTTTAGTGCTCTATCTACACGTGTAACATTTATTTAAATAAATTAG
Source organism: Apamea crenata (assembly GCA_949629185.1). Taxonomy (NCBI): domain Eukaryota; kingdom Metazoa; phylum Arthropoda; class Insecta; order Lepidoptera; family Noctuidae; genus Apamea; species Apamea crenata. The sequence continues at coordinate 21,302,484 of OX451353.1, forward strand.
CTATTTACGAAAATAGATGTCCCTTACAACAACGTATTTTGTTAGTAATGTCCCTTACTGACCAAGTATCTTGTAGTCTCGTCCCTTACATTAAATTAACATTACATAAAATAAACCATGTAATGGTAATTCGTTGATTGGGAAGACCTTTACCTTATTTCAAGTGGATTGGCGGCAATAATTACATCATTTCAAGTTCCTATATTGCATAGTTTTTCAGATACCTACATTGTTATTATGGGGCTGATTCGAAATTTGGATCCAAAAATCATTAGGGTAAGGGACATTTTTCTTAAGCTAGATTTTTTTCATATACACCATTCGATAGAGCGAAAAATTCTGAACAAAACTGTATACTTAACTCATTTTGGGTATTTTGTCCCTTACCTCAATTGAACCTACGGTCGACGATATAATGATTTTTTGATTGACTTAGTTGGCACATCACAAGTATCGCTGTGAATCCCTTCAATTTAGGTACATGATCTGCAACAAGTGTTCAGGGTGGGTTCAAGCACATCGCGTGGGTTCGTTTCTATTGCCAGTCAACACCGTAGATTTATGTATTTACTAGCGACCCACTCCTGCTTCGCAAGGTTTTTTCGTAAGTTTAATATTAATGTGTTATAGTTTAGAAGAACAATGCGGTCACACCGTCAGACACGAAAAGTGACTTGAACTTATTATAAATAAGGCACACCAACAACTTATGTACATAATTATTATAGATTAAACATTTACAAGTAGGTTCTACGTCGTCACGTACAGGCATAAACATCGTACACAGAGTAGGAGGAATAAACTTTTACCATTTTAGTAGTAGATAGTGTTGATAATTAAATGAATAATATGGGGAAATTGCAAAAATATTTGGCAATTATGACAAGGCTTATTTTCGTAAAATTAAAACTATTTAAAGTTAATTTATAAATAAATATATTTATAGATATTGAGCTATTGCCGCTGATAGCATCGTCCTAGTCCTTCTGCCCCTCACTGTGTCGTTACGGTTTCCTCATCCCCCTCTCTCGCCCTTCCCTCTTGGTCTTTGTCGCTCTTTCATTACGCAGCCGCGAGTCGAGGGCGGATTAAATACTTTGATGCGGATGTTAGCCGCTGAGATTTGACGGAACGGCCCCTCGCTGGCAGTTGCTGACGCGCTGGTATCTTTGCTCTTTTTCTGTGTATTAATTAAAATTAAATATGTGTATATTGGAGACGTTCTCAATTACTTAGTATATGTTAAGTACTTTACAATATTGTGTCACTTCCATTATCATGTTACACAATATTGGAATCTTCTGGCAATTCCGATAACATTATAACTGAAACTCTGCAAAATATATCATCACTTAAAGTACGCTAAGTAATTGAAAACGTCTTAAATATTCAGATATTTGATCTTAATTAACCTTCGTTAGCAAGCACATTACGTTTGCTAAAAGCCCATATATAGTATGTAACATAAATTCATAGAATTTCTTCATGAACGAGATGCTTTGGCTTCCATTGACCACAAACCAAAGTTCTGCAATGCAATTGAGAGAGCTCTCTCTCTACTTCCGTCTTTGACTATCCTAAATAGTAATAGTTGCGCACTTTGTCAGAATTAAGCCGAGAGTAATATCTCCGCACCTCAGCGATTAATCCGTCAGCAGCCCGGTCCATTACCGCCGCGCTCACACAGATCGACTCATATTTTAGTCATAATTAGCAGTCCATACCAACACAATGCAATTTCAACCCTATTTTCACAGATACACAGTTCCTTCTCGCACTTCGCGTGAACTCGATTGAGTGATTGTATAATCCTTCCCAGTGCTTACCTTAGACACAAACAGATACGTTGGATTAAGTCCCGTCACGCGATAGTAGACACTAACCGCTTCAATTAGGAGTGATAACTGCGTGAATAGCTGTTTATAGTGTACTATGACTTGACCATCAGTGGTAACTTTTAATTCACATGATTGATGATAGCTATTAAACGTGAGTGAAATATTATGACTCAAAGTTAAGTAATACATTTCACTTCAAGATATGGACTGTATTGAGCTGTTCATAATATTTAAGTGTTCACTTGAAATATTACTTCATAAACGTCTCTGGCAGTTCGCAGTAGAAATGTAAATAAAACGAAACTTCAACTTAATTTAAATGAAGAAATAGAACTAAGTACTCTATTACTTTGTGCAGCGCTGAAATGTTGCCAGCTCAAATATTAATATTTGGAGAAAACTCAACACCAAATTATATTTCAATTTGTATCCACACATTACTATGAATATTATTCCGGTTAGACTGGAAGCTGACCCCGACATAGTTGGAAAAGGCATATTGATTTTACTTTGAATACTGCCATTATTATTTTTCACAAAAACACACACCCATGTCTTATAACAACAATATTTTCTATTAATAAAAACGCACACACACACTAGAGCGCACAAACACTTTTCCAGTTGAGTGACGTCACGGTATGCGTCGCCGCACAATTTCGTCAATTTTCCTCATCGGTTCACAACCGTCAGGATCCTTTGAGTACAGGACTTTACGTTGTGAGGTTGTCATCTGGTCGTCCATTGTCGGGACTTGGTTCCTCAATCATGGTCCTTATGGCACTTTTTGATGATTGTTGGTTTCTGCTGGAAGCCGGAAAGTCATCATTGCCATTATCCCATTTTGGAAGAGTGACACGTCCAAATGGTAGAGATAAATAGATAGATAACCGTTCATCGACTTCTGTTTAGAGTAACAGAGGTTTTAACAAAGGATAAAGTACTCATTTAAATTGCATGATATACCTGTTAACAATTCACACGTTACATTTAATGGTTATTAATACCTTATAGAGACTATCACTAATTTATTATAACAGTGCATCTATTTAAACATGACTGGGCGATGTTCCTCAGTATTGTGTAAATTTGAACCCAAGTCTGTCATTTAACGTAACACGCTCGATGTGATGAAAAGACGCAACTTTCGACGCGATGGCGAGATACGCTATCTTTTTGTGAGGACCAGGGGGGAAAGCAGGGCGAGGGGACAGGGAGGGGGCAGTAGATTAGGAAGGCTCTAGTTTAGTAAAAAAGGTTAACATTCACCAAGTTATCTGGAGTTTGAGACGTAACGCTGTTGCTATGAGTTCTATTTACTTCAGTCCAATGACACTAAGGGCTGGTTTTTTAATCAACTGATAACTTTATTCAGAGAATAATTTTGACAGCTATTTCATACAAAAACTGTCAAACGTCAATTTTATTCCTCAAATAAAAGTTATCTGGCGATGGAAAAATCAGCCCTTAGATGTGTAATTTTAAAATGAATTGTTTGTTATGAAAAACAACACAATATTAAGCGGTAATAGCTTTTGTTGTGCGCTCAAGTAGTTAACAAGCCAAAGTAACTGTCACACAATACGTTGACAATTAGTGCATGCAATTGAACTCAGAACGTAACTTAATACATCAAGCGTTAATTAATGTAACATTAACTCGTCGAGCGGTTATTTAAAACGCCCATCAGAATGAGTGAACGGCGTGCAAACAACCGCACTTTTGTAGCTACGCCGCTACGGGCTACAAGCGACACAAGCGCTACGCACGCTACGTCGTAGCAGCGTAGCAAAGCTTTGGGTTACTCACTAATTAATCCTTCAGTTATTCATTTCAAAATTAGGCCAGCAGTTTTATAAGTTACGACTCGGAAATAAAACGTAAACGAATCGTTTTATTTATATTCATGAACCGCTTCAAATATTCATGGCGTTTCACTCGGCTTAGTTTTGCAAACAATTTGCTGAGACGTGTATAGGCGGGTATGGTCGCACCCTGTACACGGTACAGTCGGCCGCGCGAACATGTGCCACGCCGCGATATCGGGACCAATTAATCTTGGTGACGCGAGAGACGGGCGTACAAAAAGCGATCCGTTGACCTCCCCGCGACGTACACAGATAACTTATCTGGGGTCGCTGGGACCAGTAATTTGAGATGAATTACATGTTAAGGTTAGATTAGGGAGGAAGCCAGCAGACGCGTGCGATCTTTACATCTCGTAGAAACGTTCTACGGCAGTGCTCACTTCGGTTACAGCCGCGATATGTTTCATACGTGCTGGTGAACACGGCTCCAAGTCGAGATATATACACAGTGCGCCAATTAGACAGAACTGCGTTTTAATGACCGCATAGTGACGTCACACGATATATACAGCCGCTACGTTACACACAAGAAAGGTCTCAAAGTTATTTTAAAGGCAATTTAGTTAAAACGGGTGCAAAATAAACTAATTTGTTCATTATTTACTCGCATTACAAGATGGTGGACCTAGTAGTTCGTATAATACAAGCATCGCTTTGATAACTAGTAAAAAGCGAATCCTTTTTAGTGGAGTAACAATAGTAATCCCACTCCGCAGTCAAAGGGTTAAGTAGAGTTTAAAAGAAAAAAGGAAAGGTTGGAATGTTAGCATTATGTGGTGTACAACAATAGAGCAACGAGCCATGAGCCACGAGCTACGAGTAGGCTACTGCGATGACCTGCGGACTATTTACATAAAACATTGTACTGTTCTCAACTGAGAACATTCACCTTGGCTACTTTTATTACGAGGATAAATATTAAAATGTTGACTTTACACCCGAACGTGGTTAAAATACCTTCGTTTAAAAACTCTTTATTCATTAGCTCAGCCTGTCTAGGTAATTTTCACGTAAATTAAATTAAAAGACAATGGAGTTTTAGTAACAAGTCGAATATATTATACTATACTGGTCCTACCCAATTATTGCTAGAAATAGAACACTGTCATTACCAAAAATAATTGGATTAAGATCATACGACACTCATACACAATTACACACCCAAGCAAATGTTTACCTTTATACACACACATAGGCTTACAGAAGTCCAGCTTTACTGATCCACCATCACAAATGAAGACGGATCTCATTTCGGCTCATGAACTGGATGTATCATTAATCCATGCGTTAGCCTACATAGGCAGAGGTAGTGGGGGGCGCGGACGGCAGTTTTTGCGTCTGACAAATGACGCTCGCACACCGTATCATTATGAGGTAATCGAGCTAGCAATGGTGGAAGACTGCACGCCATCGGAATAACCATTATACATATGGTAAGGGAATTATTTAGGACATCAATAAGGACAAAAAGAGGGGGAAATTGCAAATAAATGTTGGTTCAGCAGACGGGTCAGACGAGGTATGTCGGTCGGTATCCATGGCAATATGATGACAATGAAACTAAAAAACTTTACATTGTTTTGAATCAACATTTAGATATCAAGTAGAATCACAACCTCTTCAAGTAGAGAAGACTAAGTTAAAATGCTGTTAACGGTGTTTAAACAAAGCGAACATGGACCCGCATATCTCACAACAAAAGATAAAGAAGCCAAATAAATATCTTCAATAACACACTGTCTGACAAAGAGCTTTTTTGTTTACAGGAACAGGGTTAAAGCACTCAGTGTTCCCGAAAAACGGAAAATAATGTCATAAGTCTGAAACAAATCGCACATCATCAATATTTCACGCGCTCCGCAGTGAGCGGATACATTACGTAATACCGTCTTTACCCGACGCGGCGACGCTGACAAACTATAGCACATAACATAACGTAGTGGGATGCACAATATGTTCCATCGAATATCGCAAGTTTATTTATTAAGGCCCGTCTCAAAGTTCTTGAAAGAAACAGTCGCATACGAAGTTTTACCTTCCTAGTTTTAGATGTAACCGATGAAAACATCTTAGCAGATTCAGAAGAGAAACAGCGTAAGACTCTGTCTTAACACCGTCGCACCGCCGTGTCCTCGTGGCGGCGATCGGCGGCGGCGATCTCTCGCGCTGGTCCAGGCCATGGTACGGAGCGAGAGTGAATGGGAGGCCGTTACCTCCTTCTGCGAAACAGTAATGCTCGCGAAGGAGGAGGCGGAGCGCGTGAGGGAGAGGCAATCTCCGCGCCCTCGCGCCCCTAGCCGCCGCAGCAGACGCCCTGGACGGGAGTCAACAGCTGACTCCCGGCCACCGTAGGCGCGGGCTTGCGGACGGCGAGCAATGGGCAGCTCACCGCCCGGTAAGGACCAGGCCCGGGTCGACGGCGCGTTGTGTTCCACGCGCGCCTCATAGAGATGTCAGCACGAACTGACGGGGTCCGCCAGGGCCGATACCGCCGGGGCTGCGGGTTGTTCGAAAGAGATACCATGGCCACAGGCAACTGAAGGAACACGGGTGGGTTTTAGTCAGTAAAAGTCTGACACGCCCTTCCGCTCAGCCCAGAGCGGGAGAAGTCATTTGATGATTACCCAAACAAAAAAAAAAAGACTGTTTTAAGGGAACAACCCTCACGGATCAAGGTGAAAATAGAAGAAGGATCGCTGTAACCGCTCGTATAGTGATAGTAATTGGTGTTTTATTTACATACTATGCTAGAGGGACATCTTTAAAGCAAATTCGAATATATTTACATTATTATGTGAATTATTACAAAGGTGATCGCATAATGTGTCGGGATTAGATTATTCTGCCAAAAAAATAAGCAAATTTGATAATTGTATTATTGGCTTATCATTACGTTTCATCCTACATATACTTTGAAATCACGAAATAAATAATAAGAATCTATTGTAACATCCACATCAAGTACTTACCTGCATGGTAGCCTCGGATCGTCTCACAAAAAATAGCACAAAACATGACGGATACCACGAGGCAACTAATTAATAAGTTCCCTCGCGAGTAATCAGCGCGTCCTCTCTCCTCTCGCGGCGCGGGTTCGTCTCGCGGGGACATTACTCACTTTGCTTTGTTCCAATGATATTATCTTATGACCTCGGCACACCTCATGGCTTTATGAAGGGTTTACGAAAGGTGTGCAAATTACCTGTACTGTTACTTCCTTAAATAGTTTTAATTTTAATATGAGTATACTCCTCTAGCGCACAGTGAAGGAAAATATATTTTATGTGCCAAAATCTGGACTTCAACATCTTAAAATCGCAAAAAAATTATAATTTTTACACAACAATAATCTCGTATATTACATTTTTCGATCAGAAGTGTAATTAAATCTAATGTTTGAGTTATATAACAAGTACTTTTTGAATAAAAATAATTAGACATGAACGAAACGTCCCGATAAATGATTACCTAACGCTCGCATAGTATTAGGTAATATGTATTCGGGACCACTGATAGCGGGCGGCGAGTGTACCTACCCTATTTGTATGACCGTAGACCTCGCCGGTTAGATCGTTACGTCATGATTGTGAGCGTCTAGACGTGCACTAACTGCCGACGAATTAACCTAACCACTGGCTGGTTTTACTATCATATAGTTTGATTGGCAGTTCGGTTAGTAACCAAAGGTTAAGGGAAATAAATGCGGATGTGAGCACGGTTGTCGAGCGGGAAGTTACAGTTTTACTTCCAGCAAAAAAACTGCTTTTTTCAGCTTCCTTTCAGTTACAAAGGGTATTGACACTTTTATTGACAAAGTAGCGTACGCGAAGACTCGAATCATTTTAGTTTTAAAGTAATATGCTAAAAGGGAAATAAGTTCAGACATTTTACATAAACCGCTAAAACTTAAATACTTTCAAGTCAAAAAACTGGTTGAGATCAACTTTTCATCTTTAGTTTGTGAAGTAAACAACAAGAAAAACATTACTCTTTGCCTCTTTAGCATTCCCTGAGAAATTCGGTGGTTTTATGAGAAAAATACAAATTGAAATCTTCTAGTGTTCCGAAAATAAAAGCAAGTCAGCGCTAGTTTCTGTTTATTAGACGCAGTACTAACTCATTGGGGTCTGAAATGTCTATGGGCGTTCCTCAAGGTTCGATATTGGGTTCATTCCTCTTTTTAGTTTATTTTAATGATAACTCCAATTACTTCAAAATCAACCGAAGGTAGTGTTTATTTATAGACTGTTTGACTGTTTTTTGTTGACTGTTTTTTGTTATTTGCAGATGACACATTATTGATCTTTAAAATAGACTGATGGTCACAAAATCTTGACGACGTGAATAACTCTATTCTTCAGATCCAAGATTGGTTTACGATAAAATATAATTTAGTACTTGATGAAAAAAAAAACCAAATGCATTAGATTTAAATTACTTAATGTTAGAAGTAGCGAAAGTGACATCATATTGAATGGCCAAAAACATACAATTTAAAATTTGTTAATCAGACAGTTTTCCTTGGAATCACGCTAGCCAAGAAATTACAATAGGGACCTCATATAATATCTATTGCGGGGCGGCTAAGCTCGGCCGCATATGCTGTTAGAAAGATAAGACAATTAACAAATGAAGAAACCGCGCGTTTGGTCTATTTTAGATACTTCCACAGTATTATGTCATATGGCATTTTACTGTGGGGTCGGGCTGCTGACATTGAATCCATTTTTATTTTGCAAAAGAGAGCTATCAGAGCCATTTACAATCTACGTCGCCGCGAATCTCTTAGGGAACTATTTAAAAGGGTTAATATTATGACGGTACCTTGCCAATTCATTTATGAAAAAATCAACATCTTTCTAATAAAATAAGTGATAGACATAATGTTAATACTAGAAACAAATTAGATCAACCTTTTTTCAGATTATCTAAAGTAAGTACATACATCTATTATGGGGTACTGTGTTAAATGTTACAACAAAATAAGGTATTTTGTTGTAACATTTAACAGTGAAGTATTGCAATTAAATGAAAGAAAATTTAAAACTTATATTAAAATTTAACTTTGTAAGCAAGGATATTGCACATTAGAGGATTATATCCAAGATAAGAATGCTTGGAAACATGCTGGTCCTGCTCCATAGGACAATCTCTAGAGTCTAGACTAAATCAAACTGGTTGCTAATGTAGTTGTATAATGTATTCTTGTTTTTTCTTTGACATTGATTTACATTTTGTAATTACTTAAAGTCACACCCGGACTTATTACTCCTTATTTATTTATGAAAATCGTCTACTTTTAGAATGTTTGTAAATATGTGAGCACCATGTGTCAATCACATAGTTAATTTATATGTCATGGTTTCATTAATCCATTTTAATTCTTTTACCTATTGTGGTATAGTAATTTTATTTTTAGGTGCATCGTCTTTACATATAATTATATAATTTATGTATGCAAAATATTGTAAATATTTTTAAAGAGTAACGGTGGAGTTTCTTGCCTATTCTTCTCCATACGAAAACTACCTTTTGGACGGGGCGACTAGAATCAATTCTATTTTAATTTTATTTTTGTCGTTCAAAAGTGCCTTTTATGTGGCTATTTGAAATAAATGATTTGACTTTGACTTTAGTATTATTTAGCGTTAACCTTGAGCCATGTTTTTGGTACCTATATTCCGAATAGTTTAGTACAACACCTGTTAAGTAATAAAACTCAAGCTATTTTAGTATTACTTCAGTGAATCGTAGTAATAGCATTTTCCTGATATTAGTTTTCTTGACTAAAATATTTCTAAAGGAAAGCAACATGAACATTCAGTCTCACGATGGCTACGATACTAAAACTACTTGTGAAATATATTTATTGAAGCGAAGAGCTACGAGTACCGAGAGGCGAAGGTATTTCCAATTCGCATAGTGAGGAATAATTTCAAAATGTAAGCCAAAAGGTCGTAAGTAGTACTCTCCACCGTGACGGACGTGTTGTGAATGAGCGCGTTACTAGTTCGCGATCGGTCCCAGGGGCAACAAACGCGCCTATTTATAGCGTGTTTAGCGACCGGATACATTCTGTTCACTGTATCTATTTTTTATAACAGAATTATTTTTAGTAAAATTGTATACACCCACGTCGATAACGTGCTCCACGTGGATGGCAAAGTGGCTGGGTGTTCGACTTCTACGATATACACATATATACGATACATACATGCGGCGTGTCCCGCAGACCATGACCCACCTTTCATCGCACCATTGCGCCGCATGCCGTGTCAGCTGTACGCGTGAGGACCTTAGTCTGCGTCAGTGAATGCTGTTAGCGTAGCTGAGGATTAAGTAGGTACCTACTTGAATAGCTGACAGATTGTTGATGCAGATTCGAGTGCTTGTAAATCCTCTCGTTTAATGATGATCCATCAAATCACACAAACAGGTACCTGCATAAAAAAAAAACTATAAAACCTACTTGTATTCATATTTGTATTCAGCACTTTTACAGCTCCTTTTACGCGAAATAACGTTAGGCCTTATTTCTTTCTGAAAAGATTTCTCACCTCACAGCATAGTGAAAAAATGTCAGTGCCTCTAGAGAGGGATAGTTGTCGAAGTGTGGAGAAGTAGTGAGGTGTAAGCGCGGGATCTCGCGGGACGGCCGGGATCACGGCGCGTCACTGCGTACTTGTGACAAATGTCCCCGTACACGTGCTCTCATATAAGTTCCATTGGCTATCAACATGACACATCTGCGTCAAAGATGAACGAACTTTGTAAGCCACTAAGTTCGTTCATCTTCGACGCAGATTCGTGCGTGTTCAGTTTACATAGTTATAACAATAAATGTAGGAAACATTTACTTTGTTTAAAGGTGTTCTGGATACAGACAAAATCTCAAAATACACATTTGTTTATACATTAACTAGCTGACCCGGCAAACGTTGTTTTGCCATATAAATTATTTCTAGCTGCCCGGCGCTACTTCGTTCGCGTGGTGTCCTACCCCCTACCCTACTTCTACCCTACTCCTACCCTACTCCTACACTACTCCTACCCTACTCCTACCCTACTCCTACCCTACTCCTACACTACTCCTACACTACTCCTACCCTACTCCTAACCTAACCTACTGCTACCCTACTCCTACCCTACTCCTTTTTTTTTTTTTTTTTTCTCGCTGAGAAATGCTTTATGCATGCCCGCCTCGCGGGGGACGAGACGGGGTATGTGGGACTCCCTGTCGGAATGACAGTATACGCCTACGCCTAGATGGTATGGCGGGCCCCGCATGCCCCCCACACAGGGGGGCTACGGGAATGGCCGGGAGCACCTAGCCATTCCCGTCCAACACTGGTGGAGGCCTGTGCAATGCAGGCAACGGTGCCCCCGCACCCGCTGCCTGCTGGCCCCCACGCCCGCCTAATTGGCAGGCCCCGCATGCCCCGCATGCCAGGATGGGGGGGCTACGGCCGCAGAGGATAGGGAGAGCGGCAACGACACACCGACACTCCTCTTCCCCTGCGGCCCCACCGCGTCCGCCATCGAACGGTGGCGGCCCCGTCAAGGCCGCGGAAGGAAGGGAGAGCGGCAACGTATCACCGACACTCCTCCCCCGCCGCGGCCTCCAATCCTCAGCCGCGACGTCTCCCTCACGGGGGACATCGCGGCCCGCCTCGGGTAGATTGCGATGTCGCACAAGCGGCACCGCCACCTACACGCCGGCCGCTACGTCGTCGGCTTATCCGCACAGCCTAGACGAGCGGCCGCTCCTCGGGTTCCTCTTAGCTTCACCGTGGCCCAATCCACCACGGCTACTGAGCCCCCCCGCCTCGACAATGCGGGAACCCACCGGGGGGGCTACTGAGCCCCCCCGCCTCGACAATGCGGGAACCCACCGGGGGGGGACTCCTACCCTACTCCTAACCTAACCTACTGCTACCCTACTCCTATCCTACTCCTACCCTACTCCTACACTACTCCTACCTTACTCCTACACTACTCCTACACTACTCCTACCCTACTCCTACCCTACTCCTACCCTACTCCTACCCTACTCCTTTTTCCATATTTTCTGACCGTTTAAACCTTCCCTGGACTACGACAAACATTTCTAAACAAAAATCAGCTAAATCGGCCCAGCCGTTCTTGAGTTATAAAATTACAACGAAAAGTGGCATTGAATTTTATATTTATACTAGCTTCTGCCCGCGGCTTCGCCCGCGTGGATGTCGGAAATTATCCTACGGGAACATGCTATTACCAGGATAAAAAGTATGTCCTTCCCCAGGATGCCATCTATCTCTTTGCCAAATCAGAAGTTCAGTGGTACAGGTGTGAAAATTTAACATACAGTTTCAAGTTCAAATCCTCTCCTTGAAAATCGAGTTACCCCTTTTTGCCTCGTCAGCGGTCAATTTTCGACCACTTTACATACTTATTATTAATTATTTTCTGTCAAAAGTATTAATACTAAGTTTCGAGCTAATTGGACCACGCATTCAATTACTTTCACACAAACTTCAACACCCCTTTATCCCCCTTTGAGGGGTAGTTTTGAAAAACTTATAATAATAAACTTTATTACTTACTTAGGCAAGAATTCTTGCGAAGTTTCAAAGTTTATTAACTAAATAAATAAGATTTTTCAAATGAACTGTATGCCAGCTTTTCATCCCCACAGGGGTGGAGTTTAAAAAAATCGTTTGGGATGTATTCATGACTTGACTAAAAGATTATTTATACTAATTTTCGAGTCAATCAAGCCATGCAGTAAAATCCTCCCCTGTAAAATTGACTACCCCTTTTCAACCCATTAGGGGTAGATTTTCGAAAAACCCTGATACATGTTATTCTTAACTTTATTGCTTACATAGGCAAGTATTCGTCCCAATTTTCAAGTTTATTATCCTAACGAATAAGATTTTTCATATAAACTGTATCCCCGCTTTTCACCCCCACAGGGGTGGAATTTTCAAAAATCGTTAGGGATGTGTTCATAACTTGACTCAAATTTCAATTTCAATTCATCAAGCCACGCTGTAAAATCCTCCTCTGTAAAATTGACTACCCCTTTTCAGCCCGTCAGGGGTAGATATTCAAAAAACCCTGATACACATTATTCTTTACTTTCAATTTTAGGTATAAATACTGAGTTCCGAGTAAATCGGACCGCGCGTTAAAACTCTTCCATACAAACTTTGAAACCCCCCAATCCCCTTTTAGGGAGTACTTTATGAAAACAAAAAATGGTCAACTTCATAATTTACTTTGATAAGTATTCGTGCCAAGTTTCAAGTTTATTAACTCAAGGAATAAGATTTTTCATACAAACGAAATCCCCCCATTTCACCCTCTTAGGGGTGGAATTTCGAAAAACCCTTTCTTAGTGGACATCTACTCTTTACTAAGAACACGCCCTCCAAATTTCATGACTCTAGGACCAGCGGTTTAGGCTGTGCGTTGATGTCTCAGTCAGTCAGTCAGTCAGTCAGGACTTTGAATTTTATATATATAGATAGATTCAATTACGAGTAATTGGTGATATATCATTTCTCCCTTATAATCGGAGGCGATGTATCCGTACAGCCGTAACGTGTCACGTACGCTATGTCATCAAGCACACAGACTCGTTTGTATGTATTTTATTCGGTTTGCAATAAACGTTGTCCATATCTGTCACGTTACTAACAGAGTTCACTGCTATTTCTCGTGAATCATCAGAGTCACGAAGTACAAACACTCAGGGTCCACTGCCGCTGAACTTCCATGAACTACTTTATTTGCCAATATGATACTGTATGATATTGTATGTTTGTTTTGACCCTTTATAAGAACTTTGAGGAAACTCAACAATCGGCTGCATCTAGATTGAAAAGGCGAACTTTTATTGTATTCGACTCCGAGAAAGTTGGTCCTGACAAAGGTATCTTTGACACAATATCAAAACTCTTTAAGCTAGACTGAAAAAGTACATGGAGATGACTTCTAACATGACAGCAACTCGCAAGTTAAAGGCTTTGAAAACAATATTTCATTTTTTGCGGCTACAATGTACTCGTAATAGAATAGAATAGTGGCTGATTTGTCAAGAGCTTACAGAGAGAAAGAATTATGAGCATTAGGTTGAAGGTGCACTTTCTCAGCACTTACTACTTCTCAATTTGAATAAAAGTCTTGACATCACACTTAACCTTTGTTCGCGTAGGTAGAAATATTTATTTCAAAAAAATAAAAGTGCAATATTACAGACTTCTAAACAGTAACTATACAGGGCGTCCCACGGCTGTGCCACATGGAGGGAAACTAAACAGTAACTATACAGGGCGTCCCACGGCTGTGCAACATGGAGGGAAACTAAACAGTAACTATACAGGGCGTCCCACGGCTGTGCCACATGGAGGGAAACTAAACAGTAACTATACATGGGGTCCCACGGCTGTGCCACATGGAGGGAAACTAAACAGTAACTATACAGGGCGTCCCACGGCTGTGCCACATGGAGGGAAACTAAACAGTAACTATACATGGGGTCCCACGGCTGTGCCACATGGAGGGAAACTAAACAGTAACTATACAGGGCGTCCCACGGCTGTGCCACATGGAGGGAAACTAAACAGTAACTATACAGGGTGTCACACGGCTGTGCCACATGGAGGGAAACTATACAGGGCGTCCCACGGCTGTGCCACATGGAGGGAAACTAAACAGTAACTATACAGGGCGTCCCACGGCTGTGCCACATGGAGGGAAACTAAACAGTAACTATACAGGGCGTCCCACGGCTGTGCCACATGGAGGGAAACTATACAGGGCGTCCCACGGCTGTGCCACATGGAGGGAAACTAAACAGTAACTATACAGGGCGTCCCACGGCTGTGCCACATGGAGGGAAACTAAACAGTAACTATACAGGGCGTCCCACGGCTGTGCCACATGGAGGGAAACTAAACAGTAACTATACAGGGCGTCCCACGGCTGTGCTACATGGAGGGAAACTAAACAGTAACTATACAGGGCGTCCCACGGCTGTGCCACATGGAAGGAAACTAAACAGTAACTATACAGGGCGTCCCACGGCTGTGCCACATGGAGGGAAACTAAACAGTAACTATACAGGGCGTCCCACGGCTGTGCCACATGGAGGGAAACTAAACAGTAACTATACAGGGCCGTCCTCCACCGTGTGCTCCACCGTGTCCTCTGGGCGATCCTGGCAGTGGTGACACCCGGGCGTCTCCTCCCGCCTGATGATGTGCAGGAACTTCCCGAAACATCCGTGTCCGGAGAGGACCTGCGTCAGGCGGTACGTGAGAATTGCTAGTAGCCTAACAGTACTCTTTTTTTGTTTTAGAGAAATACCTACTGTGAGTCGGAGGGTCAAAAGATATCAGGAAAAGCCTTGCCAGTCGAAAGAGAAGTGGAAAGCCCCAGGTAGTCAGTGAATATGAAACAAGTGGTTTCATAATAACGAGATATTTTGCCGAATTATTTCACACATCTTTACGAACCGTTCGCCGTGCAAACCGTTCGCCCATATTTGATTGAAAAACATAAACAAGATGAGCAGTTGAAGTTGCATTGCATGGAAATATGGGAACATTTAAGAGGAACAGATGTATACGTATTATGTTCCAATATTGTTGGATTCATGTGCCAGCGTTTACTTGATAGCATTGACAATAATGGGGGTTATACAAAGTATTAAGTTATAAATTACAAATGGATTTTAGTATTTAATTAAAATAATATTGTGTCATATCCGTAATAAGGATTATTTTGAGGTTTAGCTTCAATCTTCTTTTCATAATGAAAATGAATACTTAAGCTATAACCGCAATAAGTCTTAATAAAAACGATTTGTTAACTTTGACGTTTGAGATAGGCAACTAAAGATAAAACGAACGAACTGGCAGTAAAAGTACTAAGTAAAAGTTGTAAAAGTAAAAAATAAAAAGTTGTAAAGTAAAAGTAGTAAGGTACTTCTGAGTAATTTAATTGTATTGTGACAAGGAGTCCGCACTTTTTTTTATTTACGTGGGTAGATGTGGTAGTAGTTAAATTGTCAGAGTACCTGCTTTACTTTTAATAAATTGTTCTTTATGAGTAAATAAACTGTTTTAACTAGAAGTTTATTTATTTATAGTTCATAAAATTATAACGAATAAACAATTTCAAATCACTTATAAAACATTTTTATTTTTAACCCATTATTACAATAACAATATAATAATTTATTATTTTCATTTATTAATCTATAAAAAAATAATAAAAAAAAACCGATAGAGATTATTGTTGGAAAAGAAAAATAAAAGTCACATCTCGAGATTGGAACCCAGACCTATGCGTTCATTGATCCAACACGTGAGACTATTAGCTATCGGTACTTGATATAACCATTTGAATTTTAGCAATGGTATGAACCAACCAAGGTCATGTGTAATTACGTATGATTTTGGTTTCGTTCGACGCCAGCCAGTGTGCGAATTCTGTCACTGTGTTGATATATTATGTACTTATACACACAGACGTAGGTACGGCCTTTACCGCGTGTTCACAGAAATACAGTCCTTAAGCTGCTAATGAATTAATGACCGTTGACTGTACAAGTTACTTATGAAACATTTCCATTATAAATGAGTCTTTTTGTATCGAAAAATTTAACACTTTTACAAGGTATCTGAAACACGTGCCGAGGTAACTGAAGCCCTTCAACAGAAAACTGTTGTTCGAGAAAACTTTATCCCGACCGAGGGATAGATAGGGAAGGGGCACGTGCAGGAAATAATTAAGAAAAACAGCAATTAGTTAAGTAACTTTAACTTGAGGTCCCTAATTGGAAACGAATAAAATAAATGATCGATGAATTTTTGTTGCTAACCGACGTCGAAAGAGGAGAAGGTTTTGCATTCGCCGAGTTTTTTTTGTTAATCTTGTTTTCCTCAGGTCCACACACATTTGAGTGGAGCTGTCCAATCAGTGCGCGCATTTGTCAATGATCGCGTAGCTCAACTCAGCTGCTGATTATCCTATGCTTATGCTATACCCTTAAAAGTATCACGAACTCAACATTTAATTCCAGCATTGTGCTGCAGATAACTTATATAAAAATCAATAGTAATTTACCCACCAGTGCGCCCACGCACACGACCTCATTACGATTGCTTGTATTAAGCGTGTAGTCACCGCCGAACTTCTCCATTAGTCGTCAGTTTGTCAGTCTGTCAGTATCGTCCAGACGGCACTAACGAGTATACGTACGCGTTCACAAGTTATCTAATTCCAACGAACTTGTTCACAGATGGACCAGAACATGTTACAACACAAACTACCATGGCGATCAATTGCTCTGTAGACTGATGTTACATCTAAGAAACTGTTTCTGGTAAATGGTATAAGATTTCCCGCTTGTCCAGTCGAGTATATAATAGTGTATGTACTTGTATAAGATAGTAGAAACTCGAGGTCTTGACAGTTGCCTAGTAACTGAAAACAACATCAGTTCTCCTCTCATTACCATAACAACTAACAACTTCTAAACTATGAAAAAAACATTTTTCCGTGCAAACATAATTAGGCCAGCGTTGGTTTTCTATTTCCAAGTGGTTTAGAAGAAAAGTCGTTAGCTATAATTACCTTTACTAACTTGCCCTAAGAGCGCAGGTACCTACTGGTATTTATCATATTATTATTATTTTTATACCCATTTAACTGTAATTGTTTCGGGGTCCTGGCAAACAGGCAGCGATTAAGAACGTATTCTGAAAATGAGAGTTAAATATTTCAGGTTCGTAAATATTAAAGCTTCGATTAAAAAGGGGAATGGCTCATCTCGCGGAGTCGTAGCCGGCCGCCCTTGTGTTTCTCTTTATCTCTTTATATTGCTGCCTCTATGTATATTTATATTATAATTACCAGGAAACTGGGACAATTTTCCTGCTTTTTGTTTATTTTTTCAACCTAGGGAGCTTTTAAAACTGATACAATATTTTGCCATCAGTATGCAATAATCAGCCTGTAATGTTCCCACTGCTGGGACACAGGCCTCCTTTCTGTGAGAGGGATTAGGCCGTAATCCACCACGTGGGCAAATTGCAGGTTGGTGGAAGTCCCATGTCGTCGAATTTAGTTCTAGGAGATTCTTCATTCTTTCATTAGGTTTCCTCAGGATGTTTTCCTTCACCGTTTTATTTATTACAAACAGCTGCGATTTACAAGTTGTAGTCGTAAGTTTCGGCCGTTTCTACTGGGTCACCGCTGCTCTCTAGTTTCTACTGGGTCACCGCTGCTCTCTAGTTTCTACTGGGTCACCGCTGCTCTCTAGTTTCTACTGGGTCACCGCTGCTCTCTAGTTTCTACTGGGTCACCGCTGCTCTCTAGTTTCTACTGGGTCACCGCTGCTCTCTAGTTTCTACTGGGTCACCGCTGCTCTCTAGTTTCTACTGGGTCACCGCTGCTCTCTAGTTTCTACTGGGTCACCGCTGCTCTCTAGTTTCTACTGGGTCACCGCTGCTCTCTAGTTTCTACTGGGTCACCGCTGCTCTCTAGTTTCTACTGGGTCACCGCTGCTCTCTAGTTTCTACTGGGTCACCGCTGCTCTCTAGTTTCTACTGGGTCACCGCTGCTCTCTAGTTTCTACTGGGTCACCGCTGCTCTCTAGTTTCTACTGGGTCACCGCTGCTCTCTAGTTTCTACTGGGTCACCGCTGCTCTCTAGTTTCTACTGGGTCACCGCTGCTCTCTAGTTTCTACTGGGTCACCGCTGCTCTCTAGTTTCTACTGGGTCACCGCTGCTCTCTAGTTTCTACTGGGTCACCGCTGCTCTCTAGTTTCTACTGGTTCACCGCTGCTCTCTAGTTTTTTCTGCAGTATATAATGCCAAACACAAACAAATGCAATTTATCTTTTAAAAATTTGTCATTTATAAAAAAGGAACCTGTCCTTGTTATTTTAGTGTCAATTAAGTGAGAGAACAATAAACTATAGGACTTAAGCAAGAGAGTGACTCGTCTTTGTTGTTCTGTTATATTAATAGCAAGTTATGGCTGTAACAATATGTCGTAAACCATATGTAGTATTATTATTAGGGAGGTCGGAACAATCAAAGCGTGCGTCTCCGACTATCTTACTGACCTACTGACATCCATTCTACTTCTTTCTACGAGTGTGGTATAACCGTATAATGAAGCTTATTGTCTATTTAAGTTGAAGTGTCTTCAAATCATATCGCAGAGTTTGATATTTTGTGTTGTATTTCAACACTTGTTGTTGATTATGGAACTAGCCTTACAGTTCTCATTAAAAAATAATTTAATCAACACGAATGAACGGTCTTAAACATTCTTGACCGGTGTCATTTTAGTTTTAGGTTGAAGATTGTTTCGAAACATAACCTACATTTTTAAATAGGT
Organism: Apamea crenata; assembly: GCA_949629185.1. Taxonomy (NCBI): domain Eukaryota; kingdom Metazoa; phylum Arthropoda; class Insecta; order Lepidoptera; family Noctuidae; genus Apamea; species Apamea crenata. The sequence goes on from OX451353.1 coordinate 21,321,593, forward strand.
CACACTCACAAACTACCATGACCCTCAACTTACTAAAGCCACAGCCTCTAAATTAGCATAACATCGCATCCAATCTCATCTAAGCAACGTCTCCTTGTCAGCAAACATCACTCACGATTAAAAAGCGTCCACAACAAAGGGATAGAGATTAATGTCCCGCTGACCACTGCCCCCCCCCCCCCCCGTCCCCCCACCCCCACAAGGTCAGTAGTAGCTCAAGTTCGGGAGGAGTGGTGGGGAGGGTAACGGCCTGTTAAAAGTTGTAGCTCGGTGTCTTCACGCGTTACGCTGGGTGGGGGGAAGGCGAGGGTCAGTAATTAAAAGGGGATTACTGACGTGTGTCTACGAGTAGTTCGGTGATGCGGATGAAACTGTTATTTTATATTATTGACCATATTGTTAGAATTTTTCATATTGACAGTGTTTATTGTCTATTAAGCACTTGTACTAAATGTTTGCATAATTTAAGGTAAGTACAGGGATTTCTAATTACACATGCAACCTTTATAATATTTGACATTTTTGTATTAATGACACATTGTTACTGTAATTTAAGCGATTTGACATTTTTTGTATTAGTATATATAATTATTTTTTTGTATATTTCAAACGATTTGACATCTAGTAATTTAAACAATTTCACATTTCTGAATTATTATGACATTTTACTGTAGTTCAGACGATTTGACATTAATTTGTATTTTGTACTATCATCATTTCTTAATATTGTTACTTAAAATTATAATACGATTTGCATGCCCATGTGACGGTAGAACATGGAGCACTATTATAAAAATAAAACATCTATAAGTATACTATATGTGTTTGCAAATGAATAAATGATTTAATTTGATTTTGAGAAACAGGTTGTAAATCTACCTACCAAGGGACCCGTCGACGGGATACTCCGGGACACATCTACTAAGTGCATAACTTGTTCTAGGATCTTCACAACAGAACCAGAATGAATGTTGCTATATATACACGTTACGGTTATTTAGACTGACCCATTTTACAAACAAAACCTAGACAATTGATGGTTTACCACTACTTTAGACACCTTTTAGCGATAAAAAGTTTGAGATACAGTTTTAATAAAACCATAAGCTAAAACAATAAATACACTACACAAGAACGTAACAGGTAAAACAACCAATGCAATGGATAACAACCACCAACAATTTAAGAGTGTAATTGTATTATTATTAATTATTTTTAGCACAGCCAATAATATTGACATACATATACCTAAATATAGTACACCCCATGGGTATGTTACAGTGATACAATAATGCTAATTGTAAGAACTGTCTTTTTACTTGTGACAAACAATAAATAAATGAATATGAATAAATATTTATTTCTAAAACCCTAAAAACAAAATAACTTTAGTAAGTAATTACGGAGTCTGTGACATCAAGATAGTGCGGGCAGTTCAGGTGAACAAATCATTGCTGATAGCTGATGAATATCAAAGAGTTCTGCTTCGTTAGGCGAGCCATTCGCGCGAGCACTCTGGCGCACTAACGAGGCACAGGCTACTCAATTATGTTCCTTGACTTGTAGTAACGCGCTTGATCTGTTGTAAAGATTTTAAACTCATAATGCTTATTATTTTTGACGCACTTCAGTGTCTTTCCAGCTTTTTCAGCTAACTTCGTTCAGAACACTTTCCTATTTTTCTTACGTTTGACAGTTTTTGTTTGGAAGAACTGTCAAAAATTCAAAATTATTCCTCCGATAAAATTATCTGGCGTTGGAAAAATCAGCCCTTAATAAACAAAATGGCCCATTGTTTTGTAAGTGGTCTACTCGATTCTGTCATCTACTCAGTGCTCAAAAAGCTACATTTGAAACGATGAAAACTATAAACAAAGCTGAAAATGTGGCATAATATGCCACACTCGTATCGCAACATTGAAATACGACAATATGGCAATGATAACCCTTACATTAAGAATAACGAGGCGTCTATACATCGCCCGTCGGTTTAATGGGGCGTTCACATGTAACGGCGCCTGAGCAGAACTTGAACCGCACTAACTACTTCATTAGACGAGGTTCGAGGAGCCTGAGGGCATGTGCCAGACGTCATGTGACACTCAGTTAGTATGAAATTAATCGTGCAAATTATAAATGACTAGCTTCTGCCCGCGGCTTCGCCCGCGTGGATGTCGGAAATTATCCCACGGGAACGTGCTACCAGGATGGATGGAAAAGTATGTCCTTCCCCAGGATGCCATCTATCTCTTTGCCAAATCAGAAGGTCAGTGGTTTAGGTGTGAATATGTAACATACAGTTTCATGTTCAAATCCTCCCCTTATAATCGAATTACCCCTTTTTGCCCTGTCAGGGGTGAATTTTCGACAACTTTACATAAGTACTTATTATTAATTATTTTCTGTCAAAAGTATTAATACTGAATTTCGAGTTAATTGGACTGCGCATTCAATTACTTCTACACAAACTTCGACACCCCTATGAGGGGTAGTTTTGAAAAACTTATAATAATAAACTTTATTACTTACTTATGCGAGTATTCTTGCCAAGTTTCAAGTTTATTAACTAAATCAATAAGATTTTTCATATAAACTCTATCCCCGCTTCCCCCACAGGGGTGGAATTTTGAAAAATCGTTTGGGATGTAATTATAACTTGATTCAAAGATTATTTATACCAATTTTCGAGTTAATCAAGCCACGCATTATAATCCTCCCCTGTAAAATTAACTACCCCTTTACAGCCCGTCAGGGGTAATTTTCAAAAAACCCTGATACACATTATTCTTTACTTTCGATCCTAGGTATAAAAACTGAGTTTCGAGTTAATCAGACCGCGCGCTAAAATTCTTCCACACAAACTGTTGTTCCAAACCTTGTGAACAAACTCGAAAATGTTGGAGTGGGAGATATTCCTCTGAAATTATTCAAGGACTACCTCTCAAGAAGGAGGCAGAGGGTTAAGATGGAAGAATATATCAGTGAAGATGCGGAGGTGACATATGGTGTCCCACAGGGAAGCATACTGGGTCCTACCCTCTTTCTCTTGTACATTAATGACCTATGCAACATGAACATCGAAAATGCAAAAGTCTTCTCGTACGCCGATGACACCTCTGTCGTTTTCACTGGGAACTCATGGCTTGACGTAAAACTAAAAACAGAGATGAGCATGGCCCATGTTGCCAACTGGCTCAATAATAACCTACTCACGCTTAACACATTCATGTTTGCGGAGATCCACTAAATAAATGTTGTGCCTGTTTATGTATTTCCAAAATTTCGCAGACTAAGTACCTGGAGTCGTAGTTGACCAATGTGTATCATGGCACCAACATCTGGAGCAGGTTACAAATAGAGTTAGGAGATTGAGCTGGATGTTTAAATCACTGCGTCACATTGCCCCAAAAGCTATAATCAGTAAACGTGAATCTTCTAGAAACATCCTAAATGAGGTATACTTGGCTCTAGTGCAATCGGTTTTACTGTATTGTATCACGGCTTGGGGAGGAGCAACTAAAACCAAGTTATACACTTAGAACGAGCCCAGCGTGCTCTTATTAAGATTATGTACTTCAAAAACATATTATACCCTACAAATAGCCTATAAAGGCTATTTGTAGGGTATAATATGTATAATATGTATAATTGCTGATAGTATAAACTATCAGCAATTTAATCTCGATAAGAAAGTTGCATAATCCAAACCGTCTTGAAAATACATAAAACTCTAATATTTGATTCAGAAAAATTAACCAAAAGAAGGAAATACTTACTGGCACCAGTACCCCACACTAAAACCGTGTTTGCATGCAGACAATTCAATAAACGCTCAGCCGAACTATACAATAAGGTAAACAAAAAAATATTCATATACAACAAAAGCACATAATATATAATTGTAAGAAAACCAGAACAAATTGGATCAAAAAACTCACGTATGAAGAGACTGAGGCACTTCTACAGTACATTAAATAGATAATAACAATATGTTACTCTATTGTCATACACACAATCTCACAAGAACTGGTACTTACAAATCAAATAGAAACACACACACACTTACGATCACACTCATACACACATACACCCTCGCACACACCCCCACCCTCACTCATCACATATGAACTCTTACACTCACACTCGTACAATTTTTTTTTTATTTTTTTTTCTTGTTTTTTAATTTTAGATAATTATATTATTTATAGAAATAAGTAACTTCCTATAAGTTTATTTACCCACATATGTATTTGTTACTGTTGTGAATTATTTTGCTATGGAAGAGCGGGGTCTCCTATCACAGGCAAAAATTGCTTAAAAGGAGTCCCCAAACACAACCACCCATTGTTGTAACAAATTTTTTGAATAAAACATTTTGTATTGTATTATTGTATAAAACTTTGAAACCCCCAATCCCCTTTTAGGGGGTAGTTTAAAAAAAAATTACAAACTTCATAATTTACTTAGCTTAGTATTGGTGCCAAGTTTCAACTTTATTAAATCAAGGGATAAGATTTTCCATACAAACAAAATCCCCCCATCTCACCCTCTTAGGGGTGGAATTTCGAAAAATCCTTTCTTATTGGGTACCTGCTCTTCACTAGGAACACACCAAATTTCATGTCTCTAGGACCAGCAGTTTAGGATATGCGTGGATGTATCAGTCAGTCAGTCAGGACTTAGAATTTTATATAAATATACATATAGCTGATATAAACACCGTCTGCAGTCTGTTATCTATTTATTTTATGTTAGCCTACGCTGTCCCACTCCTGGGCAAAGGCCCCCCTCCACTCCTTCCATCTTGTCATCATCATCTCATCCTCCAGCGAGCCCGCGCGTCCACCTTCCAGTTTTGACGGAACCTATCCAGCTCGTCCCGCCATCTTCTACGTGGTCTGCCGCGACCTGGCCTCGCTGTCTTAGGGCACCAATTTTGTGCTATTTGCGCCCACAGTTTGTCCGGCATACGGCAGACATGTCCTGCCCAGTCCCATTTCAGTTGGGCAGCCTTTTGAGCCACGTCAGCTATCTTTGTTTTGGAGCGCAGTATTGTGTTTTGAACACGATCCGTTAACTTAACGCCTAGTATACTGCGCTCCATTGCTCGTTGGCAGACCTTGAGTTTGGACTTCTGGACGTTAGCCAAAGACCAAGTTTGTGCACCATAGGTTAAGACCGGAAGAATACACATGTCCATGAGCCTGCGTTTCAGTGCCATAGGCAACTCACCTTTAAATAGATCCTTCAAGGACCAGTAGCTCTTCCAGGCGTTTTCCGTTCGTCTTGTGATTTCTTTAACTTATCTCGCTTGGAAAGAGACTACTTGGTCCAAGTAAAGGTATTCCTGGACATGTTGTATTATCTCCCCATCTACTTTTATGCTTCTAGGTGTTGTTTCGTTGCACATAACTTTGGTCTTTGACATATTTATATTTAGTCCAACTTCAAGGTTTGCATTGCTAAGTTCTTGGAGCATCCGTTCAAGTTCAGTGGCTGAGGATGAAAAGAGAACAATGTAGACGGCGAAACGTAGATTTGTCAGTCTCGCTTCGCCAAGGGCAAGGCCTCTTTCCCTCCATTCGGCTGCCAACTTCCTGAAGATTTCTTCAAGGGTACTGGTGAACAGTTTAGGAGATAGCGGGTCGCCCTGTTTGACTCCTTTCTCTATTTTAAATTTTGGACCGGTGGTTTCAAGTTTTATTGTGGCTGTACTATTTTTGTAAATGTTACGTAACAGATTAGTATAGGTGGGATCAATGTTTTGGTTGCTTAAGGCGTCAAAAATGGATGTGTGTGAAATGCTGTCGAAAGCTTTGGAATTATCAACAAAAGCGAGGTTTAATGGGATTTTATATTCCTGGTGTTTTTCTATGAGTTGATTGACTGCATGCAGATGATCTGTCGTAGAAAGGCCAGGCCGGAAGCCTGCTTGCTCAGGGGGTTGGTGTTTATCTAGTTCGCGAGATATGCGATTTTTGATTATTTTTATGAACATTTTGTAGATATGTGATATTACCTAAACTAATGGGCTTGTAATTATTAATATCGTATTTATCACCCTTTTTTTGGAGCAGAATAATATTAGAGTGACAAAAATCTTTAGGTGAGCTACCCGAATGTAGAATGCTGTTAATGAAAAAAAATCTCTATTACAGATTGTTACAAAATGGTCCACACCGATATTTCGTACGAGTGATTATCAAATAAAGTAAACATTCTTAAATAATTATTAAATAACAATTTTATATGCTCAATGTTATTTCAATCCTAATATTAGTTTAATCATTGTCATATAAGCGTTTTTACAGGTAACCATTAGTGTGATCGGCTTCTTAGGCATTCAGATGTTACTCGTAAATATATCAGTACTTTATACGAAGCAGTTACTATGTATATTCTCTGCACTACTTAGGGCCGCTTAAAAGCCTGAAAGCCTGAGGTTAGATAGTGCGTGTAGCCGGGAAAGGGACGCTTAGCGGCAGTCATTGACCCCCGCCCGGAGTACCACCCGCGGTGCGCACTGTGCTTTAAAGCTCTTTATCCGACGGCTTGGGACCTTGCCGAGATGGCATACATATATTTACGGGCAGAGAAAACTTTTTAGTCAAATAGTGATGAAAATATGAACGTAATACCAATAGATTCATCCTATCTTACAACAAACTAAACAACACTGATGCCCGGTTGTACACTCTGTTTACCTTGATAGGAATATCATTATGTTTATTCATTGACGTACCTATAGTTTGTTCCGAAAGTATTTGATGAATATGTAAACAAATTAATCAGAAAACGTACCTACAACCGTGCAATTTGATTTAAAGCAGAAATTTTAATTTTAAATAACCTTAAAGTACCTTATGTTTTGTATTTGACAATTAAGGTTAATTTAATAACCTCAATTTTCGTCTTCGATATAATAATGTTATTCAAACAATAATAGTTGTAAAAAGTTATAGCCGAGATATAAAGTTGAAACCTTCTAAAAACACATGAATGTATTAATAATTCCGTGTATGAGTGATTGTGTCTCAACTTCTCCTGAAAAGTGTTTGTTCACACTTTCATCTGATACTTTTGGAACAGAGCATACAATATTATTCTCGCTTCGTCCATCAGTTTTATGAAGAATAAAGGTAACGTTAGCAAAATGACTATACGACGCACTGATTAGGTAATAGTTACCTGCTACAAGCTTTTCGTACTTAATGTACTTCAGCGAGTACGTACTTAGCGCGCGGCTTCAATACTTCAGTCAGCAGATCAGTGAAGCTTCAACCATCCTCCTCACCGGGCTGTTTATAGCACGGCAAGGAGAAATATGGGTACCACTATTACATTTATAGCAGTATTTTTTGCATACTTTGCTGTTCCATTTCTTTTTTTATTGTAGTCTTACTCTATGGATTTACTGTATGGGATATTCGCCACTCTTGTCTAATTGTACACCTTTTGTAAACGTTTTTATTAAATAAACTATACTCTTATTGCTTATTCATATACAAATTATTGACTTATTTATTTTCAGGTTCCTCCAAAGTCTAAATATTTTATTTCACATAAACCTACATGGGTACTTATGAAACGTCAGAAACTAGGTACACTAGGGTTTCCTATGGAGAACAGCCGGCAAGAAAATCCACGGTTACTCTTTTAATAAAAAGAATTGGCTTCTACAATGTTTTCAAATTACAGTAGGTAGAGGAGGACACCGTAGGCCTGTCAACAAGTACCAAGTAGTTGATAAAGTAGCGATATGTTATAATTTGCGTTTATCGACCCCCCTCTGGGGATTTTATTAGTTTCGAATCGGTAATGGAAGATACTCTCAATAGGTTAAAATCAAATAACAAAAGTATTATCTTATGTGGAGATTTCAATATTAATATTTTAGATGTTACTCCATTAAGTATTAGACTTCTCAATCTTTTGAGGTCTTATAATTTAATTAACTTGTTTTTTGAACCTACTAGGATCACAGCTTCTTCGTCAACTTGTCTTGATAATTTATTTAGTGATTGTGATGCCAAAAATAAATTAGTGTTAACTGACTTAACGTCCGACCACTGTGGTTTATTAGCTAGCTTCCCCATGCCATTACATAAAAAGCCACATAAATTTGAATGCAGGCCTTATACAGCTAGTCGTTGCAAAATGTTTAAAAATAATATAGCTCATAGAATTACACCATCGATAGTAGAATACGAGAATCCTAATGAAATTTATGGTGCCCTTTTTGATGTTGTGCAAAAAGAGTACCAATCCACTTTCAAGACCAAAACTATTAACATTAATGGATCCTCTGTTGGCTTTAACCAATGGGCTACTCCCGGTATTTATAAAAGTAGAGCGAGACTATACGAGTTATATGGTTTGAAAAAATACAGGTTTGATACTCCCTTCCTAGAGTATGTCAAAACTTATTCAAAATTATTCAAAAAGATTAGTGCTTTTGCTAAATCAAAATTTTTAGGCGATACAATAAAAAATTCTACTAATAAAGTAAAAACCACTTGGAAAATTATTAATAATGAAACGGGAAAATCGGTTAAACAAGAAAAACTACTTGAGATTATGGTCGACAACAAATTAGTTAATAAAGCAGCTGACGTAGCTGAGGCATTTAATGAGTTTTTTGCCAACATACCGATAACTACGACTCGCTCCTTAAATTCGTCCTCGTCTAAAGCTGAAAACCTTTTGCACAGTAGTGTACCTAAATGTAGTCCCTTATTTAGTTTCGAACATGTAACCCCGCGTGATGTAGTTAATGTTTTTAATACACTTAAGTCTAAAAACACCGGTGATTATTGGGGCATCTCCACTAAACTTATAAGTAATATAATAGACATCGTAGCCCCCTATCTAGCTGTTACTTTTAATAAATGTGTTGATTTAGGAACTTTTCCTGACCTCATGAAGAGTAGTAAAGTCATACCATTATTTAAATCAGGTAATAAGAATGACGTTGGCAATTTCAGGCCTATTTCTATCTTACCTGCATTTAGCAAAATATTTGAAAAGTTAATACTCAAGCAGCTGCTAAGACATTTTAATTTAAATAGCCTCCTCCATAATGAGCAATATGGCTTTACAAAAGGTCGTTCAACTACAGATGCGGGTGTTGCTCTGTTGAGACACATATTTGACGCATGGGAGAAATCACAGAATGCTATTGGAGTTTTCTGTGATCTCTCCAAAGCCTTTGATTGCGTGCACCATGACACGCTTTTGCGTAAATTACGTCATTACGGTGTCCAAAACGAAGCTCTCAACGTAATTATTTCGTATTTACATAATAGGGTCCAATGTGTAGATGTTAATGGTGTGAAATCATCCGGGCTACCAGTTCAGTTAGGTGTTCCGCAAGGCTCAATACTGGGTCCATTCTTGTTCTTAGTTTACATTAATGATTTACCATTCCATTTGACGGGCATCTGTGATGTTGTACTGTTTGCAGATGATACCTCTCTTATTTTTAAAGTAGACAGGAATAGACAAGATTTTGACGACGTAAACAGTGCACTCTCAATAGTTACAGATTGGTTTACGTCAAATAACTTAGTTCTCAATGCCAAGAAAACCAAATGTGTAAAGTTCGCCTTACCGAATGTTAGAAACCTAGGACCCAACATCGTCTTAGATAAAGAGGTGCTTGAAACTGTAGGCTCGGCAATTTTTCTAGGTCTAACAGTAGATGCCAAACTTCAGTGGGGACCTCATATATCAAGTCTAGCAGGAAGGCTCAGTTCGGCTGCCTACGCCGTCAGGAAAGTAAGACAATACACTGACGTTGATACAGCTCGTTTAGTCTATTTTAGTTATTTTCACAGCGTTATGTCCTACGGTATTCTGCTGTGGGGCAAAGCCGCTGATATACAAAATATATTTGTCCTTCAAAAGCGAGCTGTTCGAGCAATTTACCAGTTAGGTGCCAGAGTTTCTCTAAGAGATTTCTTTAAAGATATTGGTATTCTCACGGTTGCATCACAATTCATCCTTGCCAACATTTTATATATTAGGCAAAATTTACACTTGTACACTAAAAATAGTGATATTCACAGTGTTAACACTAGAAATAAGGACAAACTACGTGCCCCCTTTCACCGGCTTCATAAGGTTCATAACTCATTTGTTGGGCTTGGTATAACCTTTTATAACAAGATACCCTCTTCTTTTCTAGACTTGCCTTTTAATGCGTTTAAAGCTCAACTAAAATCCAACCTTTGTTCAAAGGCATACTATTCCATCAACGACTACTTAGACGATAAGAATAGTTGGTCACCCTAGTTTAACGCAAGACAATGTTTATGTTCCTTCTCCAGAATTAGCTTACTGCCAGGTCTTAGAACCCAGCAATGCATAAATGTGTAAGCTGTCACGCCCTTTATGCCTGGAGGCTTTTATTTGGCTAGTAAGTTTTTTTATTTACATTTTAATTAATTATTTTTTTAGCTTGAGTACGTATAGTGTTTATTATATTTGTTGGTATATTGGCGTGGCTAGCTGACATATTATGGCAAATAATTAAATTTTATGTTCTGGCTTTGTAATGTTAATTACCGAACATAAGCACCTAGTATTGTATAGAAGCAAGTATTTTTTTTTAAATTGAACAGACAGCTGTGCTGCTGGGGAGTTTGTTGCGCCACTTCTTCTTCCCAGCGATAGCACTAGGAAGTGGTGAAGGGCGGGCGTTTTTGGGGGACTGTCTTTTGTAATTTTGACGTTCAAAAAGTGCTGATTCTCAGCCTAATTTGAATAAATGACTTTTGATTTTGATTTTGAATAAAATGAAAAATGGTCTAAAATCAAAATCAAAAATCAAAATCAAAAGTCATTTATTCAAATTAGGCTGAGAATCAGCACTTTTTGAACGTCAAAATTACAAAAGACAGTCCCCCAAAAACGCCCGCCCTTCACCACTTCCTAGTGCTATCGCTAGGAAGTGGTGAAGGGCGGGCGTTTTTGGGGGACTGGTCTAAACCTTTTAAACCCAAGTGGTATGGCTGCCATTACAACCACTAATAAAAAGTTGAAATTAGAATTGTCTGTATATAATGTCAATGTGATCAGAATAAGAATAATTTATTTGCAAAAAATGTAGGTGACAAAAAAAGACGTTATAGGCAATTCATAATTAAAACTTGCTCAAGAGCAAACTAACATTGTGTTTAGCAGTGCAGCAGTGCCCTGGCAGGTTCATGTAAATTGTGTGATGTGTATGAGAACAAATACATCATTGAATCCAGTACATTCTAACGCATGGCATGCAAATTAATCAACTATCAATTCAATTTTTTAAGTTTCATTCAACCATATGGCTAAACTAACCAGCAATTATTATGTAAAAGCAAAAAATTAAACACTTTTTAAACGTTACTACACTAAGACTAGTGTGATTAATGAAAAACTTTTATTTAATTTACAAATTGTTGGTAAATGGTACCACATCTATCTCTTTGAAACATAATTAATGATCCTACGTAATTCTTGACTTAGTTAAAAGTCGAATAATAAATAAGTCTGCTCGTAATTATATTGGAGACGATTACAATATGTTTCGTTTAAGTAATGGACTATTAACTTTTATCTTGTGCTAATGTTTCTACTTTGCTCTTGTTTAAATTCGGCTGTCTGTTGTATAATTTATAAATGCTGTAATTGCCAGTGTTTTGTCTAGAAATGCCATCAATTAGCCAGGCACCACAAAAACCGTAATTTCGAGCAAACCTTAGACCACAGTTTAAATAATATAATGTTTCCACTGCAAAATCATCCGGGCAAAAACAAACTTGAATACCGAACAAACAACTCCACAGAGGTATGGAACAGCACTCCACAAGACAAAGCTAAGCATTGCAATCTATTTCACAAGGCTGCATCAATTTCATTACGTCACGACTTTCGTAGCCGCTACGTTGCTACGCGGCTACGGCGTAGCAGAGACGCTACGAGTCGCAATCAACCGGCGGCGTTGCGGTCCCTACGCTCAGCGGCAGGCGGTGACTTGCGTCGCTTCAATCCCCTAACGTGCTTACCCGCGACATTCCAGGATTGTTGCGGCACTAGTTCATTAAAGTTTAATGAATCTGGCAGTGCTTTCGCACAGTTTCTGTTAATTTTGTGGGACTTTGGAATTGTTTGACACCTGGGAATTTAGCTCACATATTATTTGTGCTACTTTTCAATATTTAAAACATTTTGTTTTTTTTTATTATTTAATAACACCTAGAATTTAAGTGAAAAAAACTACATTCTCGTAAAAGTCTATTTAAATGGTCTTAGATATACTACTTCACAAAAATAATAAAACTAATAGCTTCTATTTCTATCTCCTACAATACTACCACATATTATCGGGACGAAAGAACCCTGGGATTGTGCGCGCCTGCGACACCAACCCCTCCCTCCACCCCCGCCCTTGGTTACTATTTGCATCACAATTTCGAGCTTCTCATTTAATTTATTGCCGAAGCTTCAGCTGAGACTTAGAGCTGAAACATGACGCATTGTGCGACGTAATGATACGGCGCCGGAATTGGACGGAAACACAACCGCTTTTTTGGGACGTTTCATCCCAAAACGGCCCTCATCTCCATTACAACTACCCTACATCCTGTATGTAGTGAAGGTATCCGAAGTGTTTAGTCAGAAGCGCTGTATTTGACCGTGAGCCCTTGGATTCATAATAGTAATAGTTCATTTATCGGTCAGAATATTGCTACACAGATGTTACATAGTTTTTAAAGTTCATAATATTCTGCCGTTCCAGGGCGCGTATTTCTGGTTAGTTTGTTAGATATAAAATTAAATTAAATAAATTATTTATTTATTTTCTTTATTTAATAATAATATAATAATAATATCCCTGGACATTTCACACAGCACCATTTGTCCCAAGCTAAGCAACCTAATGCTTGTGTTATGGTAACAAGATGGCTGATAAACTACTTATATACATTTTTTTTTTTAGGCAACCAACAGCCATACAAACAATATGTTACAGAGTATGTGTATTACAGTATTATATGGCTAATAATAGGTTTCCCTGTATAACTAGTGTATGTATAAAAGATGCGAACGGACTACAGACTAAGAAATATTGAAGTACAAAAGGTTCAGTTTTAGGTGTATTACTTATACTTAAGTTTAAATTTTAGAGAAAAAATAAGTTTGATTATCAACAAAAAATAGTTTGGATAATTAATAAGAATTAGTTGTTTATCACTTGCCTTCGTTTATGGTTTTTATTATTTGTTTTTTGAATGTAGGTTTATTACAGTTATCTATATCGGGTCTACCCTTTATAGCAGAACTTTTTTAGTCAAGTAAAATTATTTTGCATAACAGCGCATGGCATAAACTACATTTCGCAGAAAATTGTTTGGCAAACACAAATTTATCATACATTAAAAACTAATAATTTTGTAAGTCAGAATCATCTATATGCATAAATTTCATATCCATAATAATTAAAAAGTAAAACCATCATATTGCTGAAAGTTCACAGTCAGAATCGTCTTTTGGCATACATTTCATATCGATAGTCATTAAAAGGCAGAACTATCAGATCTCAGAAAGTTTACAGTTAGAATCATCTTTTGGTATACATTTCATATCCATAATAATTGAAAGACTCATTCTATCACATTACAAAAAATTCATTCATTCATTCATTCACCATGCATGCACCAAACATGCAGCATGAAGAAGAAGAAAAAATGTGCAAAAATGTCGTGTAGCGACAAGAAAAGCTTAACTATAAAATCAGAGGTAATGAAATTAAAGAAAGAGAGGTAGAAAACAATTAAAGATATAATTACAAGCAATAAAAAGAAGGAGATGAACTGAAGAGTGGTGTTTAGTATGTGGAGGTGGGGTGTATGGATGACGATGCGTGATAGGTGGGTTGAGGAGGCTGAGGTGGAGATCCAGTTGGAGCTCCTCAGCTCCAACTGGATCTCCACCTCAGCCTCCTCAACCCACGTCTACCTCCTCAGGTAGACGTGAGGCAGAAGAAGAAAGAATTCAAAGACATGTGACATCTATCAACCCGCACTGGGCCCGATTAATGGATTACGGCCCACTCCCTCTCACCAAGAGGAGGCCTGTGTCCCAGCAGTGGGAACATTATAGGCTGAATATGTATAGAAATGGAAATATGCGTAATAAAATTATTCCAAACGAAATTCTGCCATCTTCATGGTATGTGAAGTGAACGTTATACTAAACGAAATTATGCGAAATGGTAACTTTGCCAAAGGTAATTATGCCAAATAAAATTCTGCTATCTTAAAAGTATGCCATTGTAAATTCGGGCATATAAACATTCGGCCAAACAATAATTATATTAAATAATGTGTATGCCTTAAAAATATTCGTTTAAAGAAGATTATGCCTAAACAGTGCGTTATGCCAAATAAATTTCGGAGCATCAAGATTCCGCCAGATAGAGGGAACCCAACTATATCCACTTGTGGGAAATCTTGTTATAAATTCGAGCAATACGGGTCAATACACAACTTTTGGCGTAATTAATCGAGTGCCGAGGCACGTGTAGCATCGTCGTGTGACGAGTGCGCCGTAGGGGAGTGTTAAAAGTTACCTGTGCGACCAACTCAGGACAATCGGGACGTCCATTAGTTATATTTAAATTGCAAAATAATCAAATATTAGCTATAAATATCAAAAAGATTAGAACTATGTCAAACAGATAATAAGAAGAGAATATCAGAATTATTTCCTAATACATATTTAGGTCAACTTTTAATTAATACAATCATTAATCGAGTAGTAGTATTTAATTAAGAGATAATGATAATTGAGTAATTTGCATTAAAATGTCTTAAGGACTGTTAAGAGTTTTAAAACAATCTGGTAGTTTATTATAAACTTTGGTCGCCATACAAAACACATTACCATACATTAACTATACATTAACAAAATAGTTTATTATTTCGTCTGGGTACATGAAGCCTGTGAACTGTGCGGCGAGGTCTGAATACAAAATCATTATGCAGATCAAATGTATGCTTCTTTTAGTACACAAAAATACAAATTTCAAAAATATATAGTGCTGGGAGTGATAGTATTTTTAATTTTTTGAATAATGGAACACAGCTGTCCATTGAGTGTGCTCTACATATTAAGCGAATGCATTTAGTTTGAGCTCACAACACTCTATCAAATTCTCTAGAATTACCCCATATTAAAATGCCATCACGCAAAATTGCCGAGATATAGCCAAGATCTCCATGATGAGCTATGGGATTCATCTGTATAGAACGCATACGAATCTATCTAACTTTGTGCAGAATTCGTCAGTAACTGGAAAGCTCATGCTTTCCAGTTACAGTGTTTGTCTATTGTTATCCCTAGGAACTTTGTACTCTCAACCTGTTCAATTGTATCATTGTCATGCTATATTTTTAACTCTGGAGACTCACTGTTGTATGTTTGGAACTATATCACTTTGGTTTTGCTAATATCGATGAATGCCAACTTTTTTAACAGCGTGTAGTGTTTCATTTTTTAGTTTAATTTTTCTCCATGTCACTACTGCCAAACATGGCGTCTGAATGTATCTATTTAATGCTTTGCTTATTTAATTCATTTTATTTGTATTTTTATCGTGTTTGCTACTTAGTTTTTATTGATCCTAAGATTTATACTACCTTCTCTATGTCTACGCGTGAGAACCTGTAATTGGCTCTGTGTCGCTTACACAATTGTTATTAATTTGGTTTAGCTGTTGGTTCTCCTACTTATAAATAAATATTAATTAAGAGATTATTTTGGTTGAGCAATGTGACAATTTTATTTAGTGCCTCGTTAATTTTGGTCTGGTACTTAGCTACGTCATAATTGTCGTTTAGAATGCTGAGGGTGGTATCGGTTAGGTACGCTAGCTAAGTCATTAACATACAGCAAAAACAAAAGTGGTCCCAGTATGTTTTCTTGGGGAACCGCAATTATTTTCCCGATATGCAGATCTACAGACGATTTTTGACGCCCTGTTTTACTCGAGATCTGGACACATTGTTGTCGATGGGTGAGGTAGGTTTCGAGCCATTTCAAAGCGGTTCCTCTAGTGCCGTATCGATCTCTTATTTTGAGAAGAAACAACTTTTGGTTGCCGAAATCGAAAGCCTTAGACATTTCTAGAAAAATAGAGGTAATGGATATTTTATCATTACCTACCTCTATTTTGGGTACTTTTGGTTATCAATTTTAATAAAGCAAAACAAGCTAATTTGATGCATTTATTTTTACTAAAATCAAATTGTTCTTCATTTAAGATGTTATACATTGATACGAAGCTGTATAGTTTTTCATGCATTAGTTTCTCAAAACTTTTGAAATTATCGGTATGAGCGATATGGGACGATAGTTGTTCATATCTTTGGTTTCACCTTTCTTGTGGATTGGTTTAACAATAAAGAACTTTAAACGCGAGGGGAATAATAATATAATCCTTGGCTAAATGATAGATTAATCTGAATATGGCTAATATGCGCTGACAAAAATTTTGAGCATCATTTGAAGATTTTGGTGTTAATGTCATCATAGCCATAGGGTTGGTAGATCATAGAGAATTAATTGTTTTGAAAACAGTACTCTCATTGGCTGCGGTCAACCATCACTCTCTCATTGGTTGGGGTTTGATTCACAGGTTAAGCAAAATTATTTTAAGGTAACTTATCTGTTTACAAGCTTTTATTTAACTTGCGCTGTTTGTATGTATGTTTGGAAGTTATGCGTCTAAATTTCCCCAGTTTTTGTAGACTCTTTTGAATTTATAGAAGTTTCGTCCGAAATGTCACATTAGTACAGGGCATTAAATAGTATTTTCATTTTTATTTTATACTATAATTTAATTATAATAATAATAATGTGTGCAGCGCATGAGATGGACTCAGTCTATGAACGAGAACGTCATGCGCGCATACTACGGGTCTACAGAGGGGGGAACTAACCTCACTGCGTACCGTGATAGGTTGCTGTCTCTGTTCCAGGAACTGGAACCAACCGTCAGCGTCTCGGCCCAACGACTGCCGGATCAGGTGCAGGTCATCCAACGCAATCACAGGTTGGACGACATCGCACTTGATAGGCTGCGCTCAGAGGTACTGAGCAACCAAATCGTCTCGACTCTGGCACAAACCGCGGCACATGCGTCGTCTATTGATGCCATCCCGCCGCGGTCCAATCATGTTGAAGAAGATGATGATAGGGTTGACGCAGTAAGTAGCCAGTGCAACGTCCGACTGAGGAGCGCACTGGAGGATGCGTTTCGCGAGTATAGGTCAACTCCAACTGAACTTAGACCCCGAATACCACGGCTACCTATGCCCAAATAAATAGGGCGTTGGTGTGTGCCTTGGACTCGCAGCACAAGAATTTCTTCGAGAGCAGCGAGGATCTCGTTGATACACACTCGATCCTGTATTGCGCGGCTGTGGCGGCATGTCGTTTAGCTAACGCCAAGTTCCCAAATTGTGACGCAGCTACTCGACCAAAACCAGCCGTACCAGCCTGGCAATGCAGGATCGAGCGTCGTATCGATGGGGTCAGGGTACTCATCGGCAAACTATACTGCTTCAGGGAGGGCAATACACGACCACGAGTGATGCGCTTTGTAAGACAGGCATTTTCGGGGACTGGAATCAGCCCTCGGGAATACATGTACAATGTCACAGAGCGCATCGACTTCCTGAAGCAGAAAGTTTGTGCATGGTCGAGTCGTATTCGGCGGTATAAGCGGCGGGTTGATCGGTACACGCAGAATCTTATGTTCCAGAGCGATGAGAGGTGGGTATATAGAGCTTGGGAGCGACCTGAACAAAACGTGACGGACGTGTGCCGCCCGGATGATGCCACAACGAGTGCATTCTGGCGCAGCATCTGGTCGGTGCCCGTCTGTCACGCTGAGGGTGGTTGGATGCGGGATGTCGAGCGAGTGTGTGGAACTATACCAGAAATGGAACCGGTCCTAATTACACCATTAGACGTAGCCAGAGCAGTCCGTCCGTTACAAAATTGGAAATCACCGGGACCGGACGGGCAGCATAACTTTTGGTTAAAATGGCTAATTAGTTCACACACTTGCCTGGCATCTCAGTTCCAGTCATCCTTAGAGTCTGGGTCGCTACCACAGTTTCTAACAACATGCGTTACCCACCTGCTCCATAAGTCAGGTAGTCCCGCGGAACCCAATAATTATAGACCGATCACGTGTTTGTCGACGGTTTATAAACTTCTTACATCCATTTTGAGAGTGAAAATTAACACGCACTTTGACAGTCACTCGATTATGTCTGCCTCTCAAAATTGATGTATTAATGGGTCCCGCGGTACTAAGGAGCTACTCCTCATAGACATGGCCATTAGCCAACAGGTTCACCGATCCCGCAAGGATATGTCGACATGTTGGATAGATTATAAGAAGGCCTACGACTCGGTGCCACATACATGGCTCATGAGGGTGCTGGAGTTGTACAAGATAGATGCAACTCTACGCACCTTCCTTGAGTCGTGTATGGGACAATGGAAGACGGTCCTTCGCTATCCAGGGTGTCGACAGATCCAGGGGAATGATGAGCCTGTATGGATTAAGCGGGGAATATTTCAGGGCGACAGTTTGAGTCCACTTTGGTTCTGCTTGGCCCTGAATCCTCTAAGCACACTGCTAGAGGACTCAGGTCTAGGCTACCGGTTGAAGAGAGGTGGTCAGGTCATATCTCACCTCCTCTACATGAATGATTTGAAACTCTTTGCCCCCAACAAATTGCATCTGATGGAGCTACTGAAGGTAACTGAAACTTTCAGTAGTGCCATCAGGATGGAATTTGGTGTGGACAAATGTGCAGTCATGCATGTAAAGGGGGGGGGAGATTATGGAATCCGAGGGAATTCCACTTTCGGATTCCATACACCTTAGATCCCTCTCCTCATCCGAAAGCTATAAGTTTTTGGGTATGTCGGAAGCGTTAGGCATCAACGATGCTGACATGAAGCAATCGTTGAAGGAGCGTTTCTTTTGTCGCCTGAAGAAAGTATTAATTAGTCTTCTTTCGGGTGGAAATAAGGTGCGCGCCTTCAATGGTTGGGTCATGCCGGTTTTGATGTACTCTTTCGGCATACTCAAATGGACTCAGACTGAACTCGACGCCCTGGATAGAAGGGTCCGTGCACTGCTGACCGCAAACCGGATGCATCACCCACGATCATCGGTGATGAGACTGTATATCCCGCGGAAATGTGGGGGTCGAGGCTTTTTAAATGCGAAGACCCTCCACAACCGCGAGGTGTGCAGTCTCAGGGAATATTTTTTTAAAACCGAAGTGCGTATGCACCGTGATGTGGTCGCAGTGGACAAGGGGCTCACCCCGCTCTCCATGACGAAAGAGAACTGGCGCAAACCTGTAGTACTTACTACCGATGACCGCAAGAAGGTATGGCAAAGCAAGGAGCTTCACGGGCGCTTCTATCGGGCTCTTCATGAGCCCGGTGTAGATTTCTTAGCGTCTGTATCCTGGCTACGTTTTGGTGACCTCTTCGGAGAAACTGAAGGTTTTGTCTGTGCAATTATGGACGAAGTTATCTTGACGAATAACTACCGGAGATATATTATGAAGGACGGGACGGTTGACGTGTGTCGGGCATGCCACCGTCCGGGTGAGTCCATCAGACATAATTATCTCTGGTTGTTCTCGTCTGGCTAACAGCGAGTACTTGCACAGGCATAACCAAGTCGCCAGGATTATTCACCAGCAACTTGCTTTGAAATATAAACTTGTCGACTCTGAGGTACATACCATATTACGTATGTTGTTGTGTTACGTACGTTTAGTAAGTATGTGCCCGACCCAGTTCTCGAAAATGACCAGGTCACGTTGTACTGGGATCGATCTATCATCACTGACAGGACTGTTGTCGCCAACAAACCTGATATAGTGGTGATAGATCGATTAGTGCGTCGCGCAATGATTGTCGATGTTACCATTCCACATGACGGGAACCTCGTGAAAGCTGAGAAAGATAAACAAATCAAATATCTTGACTTAGCACACGAGGTTGTTGACATGTGGAATGTGAGCTCGACTATCATTGTGCCGATTGTCGTATCGGCCAATGGCCTGATGGCCGAAAGCCTCGATCAACATCTATCGAGGCTCGTTAGGCGGTTGGATCAAGGGCCTGATTCAGAAGGCAGTACTCCTCGATACGGCTCGCATTGTGAGGAGGTTTCTGTCTCTGGAGCCCTAACCACCGGTAGCTTGGACCCTGCTTCCGACACCGGTGGATCACTATTTCTTTATATTTTTAAATGTATTTTTTATACTAATATTTAAAAATGTATTAAAATAAGAAAACGAAATAAATAAACTACATAATAATAATAATCACTTTATTTCAGGCAACTAAGGCCCATAGATAAAATACACAAAATAATCTTATACGATAATAAACTAATACATACAAAAAAAAACCTTATTCTACAAATTTATTAACTACGTTGGGTCGGCGACGTATTGCCCCGAGTCGAGGTGTCATGTAGCTTTCCGCGAAAACGACGATACACGACACCCATCGGCCAAAATTCCTCCTTTATGAAAGTCTCCAGATGGTGAGTCGGAACCCGCACCAAAAAAGACTTGAAGTTAATCTTATGGCGCGACTCCAACTTCTCGACTCTCATGGTGAACTTGGTCTTCATCTTTATATACTCCACGACCTCCTCTGCCGTCGTAGAGTGATGTAGACGGGACACGTACAGCTGCGTCGATGGAATAGTGGGACGCAGCAACATGTTCGGACCAGCCAATGCGGTACCGCTCTGATTACGAAGAGTAGGCTTCTTCTTCTTTTTCTCAACACGAATGAAGCCTTCTTTATCTGCCTGTCCTCGGCTTGCTTTCGGCGGTAACGAGCTTTGGACTCATTTGGAGGGCCCCTGGGCACTTGTGTGTTTTGGTTTGATTTGGTGTGTTTGGTAGAATAGCTTTATCTTTTAACTGCTGTCTGCATCCATTTACGCTTTACAGCAATAATCCTGCTGCCAAAAACAATTAGGTAAGAATTTTCAATTCTTGAAGTTGAAGGTAAACGAAATGGATTCAAATCAAAAGGTTCAATTTCTGAGAAATGACAACTCTCGAAGAAAATAAATACCGTGTCAAATCCCTCGCTATCTCTGGGGCACTTACATTAATCACTATCTAAGTTGGTAACTAATACATTTGAAACTGCTAGTACGTCCTAGATTTATTACTAATTCCTAACACATTCCATACTGTCGCCCCCATCCCTCCAACCCTCCCCCGCTAAACTCTAAGGGGTTACCCTCTCGTCTTACTACTGAAGCAGTACAGTTACAAAGGGTGTTCTCACATCTTCAGCTACGTTTTTCACTAAGAGGCTGTTGACGCGCCACAATCGCATCAGTGTGAGGCGCTTAGGATTACGACATGCGGGGAAATGATTAAGATAATAAACGTTTCTTTTAGATTAGGATTACGACATTGTACTTGGTTTTTGCAATTAGCAGTTAGCGTTATCGTATAATATATAAGAACAGTGGTGGCCCAGTGGTAGCGGCCGTGACTTACGAGTTGTAGGTCGTAGGTTCAAATCCGGACAACCGTTTTACTTTGTGTATATTATTTCATCACCACTGCTCTCAAAACGGTGAAGGAAAACATCGTGAGGAAACCGACCGACATGTCCTAGAACCAAAAATTCGAAGACATGTGACATCTACCAACCCGCACTGGGCCCGTGTTGTGGATTAGGGCCACTCCCTCTCACAGAGAGTAGGCCTGTGTCCCACCAGTGGGAACGTTATAGGTTGATTATGTAATCATAGAATGGAATAAGACTTTGTACAGAATTATGTTTCTAACCGACGAAAAAAAAATGGAGGAGGTTCCCAAGTCGACGCGTATATACATATATATATATATAAATATATATATTATGTATGACCACGCATAACTTTTTACAGGGTAGTCCGATTTTGATAATTCTTTTTTTATTGGAAAGGGTATGCCTCAATGTTGGTCCCATATAAATTTGAAAAGGGTGGGAAAATAGAGGTGATTTATTGTTCACTCACAGATTTGAATACTGAGTTGTGTATTATTTACTCTACTCAGTGCCACATATGCCTGCCCTTTGGCAAACAATTAGGAGATTACAGCCACAAAAAATTATAAAATAAAAACTTTTTAACAAAAAATTATACCGCCGAAAAAACTGAAAAGCAAAAAATTATAAACTATTTTTATTTAACCTAATAACTAAGTTCTTTAACTAATGTAAGTATACCTTTTTATTTGTATTTCAGTTTTTTCGACGGTTTAATGTTTTTACATGGCTAATGAATCGAAATTAGCACAGACCAATTTGAACTTCACAGTCAAGACAAATATTCCATCCGTAAAGGCGACATTAATAATCAAAAGTCATTTATTCAAATTAGGCTGAGAATCACCACTTTTCAAACGTCAAATATATTTGTATATTACAAGAGATCTTCCATCCATAGAGGACACCATTCAACAACTTTACGACCTCTGAATTAATCGCACACTCATAAATACAACATAATAATAATATCGCAGCAGTGCTACGGCGTAGCGGTACTACGGCGTAGCAACTCGTAGTCAAGCTGTAATAGAATCGTAGCCCGAAAGCGGCCATCTTAGCGCGTGTAACATGCAAACGAGGCTGTAAACTATTCAGTTATGTGTTTACAGAACATTTTGCATGCGCAATGAGCTCCGCAAACATTCGTCTCGATACATTGACACTGTTTACTGAGGTCAGGCTGTAATGTTTAAATTCAAAGCTTTTATTTGATTTTAATTTTATTTATTATTTGCTAATATATATTTATATAAGTTAGATGACTCATTAATTTGTTATCTATACAGTGTGCATCGCGCAAACTGCTACTGTGTAAATCCATATTATTACACACAGGATTTTCCTAGTTTAAAGGGCAGGGGTCTTCTCAAATGTAATAGCCATACCCATCCCATTTTGAACTAACACTCATGTTACCTAGGCTAAGTCTTTTAGTAAAATAAATAATTACTTACTTACTTACTTACTAGTTGAGTGAAGGGCTGCGGACTGCGTCATAAAATCATAATAATACGTAACGAGACCATTGACTAGACATGTTACACAGATTACACGAACACAACACAAAAAGAAGTATGAAGACATCAGCGACAGGTTCAAAAGGAAATCTCTAATACCGCGGCCATCAGACGGGCAAAACGGAAACGGAAGTAAGTCGATTACCTCGCAGCACGCTGCCCCCTCGCAGCGCCCCCCGCGCCGCACACCCCTCGCCCCCTGGTGGCTATTATCTAACCTTTGTTTCGGGGTTTTTCTCATTGGGGCGGCACAAAACCTCAAGCTCGCAATTTTCCTAAAGAGGTTTTGAGTGACAATTTGCGAGGATATTTTGAATAAAAGGAAAATAAAGTCTCATTTGAAAAAAATACAGCTGTAATTTTAACAAGAATTATAAGATATTGTGTTGGAACGGGTTGAAACTGTCACGGTAGCAGAGCTACTTGAAGTGGTTCTCAAACAGAATCTAATAAGGATATATTCGTATCTTCATGATTGTGGTTCCACCCTTGGTATAAATAATCATTATTTTTCACGTGAACTTAACTAGGAAACCTTCAAAACGAAATAAGAAAAGCAAAGGAAGATCAAATATATCAGCTCAGAAACTTTGTACCTCTAACCTACCCCTCCTACCTCATAATAATCTATTTTATTATTATCCATTTTTATTTACGTTATTCGAAGGCTTTTCTTTAATATATCTAAACAAAAATGGGCTAGACCAAGTTAATTTTATCATAATCATCTGTGTTTTGAAATTTATTAACCTTAACAATAAACATAAATCTTAGACAAAAAAAACCATGATACATTTATGATAATCGACCTATATTATAACTATGGTAAGTATAGCTATTCAGTTATTTAGTCGGCTTTGCGGCTGAGCCGACGACGTAGCGGCCAGCGGGTAGGTTACGGTGCCGCTTGGGCAACATCGCAACCTACCCGAGGCGGGCCGCGGTGTCCCCCGTGTGGGAGACATCGTGGCTAAGGATTGGAGGAGTGCCGGTATTGCGGTGCGCCGCTCTCCCTACCTTCCGCGGCCTCTCTCCAAAGGGGGAGAACGCAGCCGCACTGCGGGCATCCCAAAGGGCCATTGCACAGCTGGTGGCGCGGGCCGCACGTTGGGCTTTGCGGCAGCGTGTGCTCTGGCCGGCACCACTCCTTGGGAACTCGAGGCGTGGGTGCTGGCCAGAGTGTATGAATGGACGGCGGGGTGGAGGGCGAGAGGGACGGGCAGTCCTCCGAGACTGGCTCGAGCGGTTGCATGGGTTCCTCTCGTTCCGTCTGGTGCAGGTGCTGTCCGGACGCGGTTGTTTCGGATCGTACCTGCACCGAATCGGACGGGAGGAGACGCCGTCGTGCCACGACCGTGGCGCGGCGGAGGACACGGCGCAGCACACCCTCGAGGTGTGCGCGTCGTGGTCCGAGCCGTGCCGCAGTCTCATTTCGGTGATCGGACTGGACCTCTCACTCCCCGGTTTGGTAAACGCCATGCTGGGGGATGAGGGGTCCTGGGCGGCAGTAGCCTCCTTCTGCGAACACGTCATGTCCCAGAAGGAGGCGGCGGAGCGCGCACGGGACGACGATCCTCACGCGGCGGTGCTCCGAAGGCGGAGGAGGGGTCGAAGAAGACGTCAGTTTGACAGTCATCACCGACTCCTCCCAGGTGGAGGCCAACAGGCAACGGGTGCGGGGGCACCATTGCCTGTATCGCACAGGCCTCCACCAGTGTCGGACGGGAATGGCCAGGTGTTCCCGGCCATTCCCGTAGCCCCTCAGCCTGGGGGGCATGCGGGGCCCGCCAGCTATGCGGATGTTAGATTATTCAGTATATACTAGAAGTATATGTATCTATATATTACCTAAATAACAAGCTTTGAATATCAGAATGGTTACTAGTTAGTTGTTTACTGTGTATGAAGGTTATTATTGAATATAGTTTGTAGGGAAAGGGTTTTATGAAATAAAGCACAGATAGACAAGGCTAAGCATTTATTTTAATTTAGGCTCGTCAGTAATTAATCAGGAAACTAGTCGTCCGTTCGTAAAACTAGGTCATCATGGAGAAGAAGGACAAGAAACTCCATGGAAACAGTATTAAAGTATTCTACCAATACATTTCTTACGTTGTCATAAACTATCGTTATTTTGAAAAACAATTCATTCTATCTCTTGGACAACGGTCCAAGAGAATTCAAATAATAGTAACATAATAACAATAGCTAGGAATATTAGCCATAATATGATTTACAGAACAACATAGTCATAATAAGCAATAATTAAAGTATAATATCAAATCACTTAACTTACGTGACATCTGGTCGATCTATTCCACATAATAACGGCATGCGGCACTAACTAACCAACTGAACATCTACCAAGCAACTGACTCGATAACGTTGGTACAATCCTTTTTATACACTACCAACGTCTTTTACGTCAAACATCTACCGCCATTTTGACACAATCACAGATCATCATATATTTTGGCTTAATATATAGTGAAACCGTTCTAAAACATTATAAGGTAATTAATCAATTTAATAAGAGTTGATTCTTTTTGATGATGTCTAAGAAAGACATCATCAAAAAGTATCTCAACATCAACTGACAGTATTGTGCCAATCATTTGAAACAACCTCATCATCTGCCTAGCCTTTTCCCAACTATGTTGGGGTCGGCTTCCAGTCTAACCGGATGCAGCTGAATACCAGTCTTTTACATGAAGCGACTGCCTATCTGACCTCCACAACCCAGTTATTGGGTAATACGATACCCCTTGGTAAGACTGGTTGTCAGACTTTCGGGCTACTGACGACCCGTAACGACTGTCAAAGATCCACGAATGACAGCCGGGACCAATGGCTTAACGTGCTTTCCGAGGCACGGAGGGGACTTGGTATGTGAAAATGGTCACCCATCCACGGACTAACCGCGGCAAGCGTAGCTTAACCTGATCGATCGACCCGTGCGGCTGTTATTACTTAGCCACAAGCCCCTCCATTTGAAACAACCTATTATATTAAAATAGCAATATAAAATCTAAGATATACTACAAGTATAATCAAATATTACTTAATCATTTATAGTAATAACATTTTAGTGTTTTTTACAAGTTAAGACTGTTGTTTTTTGTAAACACAATATCTAGTCAAATTAGGTACTTCTAAAATGTGACGGATGTCATTATCCAACAAACAATATTCTAATATTATAATTATATCAAAAT
Source organism: Apamea crenata (assembly GCA_949629185.1). NCBI lineage: Eukaryota > Metazoa > Arthropoda > Insecta > Lepidoptera > Noctuidae > Apamea > Apamea crenata. The sequence goes on from OX451353.1 coordinate 21,347,982, forward strand.
GAAATATCTAACACGGGCATGCGCCGGGAGCGTTGTGGAAGTAAAGGCTGAGCCGGTTTCCCATGGCCCTCCCATCACGGCGATGCGGCGGTGTACTGTCATTCCAACAGGAGTCCCATATACCCCGTATCGTCTCCCGCGAGCGGGGATGCGTAATGCATTTCTCAGCGACAAAAAAAAAAGGTATAATATCAACGTAATATCAAACTGTTACTCACCGATATCATTAGGCTCCTTGCAATTTCACATATAGATACGTTTTGCTCATGCAGAACAACGATTTCTGCCTTTTTTAACATAGATAAATGTTGCATGGTTGCATACACAGAAATAAATCTGCACACGAATACGAGTAGCAATCAATAAACTCAGTAATGCAAATACTTGTAGACTGACAAAAAAGATTGCTATTTTTTTTATAAAACAGGGTGCTTGAAAACAATGTTTTTAAATTGTCGGTACCGTAAAACGGGGGGAATAGGGAGGCAGGGGTGAATCGGGACGAAACTTTAAAATGGATTTTAACGTTGAAATAATATAGTTTATTGCCAGAAAATACTCTAATGTGTTTACTGCTTTTTAATTAAAGATTAAGTTTCGTTGTTAGCAACAAACTATTTTAATATATACCTAGTACCCCCTATTCACCCCGTTTTACTGTAGTTATTTTCTAAACAGTCAAAATAAAATGGCCTGAGAGTTCCGTGGCTGTCTCAAACGTTGCAAACCTCACTACTCATCCATGAACGGGACCGAATCATTATAAATGCAACTATTAAGTAATGTTTTAACAAAATAATGAATACAAAAAGAAAAAGACATTTGCTGCACACATAGTTTGAACGACGATAACCATTGCGCCAAGGTGGGCGCGCCAAGGCGCTATACAAATATAATGCAAGATATTATATCTCATTCAGTAACATCAATGAATTATTATTATCGTGCCATAAACACTACTAAACACAGAGCTCGCTCGTTTTATTTGGTGTTTGTGTACATAACCATGACTTCACCCACACGTATAACATGTAAACTAAATACGTTGGTGGACTGTACCTACTGCGGCGGAGGACGGGAGGTGATGATTTATTTTAAGGAAGGACTTGAAGAATCTATCATACTTAAACATTAGTGTCCCCGGCCCCTTTTGGATAGTCATGAACAAATTAAGTTTACAGATATGTAGCGCTATATTGGTGAATGTGATTATATGTACCTATCCAAATGTATGTAATGCTGACTTAAAATAATATTAAGTTTATTCTCAACAGATTTCAGTTCTGAAAGTTCATGTCACGAAACCAAGTTTTGTCACATTACAATTGTTTAAACTTTTAGTCGTGAGTTCTTATCATGTCATAGAGTGCTAATTTAAGCAAAAACGACAATGTTACGTGTCCAGAAATGTTGGAATATTTGATATCGCGAGCTATATGATCGCTGCGTCCGTAACAACCCACAGTACAAACTGCGCGGATAAATTGAAAGTGTTCCAACAGATCAGATATGCGAGGGTAGACGTAACGCCTCGGATCGTGTCGGATCCCCAAGCGAGGTTCTATCGCGGAGCCTTCTCTTATCAGCCGACCGTCGTCCACAGGCGCCGCCGACGTATCAATTCACAACTTTTAATCTTTTAAGAGTTACGTACGCGTTCTGTATGTTTCGGCTTCTAACTTCCCGATGAGGTTCACTGCGTAGTTTGTTTCCAACTGAATGAAGCTCTAAAGTCATAGATATACAAAGTAAATACTTGCCCTCGCAATCACAGCGAGTCAATTTAATTTTCACAAGTGAACGAGCACAACTTTGTGTTCTTTAGAACTCATTTCTAGAATTTAACTGAGTGACGTTGTGGCAACAGTAGGTATACTACACATTATGTAAATAGAGACGAGGCGCGCCGTCGTCGTGGTGCCGCGGGCATGGCGACGGTGGCGTGGCGGCGCGGGAGCTGCGTGGCTGCGGGGCGGCTGCGGGGCGGCTGCGGGGCGGCTGCGGGGCGGCTGCGGGGTGGCTGCGGGGCGGCTGCGGGGTGGCTGCGGGGTGGCTGCGGGGCTGCTACGGAGTGGCGGCGTGAGCCAGAATATAAATACACCACTTACCGCGCTGCCCGATACAACATTATCTGCGCTGTTAACTTGAGATTTAAAATAGAATTTGTAGTGAGCAGTGTGGTGAGCCTCTAACTTCACGAGATTTGTCTCTAAGGTGTAGCTTTTCACAACAAAATGTAAATACAATTTGGGGAGTTCTTTGCTATCGAGTGTTGAAAACGACAACTGATCTTGCAAATAGCATTCAAAACTACTATCTGAAACAAAATAAACAGTGTCGTTGTCATGATGTCATGTATAGTTACATAGATAACATTCTCGAATTCAAACTTGCCTCCATCTCCATTATCACCAGTCTGCAGATTGTCCGCACTTGAGTCTAGCTCCACGCGACGCTAACAGCCAGTTAACCTTTATGAATGACGTCACGTATACTTTGTCAACCTTTATTGTGTTTAGTCACTCCAGGGGCACGTAATCACTGTCAGGAATGTCATGCAAATAGTTTTACCTATATGATGCCAGGAATTACAGGCATGTGAACTCAATGAAAGCAGTGCGGTGTCCGGCGCGGTGCGGGATGCGGGGTGAGCGCGGGCGGCTGGTTACCCCACTCCGGCGAGGTAGTAATTTAGTTTGTCATGTGCCACTCAATTTACAAGGCTATCAACGTTTTGCGAAGTAGCAACTATGTGGGATGAGATCTAACGGTCAACTTATAAGATGATCTTAATGTTTCAAGGGTGTAATATTATACAGCGGCCAGTTTCTGATGTACGTTTGCCCAGCACGGCCCCCCAGAAATTGCGTTTTATGTGTGCACTAATGCAATGTACTCGCCTCTAGGAGTATATGTACCTGTTTCTTTTTCAATGTACCTCTGTACTTTTGAAGATATTTGCAAAAAAAGGGGGCCGTGCCAGCCAAACGTTTTCAGCACGGCCCCCGTGTAACTTGAAAAATATATAGCGTATTGAAAAGTTTCTTAAACTCAAGCAATGTACTCTATTAGCACGTTATATGTACCGCAACAGATATTGTGAATTCGTAATAACAAATAATATATAGATGCGGATAGGGGGCCGTGCTGGAAAAAAAATTATAAGAAAATATCTAAAAAAGACAAAACAATCTTAGCCAAAAACGATTAAAAAATAATTGATGTTTGGCAAGTAACATATGTAACGCATTGGTTTCTCATACAACTTGCTAAATTTGAAAAATAAACCAATTTTAGTTCATTCAGCACGGCCCTCTATAGTTGCCTATATCTTTTTAAATATGACATGTTTGTGTACAAAATTCGGTTTTCTGAATTATGTATAGGAGTACATTCGTTCCAAATAAATTGCGATTCTGCTGTATAAGTACTTTAAAAAATAAATCGGATCTAAAATATCATACATTACAACTTATGGGGTGACCATGATTCCACGTGAAAATGGATAAAAAAAATACTGCATAGATTCAGTAAATCTTTAATAAAATAAACAAATCAACAATAACGTACCTAATCTATATTCAAGATGTATTTATAGTAGGTCGCTAATCGAACAAATCAACAAATGTCGCTAAGCATAGCTCAAAAGGCTTAAAAAATCTACTGTACTGTTGTTAATTCCTTTGTAATTGAAATGGAACAGACGCAATGGTTTTGTGTAATATCCCGGTCACTATTAATTTAAAAAACCAAATTTATGAAGTCGTTGGTGCCATTGAATATGTAGGGAATTCAATGGAGACTCTGGGCCATTATAAGTGCCATACGCTTAGCTATAATCAGTGGCTTTGCTACGATGATTTAGCTTTGAAAATTAACAACAGTACAGTAGATTCGATATTCGTACACACCCTTACTTACGTTTTAGAGAGTGATCTTTGATGTTTTAAATACATCTAAAAATAATAACCTTTACAAATATCCCGCTTTCACGTCGGAGTTCGATGACTATATGATTCTATGAGTGGCGGCTCTGGTAATTACAGTGAAGCGATTGCCATCTCACCTTCAGGATCAAGCCGGAACCAGACTTTAACTTTGGATCATGGTGTTTTAAATACGTTTATTTTGTAATAATAACTATAGTTAAATAAACAGTATTTAGAATCTAGTAAAGACTAGTTGCTAAAAATCTACTCATGAAACCATGAAATGTTTAATAAGAAATCAATACCGTTGTAACATAATCTGTGATTACTTTTAACAAGTTAATTTATGGATAATACTAGTTTTTCTATGATTATTCCACATGCAACATAATATTTCAGTTTTATGATTTTTTAACTTTATTAAAAAAATAATCTGATTTTATGATAACGTAAGTTCAAGCATGAAACGAACAATTTTCTAATTATTATAGTTGCTTGAAAAACCATCTGTGATTACGTGGGTTAATTTATTTATCCATTTATTTCAGGCATCAAGGCCCATATAAAACACATACAATACAATATTAATATTAAATTAGTTGCCTGTGATTATTCCAAATAATTAATGTAATTAATGGTAACGTAAGGTTCAATCAATGTGATTTGTTGGAAACGTATCTGCGACTTTTTAAGCCTTTTAAGCTCTGTAGTGTTAGTGACACATAGTTGACACATAGTACGTTATTGTTGATTTGTTTATTTTATTAAAGATTTACTGAATCTATGCAGTATTTTTTTTATCCATTTTCACGTGGAATCATGGTCACCCCATAAGTTGTAATGTATGATATTTTAGATCCGATTTATTTTTTAAAGTACTAATACAGCAGAATCGCAATTTATTTGGAACGAATGTACTCCTATACATAATTCAGAAAACCGAATTTTGTACACAAACATGTCATATTTAAAAAGATATAGGCAACTATAGAGGGCCGTGCTGAATGAACTAAAATTGGTTTATTTTTCAAATTTAGCAAGTTGTATGAGAAACCAATGCGTTACATATGTTACTTGCCAAACATCAATTATTTTTTAATCGTTTTTGGCTAAGATTGTTTTGTCTTTTTTAGATATTTTCTTATAATTTTTTTTCCAGCACGGCCCCCTATCCGCATCTATATATTATTTGTTATTACGAATTCACAATATCTGATGCGGTACATATAACGTGCTAATAGAGTACATTGCTTGAGTTTAAGAAACTTTTCAATACGCTATATATTTTTCAAGTTACACGGGGGCCGTGCTGAAAACGTTTGGCTGGCACGGCCCCCTTTTTTTGCAAATATCTTCAAAAGTACAGAGGTACATTGAAAAAGAAACAGGTACATATACTCCTAGAGGCGAGTACATTGCATTAGTGCACACATAAAACGCAATTTCTGGGGGGCCGTGCGGGGCAAACGTACATAGTTTCTGAACAATCCTTGTTTATAAAGTTCTGGAATCAGATAAGTGTGCCGATGTGTGTATAAAAATAACAATTCCGTAACCGTACGGCTCTTTGGAATCCAAATCGTAGTTATTGTTCTTCAACATTGTCACCCATCAACCAAACTAAATCGTTCAAATAAAAATCAATCTATTTCGGGTGCTCTTAGCACATGCTAGCACCGCTATGCATCCGTTAGCTAATCCATGCTGTGTAATAACTACACCGCACCGGGGTGAACCTTTAGGTCGCGTTCGATGCACAACACTGAATAATAAAATGGATTTATTTCATAGTTCCCCATTACGTTACCGTTATGTTACGTTACTGTCGTAAAACGTTACCGCTAAAGCTTACACTTTTATTTGTAGTGACGAACGTGACTAATTTATCGTATGATATAAACGTTATCAGTTCACATTGCTGAGATGCTTTTTAAAGTCATTATTTAGTAAAGTACATACAGGCCGAATGATTACCTTTCAATCATTTAGTTTTCATACGTAATGTCACATTGAGATGTATTAATTACCAGAAATTGGGCCACAATTTTTCGTAATCAAAATTACTTCTTGCATGATATAGGTATTTTTCTATACATTGTTACAAATAAAAATTTGTGGCTCATATGACAAGCTAAGTTAACCCTAAAGGAAAGGTGGTTTAGTATCAGTTAAAAAGGAAACAACAAACCACCTTAAAAACTGTATATTTAATAAAAGTATTACTAAAGGCAATAAAAAGTGAACCTTATTAAATACTTAATTTACCTTATGTAAAACAATAATTTAGTTAGGTACCTATAGCTATGTCCTAATAATTGCCAGCCAGCTAAAATCTCAGTATAAAGAGCTAGGTCGTGGGGAGTTGGAAATAAACCCAATACTGAATAATTAGTAATCTAAATATCCTATATAGGTAAATCCTAAATCCTTAATTCTCAATCATTAATCCTTAATCCTTAATCATTAATCCTTCCAGTTTATTTGTAGGTTATTATTTAATAAATGGGCGCCAGGGACTCAGTCCCGTATCCTGGAGCCGACGAATATGTTCTTCCAGGATTCAATTTAAAGACCGGCTTCCTTTATTGAAAACCGGAGTAAGGTTATCAACCGGTTCAAGTTATTGAAACCGTATTGACATGTATATATCTTGATGTGATAGTATTATTGTAAATAAAAATAAATAATAAAAAAAAAAAACCGTCCCGCCTGCGCTCTCGCTTGGCGGACTCCAACAGCCGCACAGTCGTCTCCCTCAGAGGCTTTGAGTTGACCCGAGGAACGGGTCTAGCGTCCAGGCCCCAGACGCTCTTCTAGGTCCTGGCGGCGAGACGTGTCTCTCGAGTTGCCTCCTGGGAATGACCATACGGGGTTCTAATTATATGAGGAGAAACCAAAGCTAAAACACTAGCCGGTTAACGAGGAACTACCTCAACCTAACCTAACCTCAACTAGGAACAACGGCCACACACGTGGTGTTCATGGCCACCGCGGAGAAATGAAACGCGATGAAAAGCAGGGGATTAATACTCACAATTGGTCTAGACAGAGAACTGTTTGGTCGACTGTAAGGGTCTCCACTGGCTTGGAAGGTGACAGCACAAGCACATTTCAGAATCCTGTAATAAATACCTATCAATTTATCACAACAATCCTTTTTTAACAGCCAGAGAAGGCTCACAGCACATTTCACAATACCTCTTTAGAATGCTCACCTCTTATAATTATCATGGAACTAGGTTTGCAATGATACCAAGCGCGTTCAAAGCCGAAAGAAAGCCATTTTTTCAATAACCTTGTTAGGAGATGTCAAACCGGAACTAGACGTAAACTAGACGGAGCATTATTAAAACCTCCCCGACTTCAGGGAACCTGATTGAAGAACGGGAGCGGATAAGTACAATGTCAAGACACCTAATTCTTGAAAATCACTAACAACTGTTCATGGTGATGTTTATAAGCTGAAACAAGAAGAAACCTCACGATCCAGATTAACTAAAATACTTCTCCTTTCAATATCAAGACCCTTGGAGCAACTATCCCAGAATATTAATTCCGGCAAAATTAGAATGTTACTCTTGGTCACACCTTGTCACAGATTAAACAATGGTTTCATTTGGCAACGAAGTATTACACTTCCGTATTAGGCTAATTCGTTTATAATGATTTTTTACTGAAAGTTGTAAATTATTAGGGATTGCTCCATACGATATTAATTCGATGGTTTGCAATCATTATGTTAAAATATTGATTAAACTACAACTATGAATCGCCGACCACTAGATGTCGCCCCTATCGTTTTTTAAGTCTGTGACCTTTAACTGTCAGAACGATCGACCAAATGTCATTCCAATAAGTAAACATTTAACTAGGTTATAAAATTTTAATTAATTTATTGTGTAAACTTGTTTAATATGTTTTAAAAGTGATTTATTGTGAAAAAGTGTTAACCAAACATTCTAGTGACGAAATACAGTTGAAGGAATGAGTCCTTCAATGAAATGCTGGCGAAAGTCAATAGCAGGTACCAAATAAATAATGTAACAACATATGAAATAATGAAGTGATTAAAACTAACACAGATGCACCTAGCTCCTCTTTGCCAACAACGTTGAATATAATATTATTGTTGTCCACTCCCACACTTGTACATAATTATTCTGAAGCAATGTGTTAAGTACATGCTCACATTGTGTCTACATACGATACACACCCGGGGGGTTCAGCGCAGAGTTCGCAGAGCTAGCACGACGTGGGGCGCCTTGCCGATGTATCCACTCGTGGCAATAACAGTGAAGAACACTAGGCAGTATAACTGTGTAGTCATCGCAAATCTAACAAGATAACAACAAAAAACTGATTTACAATATTTGAAAGATGTGTCTCACTGTACATCAACAAACTCGATAAGGCTCTAAAGAGCAACTCCCGTATTTTAAAGATCGTACGCATTTTAATCTCAGTCTCAATCTGTCAATAAAACTCCTAGTTTACCAATATGTTTGTAAAAAAACTTGATTTTCACTGAGATGACATTGCGACTTGAATTTGAACGTTTTAACGTACCTACAGATTTGGCCTCCAGATCTTCAACCCGGCTCTTACGACTAGCACAGGTAGAAACCAGTACGCTGTCAAAATAGCATTCGGTTTCGTAGCGTGTCGTAGTACGATCAAAATAAGTTATATACTATACGTAAATGTCATCTACTATTTAGACTTGCACTTGTTAGGTACAAGTGCAAGTCTAAATAGTAGATGATATATTTATTTATTTATATAAAGGCCTACCAACTAAACACATAAACAGCATTAACTCAAAAGTCTTTGTCGTAATATAGATCTCGAATGGATCTAAATTATAGGAAAGCATGGCACTGTCAATTTAGCGTACTGAAACACTGCATAACAAAATATAATCATGAAATAATAATGAAACCATTAAAAAAACAACACCCGTTACCCGTTATTACACATAGTTTTAGCGCCCTGTCACGTAGCGCGGTACGTGTAATATATACGTATCCGAGAAACTTTCGAACATATCAATACTTGTCACCTACATAACGTTATGTCAAACTTGTCATTGTGACAAACATGTCACTCGGAGGCCTTTTATGTCAAAGGTTACGGTCTGCCACCCATTTTTTTTGCTACCGGTGAGCAAAAATATCGAGAAGTAATTTCGCCTCTATTGTATGTTACGTCACGAAACTGTAAAACAATTTCAGTTTGATCAATAATTATATCTATACTAGCCAGAATATTATTCATGCCTCAAATGTGCAACAGAGTTTAGTATTCACTGCAGTAGGTATGTAACGATTATAACAATAACTGTTGTTATTTGATTCGTACCATAGTGAATTCTATACGTTTCACCGAACTGGCCTCGCTCGCAACAGGACTGCTATTGCTTACAATTTTCATTATAAACAATTTTACAACAAACAAATACGGAACACGAAAATACAAAATATTTTTAACTTAATTTTCGGATACTATGATAAAATATTTAAAATTGTATTAAAGACAAAATATTTTATATAAACAGGTGATAAAATATTTAAAAAGATAAGGTTTTTTTTTTGTAAAAAGACTACAATATTTTTACACTATTGTACTCTACGACCACAAATGAATGAATTCCGTCGGTGTCTTGTTGTTCTATTATCATACGCTAACTATAGGCAGGCCGACAGATAGGCAGCAAATAGTATCACTAGCTGTTGCAATTAAAATACAAAAAAAATATCCTAAGTAGTAGCTTAGGATATTTTTTTGTATTTTTTTCTGAACGGCCATAAGTTCTGAGCCAGCCATTTCAAGGTTATCCATTAATTACCGGACACGCTGTATATCCGTATTCACAATATAGGTACATTACCTATTTTATTTTATTGTTTTTTTTTCTGTGGAACGAAGCTAATCATTATAAAATGTACTGTGTATGGTCATTTTTGATGTCCCGCTTGGCCCTACTCAAGCACAATGTCTCACTCGTCCTGATTACCATACAGTCCATGTTTTATGTATTTTATCTGAACGGAAAGAATAAACTGTTACACACACAGCAAGCATTGGAGACTGTACATACAGTGCTTTATCAAGTGGCGACGTCTCCGGCGTGAATAACAAACGGATGGAGAGCAAACATGGCGCTACACCCACGTACCTACTCGTCTAGCCGCGTTAGTATTCACGCGAGAGTCTCAGCACTCCCAGTGTGTGCACAGTGTGTTCCGCGCTGAAGAACGCACCTCGCCCGCGGGGAGCCAGCATCCAGGACGACGGGGATATTATTGTGTTATGTCCAGCTATAAAGTGTTGGCTTGTGCTTTTATTACTTTTGCGCTGCATAGCTGAAGAGATTCTTTATTTTTTATACCGTACGTATAATATTACAGGTAAAGAATGTTTGTTCCTACAGAGCTCTCGACAAGTTTTGAATAACCATACTTACTTCTTTAACCATACTTTTTGCATTTGTGACCCACAAAACTAGCATTCAATCTTCAAAAGTGGAGCCAGGAAAATAAAACAAACTTCACTTCGTTAACGTAAACGTTCAGAACTGCATAAAGAATCCGATCGCAGCCTATACGCCCATGTGCCCAGTCCGGGCCGCGCGGCGCGATGCCTCGAGAGGACACACATCCGCCTGGTGCAGAAGATCCTTTCCAAATTATGCCCTTTAAAAGATCGCTTCGATTGAACCATTAGTCGTTCTTCGTGACTGAACTTTTTATTTAAGACGTTAAATAAAACAGTCGTGCTAATACAAAGTTGTCAACTTGTTTTAATAATCATATTTGTGGTAACTAAAAATATTTTATTTTCAATCTCTTGGTTGTTCATCTAAAAAGTTTTAAATCTTGGATTAATATAGAGAATTTGGGCATGACTTATGACATGATCCAAAGCTGCAGCCATTAATCACCTCAGGCTTTAATCACCATTTCTTTAATTGAGAATTTAACGTGGAAGTTAAGTTGGCCTTCTATGAATGTATCTATTCTGTGGATACCCTCCAGCGATAGCCTGCTGTCCCCGAGGGGAAATGAATTTAAATAAAACTGTGCTTCCTTCCGACGTGAAATTAAAATCAAGGGTCCAATGAACGTCTTTGGTGTTTTTTATTGGGAATTCGGATATAAAGCCAGCAGTTAGGCGGCACTGGAAACGTAAACTATTATAGATATTATAAGTTTCAAAGTAATGAGCAGGTAGCTATGGGCCTCTGTAGCCTGATACAAATAAATGAGTAGGTAAATCAATGAAGTGAATTCAAAAAAATACAATTTAGGGCTGATTTTTCCTGCGCCAGATAATTGTATCCGTGGAATAATTTTGAATTTTTTACAGTTCTTCCATAAAATCTGTCAGGCATCAAGTTTATTCCACGAATAAAAAATATCTTTCGATTGAGAAATCAGCCCTAAATATGTAAAACTATCTTATATAAATAGTTTAAGTACGAGCGCACAGGACTTCCAAGTGCTTACAATTAGTATGAAACGATGAAACAGGTAATATTCATATTTGTAAATACCTACTAAGACTCTTCACACGTCGATCTTTCGGTCAAAATGTTTAAACTAGATGCTGCCATGATAAATAGGTAGGTGTAAAAACTTTACATCAAAATCGATGCCCCCTCCCCCCTCCATATACAACATCAGTCCACTCCAATTTGTACCTACTTCATGACACCACACAAATAATGACTGAACTTAGGGGTAATTCTCGTAGTTTTAAGAACGTTCACAGTGGGATCTCAGTCTCAATCTCTCTCATCAGTCAAAAATACGTCTAATTTCCCTACATTTGGACAATTTTACTTCCCGCCACCTCCTTCGCTAGCATGACTGCTTCGCAGAAGGAGGTGACTGCCTCCCACTCCCTCTCGCCCCGGACCATGGCTAATTTAACCAGGGCCGGACGCGAGAAGTCACCGCCGCGCCGTTGGAATACGGGCCCTGATCATAACTTCGAGACATGTCGCTATCACAATAGTACACGTTTCTAATTAGGCTCTTAGTGGCTCTGAATATTCTAGGTATTCCCAACTTAATCTAGTTTAATAGCATTTTAAGTCAAACTGAATAAAGTTAACTCTACGATATATTGAACGTAATCCAATTACCGTCTATTTTCCAAAAACAACAGAACCAAAATCAAAAGACATTTATTCAAATTAGGCTGAGAATCAGCACTTTATGATCGTCAAAATTACAAAAGACAGTCCCCCAAAAACCACCCGCCCTTCACCACTTCCTAGTGCTCTCGCTGGGAAGAAGAAGTGGCGCAACAAACTCCCCAGCAGCACATCTGTCTGTTCAAGTATAAAATACTCGATTGTATACAATACTAGGTACCATGTTCGGTAATTATAAGACCAGAACATAAAATTCAAATTTTTTGCCATATGTCAGCTAGCACGCCAATATACCAACAAATATAATAAAAACTATACGTACCTACTCAAGCTAAAAAAATGATTAATTAAAATTAAAATGTAAATAAAAAACTTACTACCCAAATAAAAGCCTCCAGGCATAAACGGCGTGACAGCTTACATATTTATGCATCGCTGGGTTCTGTTCACATAACTGTCACTTGAAGTCACAAATGACAAACTCAAACTCAAACTCAAATCATTTAATTCAACTAAACCAATTACAGGCACTTTTGAATTGTCAAAGGGTCGGTCAGTCAGAAAGATGAAGCTAGTTGCCCATTCCAAAGCGTAGGTACCTATGGAGAAGAACGGGCAAGAAACTCCATGGACACTCTTTTAAATCATAAAATTCTTACAAAATATTTGATTACATCATTCGTGTTGAAATTAACCATGTGAGAACGATGTAGAAAAGACGTGCACGTTAAAAGCGTCCGTTATAGAAAACATAAAAACAATTCAGAAATTAAAAATTACAATAAGCCGTGGCAGCTAAGAGATGACCAGTCCCTACTGACGGCGCCCGTTCACGAACATGACGTATGGATCAGCACCATTCAGCTCAACCATTTTGAAGGGAACTTAATGATCCAACACACACGCCACCACCAGCGAGACATTAGAGTGAGCATGACATACTCTCAGCCGCCAGGGCACATTTAAGTCAATGAACAACTATGACAAACTAAGACCATCGAAGTAAAATTAATAAATAAGTTAATAACAATAACCTGACAGGTAAGCTAATTCTGGAGAAAGAACATTGTCTTGCGTTAAATTAGGGCGACCAACTATTCTTATCGTGTAAGTAGTCGTTGATGGAATAGTATGCCTTTGAACAAAGATTGGATTTTACTTGAGCTTTAAACGCATTAAATGATAAATGATTTTATTTTTGTAAGTAGGTTTGTACAAACACTTTTACACGTCAATCATATTTTAAAACTAGATGAGGTCGGCGTTTCCTATCTGACTAGTCTGAGAAGAAAGGCCGAAACAAACTCAGAGGTCACAGTCTCTTTTAAAGTCCAGACATAATCTTGGTCAGATCATATGAAGACCATGCAGGTCGATGTCTGAGATGGTCTTTTGAGGAAAGAACCACACAGATTGAGAGGACCTGTCCAGCCAGTGCACGCATTTGTCAGAAATCGTGCAGCTCAACTCAAAACTTAAGGAGCTTGACGATTCGACGAACAATACCAAAGAAAGGACATTTGGGTAGGCCACATTAATTACTCAAACTGCCAGACCATGACAAAAACTAACAGAACAGAGAGAAAAATTAAAAATAATATAAATAAAATGACCCACATAGTCTTCACATTCACAATAATTAAAATAATAGAATACTTTACAAAGTAAGCAAATGTCATAGTATATATAAAATCCATTAATGTCAAAGTATATATATAGTAAAACAAAAAAAAAACAACAAGACAGAAAAAAAAAAAAAAAAAAACATTAAATATGTAAAAAATTGGAAGCACCTTAATCCCAAGCCTTTTTGTCCTCGATATAATCCTTAACGGTATAAAAGGCTTTCTGGCACAACTTACGTTTAATGAATGATTTGAATTTATTAAGGCTTAGATCTTGAACGGGGCTTGGAACTTTATTGTAAAAGCGTATACATTGGCATTTGAACGAGCCACCTATTTTCTTGAGCCTTGTTATAGGTACAACAAATTTGTGTTTGTTCCTAGTATTTATATCATGGATATCACTGTATTTTTTTTTCATTAAAAGGCAAGTCTAGCAAAGAAGAGGGCATCTTGTTATAAAAGGTTATACCAAGCCCAACAAATGAGTTATGAACCTTATGAAGCTGGTGAAAGGGGGCACGTGGCCTCCACATGGCCTCTTCCATCATTTTTGGCAAAAAAACTACGAGATAAACCTATGTTCTATATCCTATAGTACAATGCGTACCTACTTTAGCTAAGTTCTGCGTATCCTCCGAGGACAGTAACCTAATAATCCGCCCCCGCGATCTTTAAATAAACGTGCGCGTACAGTTCGTCGTCACATACCTACTCGCACGCAGGTGAGCGTATCATGAGACATGCCCTGCTCACTGCACACGGACTTCAAAGTACGAGTATCAATAGGTAGTCACGTTTGAACCGATATTGAACAGAAGCTGGATAGTACAGAGGTTTTATGTAACAACATTATAGGTATATTATTTTAATATGGTATTTATTTCCTGCACCTACTTCAGTTGTAGTTTCTATGTCGCCAGCGTCTTCTCTCAAATCTCGGCTCCTACAAAAGTGTTCATCATAGTTAAACCCAATTACAGAATACTCGAACTGTGCTTTGAACCCAGAACCTCACACGCGGCAGCTGCAATTCCTAATACTTGTCCAGTGGCGGTTTCGGAAATTAACATAAAGAACCCCTAACGTTTTTCGTTTGTTCGTAAGCGCCACGACGCGACCCCTTGCTTAACATTAGATACGATATTTTTAATTTTTTACTTTTATAAAAAAGTAATTTACTTCAATAGCTGCTCTATACGAGATTAAAATAATACAGTACAAAGATACTTATCGACACTTATTGAGCAAGTAGTATCAGTAGTGACACTATGTATAGTGTACACTTCAGTGTGTGATGTATAGATCGTGACAGATCGCAACGCTTACGAGATTTGTATCACGTCACTTTATGTACACTTTCCTTTTTGTAAAAGCTCAAGAGCTCTCTATTTTAGTTTCGACCAGTCTCACCTTTACGTTCATTTTCGACCACGACTCTAAAGTCCTAGACATTGCCGCGTGTCTCCCAATCCTCTCAGACCAACTAGATATATTGAGTTCCCGTAAATGTGACCTTACTTCAGACACAAATCCACGGCTGCCCACGCCCAGCAGTAAAATAAACATGTTCAACCCTTTCGGCTAACGGAGGGAAATAAAGAGATTCCACAGACTGAAAGCCGTACCTACCTGACGGCGTATTGTTTATTCATTAAAGCTGACAAATTAATTAACGGTGGGTATTCTTAACTGTTGGTATTTGTGAAGCGCCGGGAATGCGTCAATGCTAGGTATTTTATCTTCAGTCCCCGCCGAGCAATGGCGGCGAAGCTATTGCAGCGTCGGCGGCGGAATGTCACTTGAGCGTTATGAAAACAACACCATAGTTGGATAACTGTGAAGACAAATACGTATTAAGCTACATAATATTTTTGTTGTTTCAGTAGTACAGTAGTCATTAATTCATAATCACCTTAAAGACTGTATTGCTGTGAACGCACGGTAACGGCCGTAAGTACCTACGTCTGTATGCATAAGCGATGTATCAAGTATCAACACAGAAAGCTCACCTCATAATTCGCACACTGGCTGGCGTCGAACGAAACAAAAGACATACCGTTGCTTTTGCAACACAGGCTACGTAATTACTAATTACGTATGACCTTGGTTGGTTCATACCATTGCTAAAATTGAAATAGTTACATCAAGTACCGATAGCTGATAGTCTTACGTATTGGATTATCGAACACGTAGGTCTGGGTTCCAATCACGAGTTGGGACTTTTATTTTTCTTTTCCAACAATAATCTTTATCAGTTAATTTGTTATTTGTTTCTTGTAGATTAATAAACAAGAATAATAATGTAATAATTATTTTATTTTCATTATTATATTGTTTTTGTAACACGGGGTTAAAAATAAAAATGTTTTAAAAGTGATTTCAAAATGTTTATTCGTTATAATTCTATTTAACTAGAAATAAATAAACTTCTAGTCAAAAAAGTTTATTTTCTCATAAAGAACATTTTATTTATTAGACTTAAAATATTGTATCTTAGTAATATAATAATATTGTGCTTTAACTACTAATAACTCTGGGTACTCTAAGAAATCACAACTAGCAAATCTACCCACGTAAATAAAAAAAAGTGCGGACTCCTTGTCACAATACAATTAAATTACTCAGTACTACTTTTACTGCCAGTTCGTTCTTTTTAACTTTAGTTGCCTATCTCAAACGTCAAAGTTAACAAATCGTATTTATTAGGACTTATTGCGGTTATAGCTTAAGTATTCATTTTCATTATGAAAAGAAGATTGAAACTAAACCTCAAAATAATCCTTAATATTATTTTAATATTACTAAAATCAATGTGTGATTTATAGCTTAATACTTTGTATAACCCCCATTATTATCAATGCTATCAAGTAAACACTGGCGCATGAATCCAACAATATTGAAACATATCTGTTCCTCTTAGATGTTCCCATATTTCCATGATATGCAACTTCAACTGCTCATCAGATCTCTCATTCCGTGCTTCCCATCGCTGTATCGCAAAATGTGTACGTTCTTGTTTTTGTTTTTCAATCAAATATGGGCGTTTGCACGGCGAACGGTTCGTAAAGATGTGTCGAATAATTCGGCAAAATATCTCGTTGTCATGAAACCACTTGTTTCATATTCACTAGCTGGGGTATTCCACTTCGCTTTCGACTGGCAAGGCTTTTCCTGATATATCTTGACCCTCCGACTCACAGTAGGTATTTCTCTAAAACAAAAAAAGAGTACTGTTAGACTACTAGCAAAATACGAATATTACCAATTTAAAACAAAATTATTTTGTAAATAGAAATATTACATATTACTTAATGTTATATTTTATACTAGCTTCTGCCCGCGGCTTCGCCCGCGTGGATGTCGGAACTTATCCCACGGGAACGTGCTACCAGGATAAAAAGTATGTGCTTCCCCAGGATGCCATCTATCTCTTTGCCAAATCAGAAGTTCAGTGGTTTATGCGTGAAAATGTAACATACAGTTTCAAGTTCAAATCCTCCCCTAAAAATCGAATTACCCCTTTTTGCCCCGTCAGGGATAAATTTTCGACAACTTTACATACTTATTATTAATTATTTTCTGTCGAAAGTATCAATGCTGAGTTTCGAGTTAATCGGACCGCGCATTCAATTTCTTCCACACAGACTTCAACACCCCTATATCCCCCTTTGAGGGGTAGTTTGAAAAACTTATACTTAATGATAAACTTTATTACTTACTTAGGCAAGTATTGTTGCCAAGTTTCAAGTTTATTAACTAAATTAATAAGATTTTTCATATAACTGTACCCCGCTTTTCACCCCCACAGGGGTGGAATTTTAGGATATTCATGAAAATTCATAACTTGACTCAAAGATTATTTATACCAATTTTAAAATTAATCAAGCCACTTAATATAATCCTCGCCTGTAAAATTAACTACCCCTTTTCACCCCGTTAGGGGTAGATTTTCGAAAAACCCTCATACGTGTTATTATTTATTTTTAGTCTTAAGTACACACACACTGAGTTTCGAATTAATCGGACCGCGCGTTCAAATTCTTCCACACAAACTTTAACACCCCCATAGCCCCTTTGTGGGGTAGTTTTGAAAAACTAATAATGATAAACTTTATTGCTTACTTAGGCAAGTATTCATGCCAATTTTCAAGATTATTAACCTAACGAATAAGATTTTTCATATAAACTGTATCCCCGCTTTTCACCACCACAGGGGTGGAATTTTGAAAAATCATTTGGGATGTGCTCATAACTTGACTTAAAGATTATTTATACCAATTTTCGAGTTAATCAAGCCACGCTGTAAAATCCTCCCCTGTAAAATTGACTACCCCTTTTCAGGCCGTCAGGGGTAGATTTTCGAAAAACTCTGATACACATTATTCTTCTCTTTCAATTTTAGGTATAAATACCGAGTTTCGATTAAATCGGACTGCGCGCTAAAATTCTTCCATACAAACTTTGAAACCCCCAATCCTCTTTTAGGGGGTAGTTTATAAAAACAAAAAATGCCCAACTTCATAATTTACTTAGATAAGTAGTAGTGCCAAGTTTCAAGTTTAGTAACTCAAGGAATAAGATTTTTCATACAAACAAAATCCTCCCATTTCACCCTCTTAGGGGTGGAATTTCGAAAAACCCTTTCTTAGTGGATACCTACTCTTCACAAAGAATACACCCTCCAAATTTCATGTCTCTAGGACCAGCGGTTTAGGCTGTGCGTTGATGTCTCAGTCAGTCAGTCAGTCAGTCAGTCAGGACTTTGAATTTTATATACCTATAAAGATTCATCATTCATTTTTTTTTCTTCTATTTAGGCTTTAAGATAAATATAAAACGTTTAAAAAAAATAACTAAAAGGATCAGCAGCTATACTTTAATTAGAAAAAAATCGATAAAATAATTAAATATAAATATTTTATAATAAGTTACCTAAAGAAATAAGAGACTCCTCATCAATGAACATTTTTAAAAATAGATTAAAGTTGTATTTGGCCAATCAAGAATAATAAATGAATACCACTGTATGTACGTCAGATCGAACGACAACTATGTTTAATACAATAATATGTTATTTTCGTTAAGTTTCTCATATTTAAGTGAACTATGTATGTTCTTTTGAGAAATAAACTTCTTTTAAACCGAAATCATAATACTCACACTCAGTCCGGTTTAATCAAATATCTGTGATATAATAATTATTAAGTCCACTTTTACGCAGCGTGTTAATGTATGCTTTCATCTTAATATTTAAATATCCTTGCATTGCAAAATGAACTACAACACCGCTAATAGATTAAACACACGTCACTAATCTACAATAACAAACAACCAAAACAAATAACGATCTAATTATATAGTCGTGGTGAATGAGTCGTAAGTTAACTGCATCTGTCTACCTTATAATTTATTTATTTAGATTTCTGTGGGTGTAATCTTATAGTTTAACGAATTATGTATGTGAACAAGGCGAACATGATACGGAACTATATTCATTAGCGTGTTTATTCGAGTAGGTAATTTTAAAACCAAAAAAAATTATCACCGCGCGTGAGATTCGAACCCGCGGCTCGCTACGCATGAACGTGCTTACCGACGTATGATAACCGCTAGGCTATAATGCCATTTAACCCAATGCTTGAATTTATGAACTACAATCAGTTGCAAACGAATGTGAGAGTGTGTGTCTATAGTATAGAAATTACTCATCAGAAGAAGGTTGTACGTTAAACAGGAGTGTCAATCTATTGCTTCGTGACAATGCCACTCAACTTTTGAACGTTACTGTACCTATAGATATTTTGAGTCGCAGGACAAACAAACACTACAGTGAATTTCTAGAAACAATAGCAGTTTCAGAACTGGAGTACATCAGAAGGCCAATTTTCGTAATTTAAAACGTTTAAAATCTAGTTGCAGTCCCATAATATCAGCGACAAATAAATGTCAATAACATGTCAAAATGTAGGAAAATTAGAAGTATTTTTTGACAGATTTAGACTGAGATCAAACTGTGAACGGCAAAGACATTAAATTATTTACTTGACAATATCTTAAATCTCTTTGGTGAACGGTCTTAAAATTACGAGAATTGCCCCTCCGTTTTGGGTAGTATTTAAACGCAAATCAAAAAATATCCTTTTTCTTTGCAATAAGATTCCGAATTCCCATCAAAATTACTGATAGCACAGCAAAATATTCAACTCAAAATATCACTAAACACACTACAATTTATTTTCGCAGCGTACCTACAGCGATTTTTCCTAAAGCAAAATCTTTCTGGCACTCGCCGGCCGCTGCCGCGGCACCGCTCGCATCGCTCGCTCGGCTCGTGCGTTATGTGGTCACAGTTCTAACCTACCCTAGCTTTTTCAATTTCATTTTTAGCCGTTTCATTTCGGTTAATGTGCACATTAGCCGGGTAAAGATGGAATATCACGACACAAACTAACATGATATCGAACTTTAGCTGCTTCTCAAAGATAAACCAAAGTTTAGCCGGCTAATCTTAAGTTTATGTTCACACCCTATGCGACTGGGATAGTTATTTTGCTATGAAATATGGAAAATTTGCTGTGCAGTCAGTATTTATGCTATGTATGTAGTATTTTTGTACAAAAATAAATTTAACTGTATTGCATTATGAGGAAAAAAGTAATGTCATATTGATGTATAATTTCGAATTATCTGCAGTTTGAGTTTTGTTAAACATTTAGTTTATTTGTAGTGAAGTAAGTTATTTGATGTAAAAAAGAATATAAATGATGAGTATGTATTGATAGGCAATTATTTATTTGATATGCAATTTATAATATCCCCTCCGTTTTACACTTCCAGATAATAGACGAACCAGATATTTCTCTTGAAATCAAAGTAGACTCCCTAGAGCTGCGGTCAAACAGAGTCAAACTTTTCTCTTAATTTCCCCTGCTGCCCCGGTCACCACACATGAGACATCAGACCACCTTGCGACCACTATCAGCCTTCGACCACTTGCTACCCAACCACGCCTCCAGCGGCGGCCGCCAGGCAGTGCCACGTGCTCGTCTCATAACTTTAACGAGTTCCAAACTTAACAGACTGCAGCAGATTGTACCACGTCATGGCTGCTTATCACACGCAATGTATTCAGCTGTGAATGCTAATCCACTGAATATTATTAATTCTCGAGTTTAACTCACCTGTCATTCATCAATGTCGTAGTTAGGTCAGGGGACGTGTGTTGTTGCCCCTTCACAATAGATGCAGAAACATTCCTAAATAGACCATTTACATTACACGCATACCTACTACACTTGTATGAACGCTCAAGTATCAAAATATCTCTCTGACGGGTGCCGTCTTACGACATTCAACAAGGTTGATTCAAGAAAAACACCGGCGGAGAACAAATCACAGGACAATAAATACAAAGGACTGTTATTTTATTATTAATAGTTTTGTTACAAATTAAAATTTGTTACCTCTTATGACAAGCAAACATAAGCCCAACGGACAGGTGGTTTGGTATCGATATAGAAGGAAACAACAAACCACCTCAAACACCGAATATTTATTTAAAAAAAAAAACTAAAACAACAAAAGGAAAGGTGAACCTTAAAATACTAATTTACCTTATCATTAACATATTAGGTAGGTGTCTATAGCTATATCTTAATATTGCCAGCCAGTTAAAATTTCAGTAGAAAGAGCTAGGTCGTGGGGAGTTGGAGATAAACCCAGAACTGTTCCGTTATAAACGATTAAATTAAATAATATAAATGTCTTTAAGGTATTAATTATCGAATCGATATAGTAGTAATATTACTTCGAGGTTAACGCGGATGAATCCTTGATAAATAGTTAAGCGGTCGCAATACTCACAATTGGTTTACGGGGAAAACACGTTGACCGCAAGATCCTCGACTGGCTGGAAAGTTGTCCGCGGAAGCGCAATTTGGTATACATCCATTGATCACAGCAATATCCTATTAACAACCAGGGAAGGGCTCACAGATCATTTCTCAACACCATTACACAAAATACCAACCTCTTAAATCATGGAATAAGGTTTTTATTAACACCCAAACGTGTTCAAAGGCAAATAGAATCACCTTTTTTCAATAACCCTGTTATGGGAAGTCAAACCGGAACTAGACGGAGCATTTCTAAAACCTCCTCTTCAGGGAAAATGATTAAAAGACGAGATAATCACAACTTTAAGACCCCTAATTCTTGAAAATCACTAACAACTGTCCAACGTGACGTTTAAATGCTGAAACAATAAGAATCCTCACGATCCAGATTAACAAACAAATTAGTTTTGACTTCCAATATCAAAACTCGTCCCGATTGGGGGAACTATCCCAGAATATTCATTCGGATAAATTTTGAATGTACCTGGCCACACTATGTCGAAGACAATGCACAGATTAAAAATGGTTTTATTTGACAACGAAGTTTCTAGAAAGAAGTCTATAATATAGACTTAATTACTACTTACTTACTTACTTACTACTTAAAGAAATTATTTTTTTCTATATTATAGAAAAAAATAATTACACTTCCGTATTCGGTTATTTAGTTTACTAAGATTTTTTACAGAAAGTTGAAAATTATTAGGGATTATTTCGATGGTTTGCAATCATTATGTTAAAATATCGATTAAACTACAACTGTGAATCGGTGACCACCAGATGTCGCCTTTATCTATATTAATCTATGCCTTTTTTTATTTATTTATTTATTATAGGTTAACCAACAGCTTATGTATTCAGCGTTTCTTAACAATAGGTAACAAAAATATTAGACCTATACAGTCGCCAATAATAGGTCAACCAACATTCAAAGTGAGTTATAACACATACTAACTTAAAATATTAAAATTAAACACAACAACAATTAAGATAAAATTTACAAGTTATTAAATCAAAATAAAACGATTAAAACTAAAATTGTTACAAATTGAATAAAATTGAAAAAATATAAAATAAAATCCAATCATAAAAAAATGTATAAAATGGAATAGAATTGTGTAATATTGAATAAATATTAAATAACAATTGAATAAAATAAAATTGAATTGAATTAACATAATCATTTATGAAAGAAACAAATTAATAACAATAATCAGGATCGCGACATTAGAAATTAATTATCAAAACATGTTTGTCACTATGAATTCATTATTTAACTGTCAGAACTTGACGTTCGACGAAATGTCAGTTGAATAATAAACAATTAACTTGGTTACAATATTTTGATCTAATTTATTGTGCAAACCTGTTTAATAGGTTCAGAAAAGTGAGTTATTGTGAGAAAGCGTTAACCAAACATTCCAGTGACGTAATACAGTTGAAGGAATGAATCCTTCAATCAAATGCAGGCCAAAGTCATTAGCAACGCAGCTGTGCAACACCAACCCGTGGTAGGTACAAAAAAACAACGTAACAGTTTATAAATTAGGCAACACAATCGCGTTTACCAAGATTGTGATAAATAACAAGTTACGAAAAATTAAACAGACAACGAGGAAGTAAGACTTATTGAACCTTACAACTATGAGAATGAATCGACGTCCAACGTACGACGTAGGTACTCGAGAGAGTAAGAAATATTGAACCTTACAACTATGAGAATGAATCGACGTCCAACGTACGACGTAGGTACTCGAAAGAGTAAGAAATATTGAACCTTACAACTATGAGAATGAATCGACGTCCAACGTACGACGTAGGTACTCGAGAGAGTAAGAAATATTGAACCTTACAACTAAGAGAATGAATCGACGTCCAACGTACGACGTAGGTACTCTAGAGAGTAAGAAATATTGAACCTTACAACTATGAGAATGAATCGACGTCAATGCACCTACGACGTACTCGACAGAGTAGGAAATATTGAAACTTACAACTATGAGAACGTACGACGTACTCGAGAGAGTAGGAAGACAGACAAAAAAAGATGAATAAACCTAATATTATGTCTCTTCACGTTACTAAGTAGGTATACTTTTCTCATGTGTATATGTGGGGCAGAAGGACCGACTGGCCCCCGTCCCTGTCCCAGGCAACAGTCTGTCGTGCGACATAGCCCCTTCTAAAGGAGCGTCATTGGAACTCTTCCCATGTGTCTTCTTCTAATATTTACTACTATGTATATCGTGTTGTCCATGTAGGCGCGCCACACACTTGTTCGGGTCGGGTCGTAGCCGGGCGGCAAAATCGAATCTAATTACTTATGTATTGTTTATGCTCCTACCTTGTTGACAATCAGCCGATCGATTCTGTAAAAATCTCACTGTGAAAAGTTAGGTGAAGTGAGCTTAGAGTGAACAGCCAATAGTGTCAATCCCTAGCATTAGTTGAAATGACAGCTCACTCCACACTCACTTCACCTAAGTTTTCACGGTGAGATGGTTACAGAATCGCACTGCAGGTATGTAATTTCAACCAAAATTCATGTGTCTAGCCAATTTCTAATCTAGCCGTAGACGTACAAAAACTGTGCCTTGATGACGTCACGACACTATTCAGTTCCAGTTGAAAAATAAACTAACGTATAAAAAGAATAGCGGCTTTGTAACAACGTCATGAGAACAAAAACTTGAGTGGAAGAAATGCCACATCATTTGTAGGATCACTTGGAGGACGCTGATGAACATAGACTAGTCTAGATTACTTGATATTTCTAGTTTTGTATGACGAAGGAGAACGACTCAAAGTTAGTAATGTAATGAGGCTGTTTTTGTACCTGTGTTGTGTTTTTGTTTTCAGAACTGTCTCAAAACATTCGGCTTGACTCGTGCCTTACTTTTATGATGATAAGAAACTATATCTTTTCGATTGTATAACCTAAAATAATTACTGTCACTGAGATACGGACTTACAAATTAAGGTTTAAGTTGAGTAATTTTCAACAAGTGACCTAATCCAGTTATCTTCGTTTAATAAGCACGGCAGGCTCCGTGACGTCATCGAGCCCAGTATTTCAAAAGCTCTTAACGTCGAGATAAGCCGGTTTACTCAGACACTCAAATAAGAAAAAAAGGCTCGCATAATCAGACGGGCCCGTTCTAAATGTACTGGGAATTTCAACGGGTAAATTAAGTAAAAAAACGTGGAGTTTTAACGCACCCGAGATAATTAAAGAGCTAAAACCGGGAGCTCTACATGCCAACAGTAAATAAAAGGAATGAGTAATAAAGAGCTGTTCGCAATTTTCATAGAGACGGCTGATTTGCATGCCAATGGCCGCCGTGCCTAAAACAACCGCCGACGAATATTAATGCCAAAAAATACTTCAAACGGGCCCCGTGGCCCCTGGCCCCTGCGGGCCCCGGCGCTCCACGTGGCCCCTTTGAGCTCACATTCAATAACGCCGTTGCTGAGTGATCGGGCTCGGTTTCCCGACGTTTGAGCGTGATAAATGTCGCCACATTGCCGAAAGACTTTTGTTAGCTTTGATGAATGTTTATAAAATATAACTAAAGCTACAGAAGTGCCGACTGTTCTGAGGGAAATCGCAACAATCGCGACGTGGCGCTTTAAATTGAATTTCTTGAATGATCTCCGGCTTTGTATTGCGTAAAGTTTCAAGATAAGTGAGCAATAAGTTGCTCCTTTCACTGAACTGCTCTTTATTTATTGGAGAATTTTTGTAGAACATTATTTGGTTTTATAATACAGCCACTGAACCAAGCGCCAAATCAAGACTTTAAGCGTAAATGATTGAAAACTGTGCGGAATAGTTTTCAATCATTGAATACATTGGGTGCCATAATGTCTCAAACTTACTCTTCCATGAAGGATTGATGATGTGCTTCATGCTGTCAACACACAAGTACAACATGTCTCTCTCTATTGGTCCGCAGGTGTCATGGATCCGGCACCGCGACCTACACATCCTGACGGTGGGCGGCTACACGTACACGTCGGACCAGCGCTTCCAGGCGACGCACTCGCCGCAGACGGACGACTGGACGCTGCACATCAAGTGGGCGCAGCAGCGCGACGCCGGCGTCTACGAGTGCCAGGTGTCCACGCAGCCCGTGCGATCCTTCTTCGTCACGCTGCATGTCGTCGGTGAGTGGGCTGCTTTACTTTACGAATGGATGAAACTAAGTAAATATTTTTATGTATGTTGCTTACATTATAAAGGTAAGGATCTACGAGTAACTATAAACCAGCGCAGGAATATATTCTACCCACACTTTGCAGGAGCGCGCGCTCCACTATCTGAGATTTACATAAAATTATGATACCTCTGTCTGGACACAGCATCCCGGCGCATCTCGAGCTCCGTCGTGAATGCTTTATCGTCGTCTCGTGTAACGTCAGATCTGTCGGATTAGTCGCGGACATAGTTTGCGTTGCGTTCAGCGCGGGCTGTCGCGCGTCATCGACGACGAGGGGGCGCGAGGGGACGCAAGGGGGGCGCGGGGCGTGGGCACGAGGCGCGAACAATTTGAACAAACCGGAGACTCGAAAATGCGATGCGAAATCGGCACCGAGCCATTGTCACGGAACATTTTAACATATTTATTGGAGCGAATGGGCGTGCTTTGAATTAATCGGGTAGCTCGCGCGCCCAAAACACCAATTTGTTGTAAATCCGGAGATAAAAGCGGGATGCTGTATGGCCGTCCGCGACTACGCTATAAACTGAGCTAAACATTCATTACTGGCTACATACAAACTCTTGTATTCACTCCCTGAAAAACTAAAATTCCTTCATTTTCCATCTTTGGAGTTTAAGAAAGAAAGTATTGAATTCCCATGAATCTTCAAATATTGGTCTTTCATTTCCAAACGGAAAGCATAGGATTTACATATTTCAGAACTAATCATCGTAATATATCGCTCCGTACCGCGTCACATCGCCGTCACGCAGCGATGCGGGGCGATGTGCCGCTGTGAGCACGTCCGCGCCACGTACATACGATGACAAGACTTGCAGTATCCCCCTTACCTTTTAAACGTCATTTGTGTCAGGCGCCCGAGGGTTACCTATAAATAATATAAAAGACTAACATAAAATAAATAAATAACAGACTGCAGACGGTGTTTATATCAGCTATATATATATTTATATAAAATTCTAAGTCACGGTAAAACGGGGTGAATAGGTTTGCAGGGGTGAATCGGAACGAAACTTTAAAGTGGATTTATACTTTAAAACAATATAGTTTGTTGCTAACAAGGACACTTAATCTTTAATGAAAAAGCAGTAAACACATTAGGGTATTTTCTGGCAACAAACTATGTTATTTCAACGTTAAAATCCATTTTAAAGTTTCGTCCCGATTCACCCCTGCATCGCTATTTACCCCGTTTTACGGTCCTGACTGACTGACTGATACATCAACGCATATCCTAAACTGCTGGTCCTAGAGACATGAAATTTGGCGTGTTCCTAGTGAAGAGCAGCTATCCACTAAGAAAGGGTTTTTCCAAATTTTGTTTGATTGTTTTTTGTTGGATTTTGTTTGTATGGAAAATCTTATTCCTTGAGTTAATAAACTTGAAACTTGGCACCAATATGTATCTAAGTAAATTACGTAGTTTGCCATTTTATGTTTTTCTAAACTACCCCCCAAAAGGGGGTTGGGGGGTTTCAATGTTTGTATGGAAGAGTTTTAGCGCGCGGTCCGATTAACTCGAAAGTCAGTATTTATACCTAGGATCGACAGTTAAAATTATTTGTATCAGGGTTTTTTCGAAAATTACCCCTGACGGGCTAAAAAGGGGTACCTAGTCAATTTTAAAGGGGAGGATTTTACTGCATGGATTGATTAACTCGAAAATTAGTGTGCATAATCTTTGAATCAAGTTATGAAAACAACCCAAACGATTTTTCAAAATTCCACCCTTGTCCCCTACAAGGGTGAAAAGCGGGGATACAGTTTATTTGAAAAATCTTATTCATTTAGTTAATAAATTTGAAACTTGGCAAGAATGCTCGCCTAAGTAAGTAATAAAGTTTTTGTTATTATAGGTTAGACTTTAAGCCGACCCTAACATAGTTGGGAAAAGGCTAGGCATATTATGATGATTATAAGTTTTTCAAAACCTCAAAGGGGGATATTGGGGTGTTGAAGTTTCTGTGGAAGTAATGGAATGCGGTCCAATTAACTTGAAACCCAGTATTAATACTTTTGACAGAAAATAATTAATAATAAGTATGTAAAATGGTCGAAAATTGACCCCTGACGGGGCAAAAAGGGGTAATTCGATTTTTAAGCGGAGGATTTGAACTTGAAACTGTATGTTACATTTTCGCACCTAAACCACTGAACTTCTGATTTGGCAAAGAGATAGATGGCATCCTGGGGAAGGACACACTTTTTATCCTGGTAGCACGTTCCCGTGGGATAATTTCCAACGTCCACGCAGGCGAAACCGCGGGCAGAAGCTAGTAGCTATAATATTATAATGGTAGTGGACTTGCTTGATATTTAGAAAGTGTTTGGATATCATTTAAAAAAACTACTTTCAAGGAACTTTCCTAAAGAAGACATAAATAACATGATTTAAAATCTAAATATAACTTGTTAGTAAGTATCTATTTAATCTCATTATCGTTCAAACTAATCCATACGGCTACTCGTATTCAAAGCTCCTAAATACGAACGTTATATATATTCACGTGTGTGAGCAGCGCACCCCCTGAACCTGTAACGATACGAAAATTTTAAACAAACAAACAAACAGGCGTACACCTTGTGATCCGTTTTAAATGAGCGCGTCAGCTCGGTTACTTAGTCCAGTCGGCAGTCGCAGCCACTGGCCCGGCCACTCGCGCTTCACTAGTCACTGGCGCTGGACACTCGCCAACTCTACTAGCGCACTGCTACACGCCAGTGCTCATAGATCTACTATTGATATTATTTACACCCTTTAATCCTTAAATGGAACCGTCCAACATTGCTCGAATGTTAATTAAAGCTGACTCCAACGTACCAGAAATATTTATCTTTTAACTTTGAAGTAAACTCGCGAACCTTGTAATGTTTAATGAAATCGAGAACTCGTCTCGCGTCAATCAGCGCTACAACAACAACACGTCATAGTTACCGCCGCAGCTCGCAGTAACAAACAGATCCGCGGCAGGCGCGGCGGGCGGGACTTATCACTACGCATAGATACGTTTTCCTTTGATCCCTAAATCAATACAGATAACTAAAGATAAATTAATTCAACACAAAGTACAGATTGGAAACAGTAATCAACAAACTGTTCGCGTGGAAGTTGACTCAACGGGAATCAATTACCGATAGAGCGAGTATTTACTTTAATTACGGAACTTATTAACGTTATTGTTGTCCCGGCAGATTGCGACGAGATCTACCAGCGGATGTTCTCGGACGCAGGTGCGTGACGTCAGGCGTGCGTCCGTCGCGGGCGCGCGTCGTGTGTGCGTGCGCTAACCCCGCATGTGTTGTTTGTCTTCATTAGCGCCGGAAAAACATCGGACGCTGTACAGCGACCGCTGATTTATTTCTGCTGCTACTGCAGGCTGAGTTACTTTACAGTAAATGAGAGGAATTTGTTGCTATCTTGTGGGACATAATTACGAACATAATATTAATAGTTTCCACGGCAATTTAGAAATGGGGCATCATTAGCTGGATTTTAATAAATAATTAGCATTTTGGAGCGTGCCTCCCCTTTGGACCTGAATATTCAGTAAAGTTCTGGATTAATCCTTCGAGACTCGACTTCTCTAATATTTTATATACAAATATCGTTTTCTAAGGTTGAACAACTTACTACAATGTCGAGGTAAAATATAAATGTTTTCCGAAGCTAAGTCTTATTGCGACGAGGGTCTGTTATTTATGGTTTATTAATAACTGGCTTCTTCACACGTGGGAGTGTTTCTATAATTGCGATCTGAGCGAGAGGTAGGTGTCGCCTGGTGATACGTCTGGTTGTGACTAACAAGCTGGTGGTCGGCGCATGGTTGCTGGCTGCCAACCCGCTGACGTGCTGTGTGTCGTGAATACTAACAGCCTGCAGGGTGCTGTGATCTAACACATGCCTTCACTAAGTATGTCTTCTAACTTTCGTTGTTTTCGGGTTATTTTGGTGAGTTTTCTGTTTTAAATAGAAATAGCTAACAAGTAACCTACCATTACCATAACTATAACATCGACATCGTTGAAGGTCTTTGACTAGACGTAGCGAGTCGTAGCCAACGTGTGGCAAACACAGTCATGATCCTCCCCGGACAGAAAATTTTATTTTGAAACGGCTGTATCACATGAAAAACTACAATCATCAATATTTTATGGCAAAAATTACAACGTTTAACCTCAACACCAATCGATTACAATTAAACCTCTACAGTATGCTCTCATCGGCGCTCACGGATGCGATTCCATGCTGTGAATGCCATCCATTTTGAAATTAAGGGGCGCTGGGACAGTGGAGCCCACGGGGACCGCGGGGCCACAGGAGCCAGGCGCGGGGGCCAAACGATATTACAGAGCAGTTTTACACGTCCAATATTGTGGCGTTAAGATTCAGTGCAATAATAAGCAATTTATTTCCCGTCGCCGTCGAGTGCGATCGCTGCGAGGCTGCATCGAGAGCGCTCCGCAGTCTACACGGTGCGACACCACCAGTGAGAGAGCACAGAGTATAGAGTTTGTCTCTTTTATCATTTACCAAAGTAATAAGTACCTATCCACTCCATATTGATTTCGCTAACTTAGCAATATAAAGTTATTTCAAAGAGATACCTGCAACCTCTCATTCCACACCACTCGGTGTATGATGTATGCTCCAGCTCATTTCCTGCGACTCGCATGGTTACTGTTCATCACCTGATACATGAGCACGTGTGACGATTCATTATAAATCATCAATTGAATTGCATATATTAATATGATGCGAACACAACATATCCACGACTCTATTGAACATAAATATTGACACCCGTTGGCCTTAACTTACGGCCCACACTATACTGTAGTGTTCGGCCACACCCGCGCTGCCAGCCAGCCGCGGCGCCGCAGCACTCTCTGCTCTACTGCGATATGCTCTCCTGTTACAAGTTCAGCCAACACAATAACAACCTCCCCCCCCCCCGCCCCTCCACACTCGCACATATACATAATTCTGCTGAGTGACTGAATCTATTTTCCATTCGCGGCGGAAATTCATATTTTCCTTCAACTTTCTTCTTGGCTCGGCCATACAAAAGTTCTATAGAATTAATAAATTCAAAATGGTAATAAACTTCTAAGGTTGGCGCAGCACACTTATATTTTTTATTCGAGGAATTTTATAGCGGACGCAACGAGCACCATTCGGAAGGAAACTGCACGACTACGTGACGCGTAGTTACTATGTTTACATACTTATGTAGTGTTTGAAGTAAAAATTAGAAAATATGGAATTAATACTAGTACAAAAATAGGTGATACGTTAATATGTGGTTCATTGATTATTCCTAGAATATTTATGGAGACGAATTTTCATACATTTCAAAAATTAAATACAGCTTCATGTAAACGAGTCTCTTACCTTTGGCCAAGTTCAATTAAAAGGCATCAACTACTGGTTTTTCTCAGATATTTATACAATCATAATTATAATAAAATCGTAGAGGAGTGAACAGTGTTCATTGTTTTTTTTTTCAAGTAATTTTAACAAGTTCTGGTAACGATTCTTATGCCGAAATATAGTTTTTAAAATGTTTGTCTGTTGTATCTGTTTTAGTTTATAGCCTACTAGATTTATAGGAAACTAGCTGCGCCCCGCGGTTTCACCCGCATAAGTTTCGATCCCGTGGGAATGTCGGGATAAAAAGTATCCTATATGTTAATCCTGGTTATAAACTATCTGTGTGCTAAATTTCGTCAAAATCTGTTCAGTAGTTTTTGCGTGAAAGAGTAACAAACATCCATACATCCATACATACAAACTTTCGCATTTATAATATTAGTAGGATATGCAAAATTTGAACAGAATCTATCCAGTAGTATTCGCGTGATGCATATTTCCTATAAATCTAGTAAGCTATAAACTGTCACGCCATTTGCAATGGGGGATAAGCAATATTGCTTTTTGTTCGTATTCTTTTCCGCAAATTGTAAAAAGACGCGCCAATAGGTTAGGATATTGCTAATAGTTTCCGAATTAACTTTTTTAATGATTCATCACGTTACACCTTTATGGAGACAAGTAGTCGATCATGACATATACAGGTTGGATTGTTGAGATCGGTCAATAAGGGCAGGTACATGCCGCCATGGGATCTGGAGGCGATAGTCCTCGCGCGCCTGCATGATTGACGCCCGGAGGCACTACGCCGGGGGGAAACTCTGCACCCGCGGCAAATCGCGGTGGAGCGGACGGACCTCCGGCGCGATCTCATGGCGGAACGGAAGGCGCGACTATCGCAACCCAGCGCAGGGCACGCCACAATAGTGGCGATAAGACCCCCCCTCTTTGAGGAGTGGCTAGAGAGGCGTCACGGCGGTCTCACCTACCGCCTGACGCAGGTCCTCTCCGGAAACGGATGTTTCGGGAGGTTCTGCACATCATCAGGCGGGAGGAGACGCCCGGGTGTCATCACTGCCAGGATCGCCCAGAGGACACGGTGGAGCATACGGTGGAGGTCTGCCCTGCTCGGGCGGAGCCCCGCCGTGTCCTCGTAGAGGCGATCGGCAACGGCGGCGACCTCTCGCGTCCGGCCCTGGTTCAAGCCATGGTCCGGGGCGAGAGGGAGTGGAGGGCAGTCACCTCCTTCTGCGAAGCAGTCATGCTAGCGAAGGAGGTGGCGGGAAGGCTGAGGGAGAACACCTTACGCCTCAGCCGCCGCGAGAGACGCTCCGGGCGTCGGGAGCCACGTGACGACTCCCGGCCACCGTAGGCGCGGGCCTGCGGGCGGAGAGTAATGGGTAGCTCACCGCCCGATCAGGACCAGGCCCGTGCCGGACGGCGCGTTGTGTTCCACGCGCGCCTCAAAGAGATGTCAGCAGAGGACGGGGCCCGATAGGGCCGAAGCCTACCAGGGCGGCGGGATGGTCCGAAATGGTTACCGCTGCCTTGGAACAGAAAGGGCTAAGGAAGGAATACGGGTGGGTTTTAGTCAGTAAGAGTCTGACACTCCCTTCCGCTCCACCCAGAGCGGGAGGGGTCATTTGATGATTTCCCATCCAAAAAAAAAAGGGCAGGTACATTAACCGTTGTCGCTACAAAAGACGATCTTGGGAGACGGTCCTTAACTTTTTGAAACATTTTATTCTGATCTGCATTCACACATCTTAAAAAATGTACAGTCAGCACAGAAATGGGCAATTTTCACAAAAACATTTTTACAAAAGCCTATCGATCCTCGATAAAAAAGAATCTTATAAAGATTAAAGAACTCAGCTGAGTTAGTAGTAGTAACAACTGAGGTTTGAAACTAGAAAAGTCACGCAAGAAACGCAAAAAAAAACCCATATATTTCGTAGGAAATGAGACTAAGATGAGAGAACACAATATGCCAGTATATGACAACAGTCGAATTATATATAGTATATATTATATTATAAATAAAATAAATAAATACATAAATCCCTGGACATTTCACACAGCACCATTTGTCCCAAGCTAAGCAACCTAATGCTTGTGTTATGGTAACAAGATGGCTGATAAACTACTTATATACAATTTTTTTTTTGTAAATACATACATATTATAGATAGAAAAACACCCAGACTCGGAACAAATACATGTAGGTCATACAAATATTTGTTCCGTGCGGGAATCGAACCCGCGACACGCAGCGCAGCAGTCAATCGCTTAACCACTGCGCCAACTGTACCGTCAGATTATATATATAGAATATACCATGTAAAACGACGGAAGCTTTAAAGTCCTCACCTGTTGTCTCAATTGATCTATTAAGAGCTAACGTTCCAGGCTGCTCGGTTGAATTTCAATTTAAACACATAAACCCTATGACAGTTATAAAAGCTTATCGGCAAATCAAAATCAAATTGACCGAAGATTTATGAGGAATGTCTATCAAAGTTTTTTTTTTTTTAAACTTTGCCCCACACTAGGAATTTCTCCTGTGTCGTGGGTTTACAGACATATAAACTCACATACACAAACAGCCAGACCCGGAACAACTAATTGTAGGTTTCGTGCGGGAATCGAACCCGCGACACGCAGCGCAGCAGTCAATCGCTTAACCACTGCGCCAACCGTGCCGTCAATGCCGTCAAAACAGCTTTGATATTTAATTTGTGTATATTTCAAGGAGTCTTCCCGGATTTGGTGCTGTGTGAAATGTCCAGGGATATTATTATTATTATTTAATGAAATACAGTAAGGTTATACCGCTTTTTAAATCTGGGGACAGCAAAGACACCAACGATTATAGACCCGTATCCGTGTTGCCCGTATTCAGCAACTGCAAGATATACGAAAAGGTAATGCTCAATCAAATGCTTAATCATTTTAACACCAACAAAATCTTACATGATCAGCAATATGGTTTCACCAAAGGACGTTGTACGACTGACGCCGGTGTCACCTTATTAAAGCACATATTTACAGCGTGGAAAGAGGCCCAAGATGCCATAGGAATCTTTTGTAACCTCTCCAAGGCAATCACGAAACCTTACTTCTTAAACTTGAGCATTACGGACTAGGTCAACTTGGGCTCAGTTTAGTCAAATGTTATTTAAATGATAGACTGCAAAAAGTTGAAATAAATGGTGTCAATTCTCTTGCTTTAAAAGTAAAAATGGGTGTTCCTCAAGGCTCGATTTTAGGTCCTTTCCTCTTTTTAGTACATATTAATGATCTACCCCATTTATTAAAGAACCAACCACACATGGTGTTATTTGCTGACGATACGAGTACTTCCTTAATTTTTAAGATAAATAGACGTGCATCAAATATTAACGACGTAAATAACGCCCTACTGCAGGTACTAAATTGGTTCACTGCTAATAATTTGGTATTAAATGGGAAAAAAACTAAATGCATAAGATTTGCTTTACCAAATGTTAACAGTAGTGATTGTGACATAGTATTAAACAAAGAGAATTCGTCGATAAAACTGTTTTCCTGGGGATCACGCTCGACTCAAGGCTGCAATGGGGTCCTCATTTAACACATCTTGCAGGAAGGCTAAGTTCAGCAGCTTACGCTGTAAGAAAAATCCGTTAAGTTACTGCTGTAGATACCGCGAGGCTAATCTATTTTAGTTACTTTCACAGTATCATGTCTTACGGTATTTTACTATGGGGACGGGCTGCAGATATCGAGTCCATTTTTATTCTGCAGAAAAGAGCCATCAGAGCAATATATGGCCTCCGCAGGCGCGATTCTTTTAGGGAACTGTTTAAAGATATTAACATCATGACGGTACATTGTCAATACATCTATGAAAACATCATGTACGTAAGAAAAAATTTAAATCTATTCAAAAAAAGAGGTGAAAGACACAACTGTAGGACTAGAAATAGGGACCAATTAGTTCAAACGGGTTTCAGACTGGCTAAAGTACACCCAACCTTCATGGGGTACTTTTTAAAATGTTTCAATAAAATTCCTCCCCTCATACTCCAATTGAATGAAACGAAATTTAAATTATAAGTTAGGGGATTACATCGCTGACAAAAATGCTTGGCTCAATGCTGGTCCAGCTCCACAGGGGCGCTTAAACTAATTAGCATTCGGAAACATCTTCAATGTGCCCTGGCGGCTGAGAGTATGTCATGCTCACTCTAATGTCTCGCTGGTGGTGGCGTGTGTGTTAGATTATTAAGTTCCCTTCAAAATGGTTGAGATGAATGGTGCTGATCCATACGTCATTTTCGTGAACGGGCGCCGTCAGTAGGGACTGGTCATCTCTTAGCTGCCACGGCTTATTGTAATTTTTAATTTCTGAATTGTTTTAATGTTTTCTATAACGGACGCTTTTAACCTGCACGTCTTTCTACATCGTTCTCACATGGTTAATTTCAACACGAATGATGTAATCAAATATTTTGTAACAATTTTATGATTTAAAAGAATGTCCATGGAGTTTCTTGCCCGTTCTTCTCCATGGGTTCTCCATTACCCAGGAATGGGCAACTAGCTTCATCTTTCTGACTGAACGACCCTTTGACAATTCAAAAGTGCCTGTAATTGGTTTAGTTGAATGAAATGATTTGAGTTTGAGTTTGAAGGCTGCAGGTGTCGACTTCAGATGTCCGTTTCAACTGTCCGTCACAGTGTCGTAGAAGAAAACCACTACGTCAACATTACGAAGGAATTTTTAAAAATAATATTATCAATGAAAGTCGCAAATTCGCAGATTTAATATTCAGAAAGTTGTAAAGGTTTAACCATGGCCGCGCGGTTGAAACATGGAGAACCGCGCGGCCACGCAGTTCTCTTAAACGGAGCTTAGTAGAGGTCCCATTCTTTTTGCTAACCACTGATACGATTTTGAAGAAAAGTTAGACAGTATGAATGAAGCCCTAATGTTAGGACTTCACGACCTACATAACTTAAAACCTATAATGCAAGTTAGAAGAAGGGTGACCAAGATATATGGTGCGTCAATCAGACATTTAAAAAAATTACCTATAAATATTAAATAAAGAAACTACCACTGGTCAGTTAATTTAATATCTTTTAAAAGATTATAGGCATAGGTTAGCCATTGCCATCCAACGTGGCAATGCAGGAAGCGTTTTGGGCACCTTTGCGCCGGGAACAGTTAGGGGCGGGTTATTTGACTAGGCTGACGTGTTGTTATTCTAATAAACTGTACATTGTGTAAAGATTATGTTTAAAAAAAAACAATAATAATTGTAAGTGGTGTTATTCTTTCATTTGATTAAGAATTAGTACCTATATTCTTTTATTTGATATTTTACTATAATCTCTCAAGACCTACAAGTGTACTATGCTAATCTCGAGGACGAGGCTAAAGTATAATTTAATTAGTGATTAAACGAACTTACCTTAACTTACTTACTAGTAAAGTCTCCTCTCTCTAGATTATGTTTCAGTTCATGATTGCAATAATTAGGCTGCCTACTTATATCGCGTGCGCTAGATAAAGTAATCGCACGACGTGATCGCGATTTATCACCCCGCGAGGAATGCCGCGCGAGCACCGAACGCGCGAGCACCGAACGCACAGCGTCGCATGCCCCAGCGATGAATAGCTGCCTGAATACCAGCACACGGTAACTGTGTCAGGTGGTGAGGAGTGCTTATAAACATAGTCGCACTATATTAACGATCCCCTTCGAAAGTAAACAACGTGTAAGAGGTCGAAACGTTACACACTCGTCGAGAACGAGTGACCGCGGGTTTCTGTACCACCTGTATATCTTAGGGAGCCATATTGTGCATGCTGTAGGTACCTGAGCTGAATATTTAACGTTCGTAATTATGTTAATAGTATCTCGGCTACATTTTTCCCCGCGAGTGCTCGGGGTCACAGTTCGGCCCGACCCTTACGACCCGCATTAAATCTCTAATCTTATTAGAGGTCCATAGCGCCCCTCTTTACAACCAGAGAGGGGATTACAATGAATACAACATTTTCTTGGAGCGCACACCAAAGACAATGATTTGCGGTGAACACGCATTATGTCGCTCGTTTACT
The DNA here is from genome assembly GCA_949629185.1 of Apamea crenata. NCBI lineage: Eukaryota > Metazoa > Arthropoda > Insecta > Lepidoptera > Noctuidae > Apamea > Apamea crenata. The sequence continues at coordinate 21,385,298 of OX451353.1, forward strand.
CATCATGTGCTCGAGTATCTCAAGCGAAATAAGCGATTATAGCGCTCAGCGTGACATCTACCCGCGTAGTGCTTAAATAAAATTACTTATTACGCACACAGAAGCTTCTCACGTAATAAATCAAAAAGTACCAACAATGTATTCTACTAAACATTCAATGATTGTTATGTATTTGCCCTAAGAAAATATTGCCCATGTTACATAAAATACTTATATATACCTACCTACATATATATATGTCGGAGTTGGTTGTCAAATTACAATTGTGGGTAGTCAACAGAATTTGGTATGATTTGTGTTTATTATTAATTTAAGTGATTTTTACTATCAATTATTGTCTAATAAATCGAAACATAATTGATTGAGTAGTCGGTGTACGCCCTAATTGATTTTTGGCAACTTATTCCGATAAATTGTACCCGTTGGTTTTATTCAAAACAACGGATGACATGTTAATTTGTTTTTAAAATGATTTACTTTGTGAAATCACCATTGTTTATTTATGACAATTATTCTTGTATTATTTGATTACTTTATAGTGTAAGTCTTATTAGATTTAGCATATTTTAGTCTTTTGTATCAAGTAAACGCGTGACGTGCGTCATCGGACAGAGTTGTCGTTCATCCTATAAAAGAGGGTGCACTCGTTTTGCTAGTCAGTCGGTCTTCGGATTCGACCAAAGAGTATAATAACTATACAGGATTCGACTCAAGTCAGAGCACCGACAAAACTGTCGGTTTACCTGGTACAGCGCTGCTGTATATTTACATAGCTTTGTTGGCTTGCTAAATAGCGAGTAGATACACTTTGTGTTGGGTGGCTTGGCCGCTATACGAACTGTGACCCTGAAGGGTTTGTTCGATTAACAGAACTGTTTTTCTTTTGTATAGTGTATTTTTTTGGCACTGTTTATACCGTCCTGTTTATCCCAATAACATGGGAACTCCAAACCCTGACGATATATACCGCTCGGCACTCCTGATCCTACATATATACATAAATGATCCTATATATATATGAGCGACATTTTCCTAAGGTTTTGTGTGTGTGTGTGTGTACTTAGTTGTTTCATGATGTTACGAACATAGTATTATCGAAACCATACTGTGTTACGGTATACGGTGTTATGTACCATTCACAAGACGCGTGAGTACCGCATTCAGTTCAGTAATTTTATCCCAAAATTTCTGAACGAATTGAAAAAGACCCAATTTTTGTCAACAAATCGGTCCGAGTGAATAACAAACACCATTTTGATCACAGAGGATTTGTAAATAAACAATGTTCGCTATTGTGGTGAAGAACAACCTTTGTAGATCCTCGTAGGACCACTAAATTAGTTTGGCTGACTAGGTGCAGTCATTGCACCATTCTTTCATGAAGAGGCTACAGGGCCCTTGCGGCTGTTACTACGACTGGCAATCGCAATAGTGCTAAGTTTTTTTAAATATTTTATATCATACCTAGAAAAAACCCGTAGTTCCAATAAGATGGCGCTAGAAACCGCACCGAACATAAACTAATGTTTCCGAAACAATGAATTCCAACAAATGTTGACTTTAATTGACCAGCGACAAGCTTTTATCATGTAAATAATAATTGTGTATTGTAATAAATTGTTGGTTTGATTCAATTTAAAGATTATTTTCTTCTTTTTAGAGTATTTAAATAATAGCTTGTTTTTTTTAATGTTTTTTTACTATTAATTTTTATTCGGAATTTGCATAACTAGAATAGAATAGTCCTTTATTTGCACAGAAAGTAGGTACAAGTTACAGATGTTAAGTTTAAAATGATCCTTATACTAACTACCTTAACTAAGGCCCGCAAATAGTTTTAGTTATAATAATAAAGACTAATTACTAAATATTATTAACACATTCAATTAAATCATTATAAGTTTAGCATGTCAAGATGAAATTCAGTACATAATTTGAAATAGGCAACACAATACATAATGTCAAGTTTAATAAAATGGGATTACATGTTCAGGGTTAAATTGAAAATATAAATGATTTAGTACAAGTCAACAATGCAGAGATGTCATAATTATCAATTTAAATTCTTATCGGTCAGAAATTTGCCAATTGAGTAATATTTATTAATTAATAGATTTGTCATTTTCTTTTTGAAAAGTGGAAATGTCTCATTTTTTATTACATCGGGTATTTTGTTAAAAATGATCGGGACTCGTACATATTATAATACTTTTCATTATTAGGGCGGTATCGGAACCACTAACAATTAGCAAATTTTAATACTGTTGTCGTGTAGCGACAAGTAAAACTTAATTATAAAAGACAAGAATGATGAAATGAAAGAAAGGGAGGTAGCATACAATTAAAGATATATTTATAGAAAATTTAAAGATGGAGATGGACTGAAAAGTGATGGGTGTGTAGTAAGTGGAGGTGGGGTGTAATGATGATGATGAGTGATAGGAGAGTTGAGGAGGCTGAGGTGGAACAGTTGCTGGCAACAGATGCGGGTACAGAAGTAGGTCCGGGTGCCGATGCAGGTACAGGTGAGTCAGTTGCTGATGCGTGCGCGGCACGGAGGACACCCGTAGCAGGACCCACGCAGCAAGGCAGGTCGCAGCACGCAGCAGGAGGAAGAGGCACGGCGGTCGCTGTCAGCCCACCAGGTAAGGCGGCGCTCAGATGCTGATGCGTGTACTGCACGGAGAGCACCCGTAGGAGGGCCTACGCAGCAAGGCAGGTCACAGCACGGCAATAGGAGGAAGAGGCAAGGCGAGGACGCTGACAGCCCACCAGGTGAGGCGGCCTCAGAGGAGAAGTGGCCCGATAGGTTCCGGTACGTGGCCTTTACGAAGGACGGAGGACGGAGGTGTAGTTAGGTGGCTCTAGAGCAGATAGGCGGCTCTGGAGTATCAGGCCTTATCTGTAGTGTTCGCTTTAGAGGCGAAACTCGAACTGCCCACTGCATTGCGTGGATCAATAATGTAAGCTCGTAGAACAACATCATGTAGAAAATATGAATTTGAGATATGATTGTAACCAGTGTTATTTAATGTTTGTTAAGTATGCATGTGTTTATAACTGGCAGTTAATGATTTAAAAGTAAACGTTACCATGACGACGTTTTAAACATCAAATGTCAGAACTGTCATAATAATAATATATATTATTAAAATACAATAAAATCTATAGTTATTTTGTAATAAAAGTATAGTGTTTATAGGAAAAATTATAAGAATCAATGTGGGCGAAATTACCAACCCATGGTTGACACTGAATCGTTGAAGTCATATTATGTTAAAGTTTGTCTGTGTACTAAATGTGGATAGAACGTGTCCTGGTGTCGTGAGAAATAATCAGATCAGCACCTAACGGTAAAGGACCTGGAGGAATGAATGAAAGTAACTGTGAGTATGTACATTATGTTACACTGTCTCCTGATTGGCCGGTTTCTATTTTCGGATACTTTATTAAAAAGATGTAAGTATGCATATTTGCCTTAACAAAAACAGCAACCTCAAAAATATAAAGTGATGGGAATGTTGACAATTTTAGGGACTTAAATACAGGTACGCAGCTATCTGTTACTATTAAATTGCACATAATCCTTATACAGCGTTGTTGCGCCTTGAACACCTGTTCCCTCAGACTACAATTTCCCCAAAAACCCGTGGTATGCAATTAATCTTGTGGCCATATTTGCTTTTTTAGACAGGTTAAAGATACGCTGCTACACTGTTTTCTTTGCATACCTACTTCTTACTACTTTGCTTGTGGTTTCCATGTTAATTGGCTATCTATCATAATGCCAAGGAATTTTGCAACTAGTCCTTTGTCAACTTTTTGTCCATTATAGTGTAAATGTAAGACTTCTGGTGGAATCCGTTGATAAAAATGCATTACAATTAGTCTTTGGTATATCATTAAATTATTTTGGTCAAGCCAGCGTATAATGTTTATTAACGTTTCATTTATGTCATATTCGTATGTTTTTTGGCAATACATTTAATCAAACTTTATACAGGGTAAAAATTTCAAATCCAACGAGGCGGTGAAAAACGCCTCTAAAGAGTTCTTAAATTCCGTCCCCAGAACTTTTATAGCAGAGCTATCAACGAACTTTCACTAAAATGGAAAAAGTACATCTTTAATCTTTAATGGCCGTAACGAAATACTAAATACTTCGATTAACGAAAAACTAAATTTTCTTTAAAAAAAAAACTATGTAAACCGGCAATTTCATAGGGCACTAATTTCATAGGCTACAATTTCAAAAGGTAAGGTATTTTCCCAATATTATACAATTATGGAAAATACCGGGTAACTGTCTTTTGAAAAAAAAAAAAAACTATATTAAAGATGTATAGTACTTGGCCACCCTGTAAGTAATATGAAATAAATATTTGCCAAAAGGTAAAATTTTGATTTCACGAGAAAAACGCTTTTGAATTATACGTAAGTGTATGGTAGGTACTGATGCTCGTGACTTTACCTATGTATTTACGTAGTACCTACCTGCATTCGTATTTTATTAAGATCCGATATTTACAATTTAACTTCAAACTAAATACAAATGATTAGAGGTTTTCCTGCAGTACAGCGTATTTTCGAACATTTTCCGCCAATCAGAGATCCGGCTTATATCGTCCAATCTCGGTGAGCCGCTCATAATCTTCGCTTACTGACCTGATGTCGGGCTTCCTATGGCCATAGATTTAGTCACCTACCACAATTGTAATAAAAGACTACTATTATTTGTATAACCAGTACAGTATTATGTAATGATGTTACTGACAGTCTGATCGCGAGACGGAAATAGAAATAATGAGGAACTTTTACTTGTGAGCACGTTTGTGGGTAATGTTTTTTTGAACGAAATTTTTGGCGAGCAGAATTCATAATTATATTTTTCCAGTGTTACCGCCTACGGGATCATTACCGTACCGGATATATCCGGTATGACTCTACTGAGCTATAGCTGAGTTATAATCATTTATTTATCAGATGCAAACAAAACTTAAGTAGGATATTAGCATTAATTACCCGTTATTAAAGACGGAGAAAGTCGGGTCCATAAGCGATTACCGAGTGAAGCGGTGCGCCATCATCAGTGAGGCTGCGGCTCGTGTCGTCTAAACTCAACACGACAAGCCGCCGCCGCCGGGCGCTCACCGCTACTGGGACACAACAATACATACTACGAAGATAGACCGAACACCCACTTCTCGCGAGCCTCATTAGACCTCAACCTTGTGAGCACTCGGTGAGACCTTTTGCTGACCTTCGATATTGTCGTCCGGCCTGTGCCGGAACATCCCAAAGCAAGCCGACCCGAACATGTGTGTGATTCTAACCGTAAGGGTTGTTCCCTTCGGTATAAGATGACGGTACGAAGTTATTTCTGGCACAGTTCTGCGAGTAGACATTCTGTCTCCTCTCCATTTATTGGCGCAACTTACATACTCCGGGCATTATAGTTTAGAGCACTTCCAGGAGTTGTGCTCGGCGCCCAGGGACACAGATAGTGGCAGGAACTTTGTGACTGCAGCCTTCTAAAGCTCAAGCCTCAATAGCGGGAAGTTCATCGGTTTGCTTTATCTGCCAAGACTAACCGTAAGAGACATTTCCGTATAAATATATTATGGCAAAGATAAAGATGCATTTATTCGTATAAACATGTGTAACATGATACATAGATATGCACATATGGATGGAAACGAGTTTATTATTGCTGGTTTAACATGTTTTGCCATATTCGGCGTACAAAATAGTTTATAATTTAATTGAAATTATACATTAGGAAATAATTAAATTATAGTCACAATTCAGTCAATTCAAAAATACGGTCAACAAATAATAATAATTAAAACAATAAAATGAATAAAACTAATTAAATTATCTAAGTTCAAAATTTGTCATTCAAAAACTCCCTAACATTATAATATCCCTTACTAATTAGCAATTTTTTTAGTTCTCTCTTGAATGAATTAATATATTCATTTTCTTAAGGGAATTAGGAATTTGATTGTATTAATCGAGCCATGCATATTACACTTATTCTTAGAAATGTTGTTTTGGCGGAGAGTGGTTGCACCCAAACTCTGTACTTCTCACGTCTATTTCTACCTGTATTATTAATCCGAAGGGAAACAAATGAGGACTGGTTTCTACAAACAGCGATATTTCTAATGTGTACCTAAAGTGACGGAAGTGTTAGAATTATGTGCTGGACAAACATTGGTTTGCAGCTGTCAGTAGTTTGCAACCCAAACATAGCCGTATACAACGCTTTTGTGCTTTGAACGCAGTATCCTTCTGAGTTGAATTGCCCCAGAATATTATTACAAATCATAACACTGATTCAGTAAGCCCGTAATATGCTGTAAGTAAAGTATCTGTGTTGACAGTCGGTGCCAACTTTTAAAGAGCATAATTATGACGAAGTACGTACTAATTTTTTTATAAAGTTCGTTATTGTGAGATTTCCAATTTAATTGCTTGTCAATGATTAATCCCAAAAATCGGGCTGTTCCAGTTTCTTGTATTATATTGTCTTTGTATACTAACTTAAATTGTGATGTATATATGCATTTTAAACAACTAGAAAAGTTACTTCTAGTTGTCTAAAATGCATTATTTTTGTTTTACTGAGATTATTTTTCAAATTATTATCACTAAGCCAGGTAATTATAGAATTCAAAGAATCATTAGAATTGGAATGGTAGTTGCTCATATTTTTAGGTGCTATGGTAACAGTACTGTCGTCAGCAAACAATGACATGGGTTCCTTAGTTGCATTTGGTAGATCATTCATGTATAGTGGGAACAAAGGAGGGCCTAATACACTTCCCTGGAGAACACCATATGTGATATAACGCTTATCAGAGGAGCAAATCTATTCCCTTTTAGTTTTAATATTAAATTTTGATATTTGGATTATTTGTTGGCGGTCTGATAAATATGATTTATCAGTTCTCGGACATTACCTCTTATACCATAAGCTTCAAGTTTATCCAGCAGAATAATGTCATCTACATAATCGAATGCTTGCGACTAGTCACAATAGATAGAACAAATAGGTAAAGATTTGTCAGCTTGTGAAGAAAGTACGTATAAAAAGTCGTAAACCGCCATATTGATGTTTTTAATTTCCTGGAGCGTTTTTGCTCATCACATAGAATTTCATTTTGGTCTCAGTAGCTATTGATTTCACTGTAAATTAATTTCTCAAAGATTTTTGAGAATACACAAATTAGTGTTATAGGTCTATAGTTCTCCAATAAGTATTTATTATATTTTTTAAATATATGTTTTATAATTGTCAATTTGAGGTCATTTGGAAACGTCCCACCTTGTATACAAAGATTCACAATATGGCTTAAGTGATGAGAGGTATCTTCATTTACAGCTTAAGTCGAAATACCGTCATTCCCTTACACTGCTTATACGTATTTTTAAGATTTCTAATAATTTTCCGCATATAATAAGGCAAATAGGGTGATAAAAACATTGAGTTTGGTTGGCGATTAATTAGGGCAGTGGATTCTTTTCCGGCACCAGGAAAAGGATTTACTTTTTCAATGAAATAGTTATTAAACGCATTGGCAAATTCCGCAGGATTTGTTGTTAATTTATCGTTTTGAGCACGCTTAGTAAGGTTTATAATTCGTTTTAGTAGTTCTGAATATGTTGTATATTTTAGTTTGCTAGTAAATGTTGGTTTTCGTTTGAAATTCCAGTAATTGTCTTTTATTCTTACTACAGGTCGGTCGTATCGATAGGTCGGTCTATCTTAAAAAGTATTATAACGTTTGCAGTCAATAGTTGAAACCTGGCGGTAAGCTGCATTGGTTTCATTCGTTGAATCTAAAACGACCGTAATACCATATTAAACTCAAGCACTTTAGTAAAACGTTTCAACCTATAGATGTATTACAGAACAAATTATTTTAGACTAGCCCCGCGGTTTCACCCGCATAAGTTTCGATCCCGTGGGAATATCGGGATAAAAAGTATCCTTTGCTAATCCTGGTTATAAACTATTTGTGTACCAAGTTTCATCCAAATCCGTTTAGTATTTTTTGCGTGAAAGAGTAACAAACATCCATCCATCCATCCATTCAAACTTTCGCGTTTATAATATTAGTAGGAAGTTAAATATACATAATGGAGAGCAGAATGTAGTGGACAAGTAGCGACCGTCGTTGAGGCGCAGTTAGTCAATTTACTTTTAATTCGGGCTTTTCATTATAATTTGTAGGTGGTGAGCGGAGCCGAATGCTCGGCGCAAGCCCCTTCACAATTTATTGCTTTTCATTTGATATTTCGTACACGTCTGTGATATTAAATGATTTAAGAACGTGATAAACTTATATAGAGTTGTGTTTGAGGAAAGTTTACTGAATGAATTTGAATAAGGGGAATAGGTAGCTTGATTCGAAACGACACAACGACAGGCATTTAGTTTTATTATCATTAAATATTACACAAGATGTTTAAATTCGTAGTTTCATGTGAGTCTCTGCTAATGTGCGGCAGCTTATAGTGTTGATTATTTCTATCTCGATTCGTCTTTATGCCTTAGAGGACTGTAAGCTCAGGGATAGGATAAAACACTGTGTTGCGAATGTCTACATATTATTATCTTCATTTTAGCTCAAGTTAGAACCAATTTTGTTAAGAAATTTTTCTTATTAATTTAATTAATGAAATTCAGTAAATACCTGCCGTTTTGCCGAAAAGATTTTGCCAATATTACACTACCGAAAAAAAGAGATTATTTTTAGCAGGCAGTCGAGAACCGAACTATTAGTTTAACGATAATTATTAAAAAAAATGCTTAGGTTAGGTTAAAACTTTGACCTCTTACGACTTGCCAGAAACGACTAGATTATATAGAAAAAATATGGAAAAAAGAGGCTACCCGAAACTGAACTAGTTAGACGAGATTAATTATTTTAAAAAAATGCTACACCTAAAGAAAATTATACTACCAATTAACAGAATAGTTAATATTAATATACCCTTTATTTGAATAGAAACATTTAAATTATATTTTTAAATATTTGAATATAAAAACATTTAAAAATATAAAAAATAGTAGCCCACCGGTATCGGGAACAGGGTCCAAGCTACCGGTGGTCAGGGCTCCAGAGAGAGGAACCTCCTGACGATGCACGCCGTGTCCAGAAGTACTGCTTTCTGAATCAAGCCCTTGATCCAGCTGCCCAACGAGAGCCTACTCAGGTGTTGGTCGAGACCCTTAGCTACTAAGCCATTGGCTGTCACGACTATCAGCACAATGATCGCTGAGTCCACATCCCACATGTCGACAACCTCGCGAGCCAAGTCAAGATGCTTGATTTGTTTATCTTTCTCGGCATTCACGAGGTTGTCATCATGCGGGGCGGTTATGTCAACAATCATTTCGCGCCGCTCTGATCGATCCATCACCACTATATCAGGCTTATTGACAACAATAGTCCTGTCAGTGATGATAGATCGATCCCAGTACAATGTGATATTACCATTTTCGAGAACTGGGTCGGGCACATACCTGTAGTACGGCACCTCCGATTCCACAAGATTGTACTTCAGAGCAAGTTGCTGGTGGATTATCCTAGCTACAAGGTTATGTCTATGCAAGTACTCTCCGTTAGCTAGACGAGAACACCCGGAGATAATATGCCTGATTGATTCCCCCGGCCGGTGGCATACCCGACAGATGTCAACTGTGCCGTCTTTCTACTTCGTCCATAATTGCACAGACAAAACCTTCGGTTTCTCCAAAGAGGCCACCGAAACGCAGCCAGGTTACGGACGCTAGTAGATCTACTTCGGGCCTATGTAGGGCCCGGAAGAAGCGTCCGTGAAGCTCCTTACTCTGCCATACCTCCATGCGTTCATTAGTATCAAGCGCTACTGGCTTGCGCCAGTTCTCTTTACCCAAAGAGAGCGGTGTGAGGCCCTTGTCCACCGCGACTACATCTCGTCACACGACGTCCCACGTCGGGTTCTAGGAAATATTCCCTGAGACTGCATATCTCGCGATTGTGGAGGTTCTTAGCGTTTAAAAAGCCTCAACCTCCACACTTTCGCGGGATAAACAGCCTCATTAGCTCATTACCGATGACCGTGGGTGCTGCATTCGATTTGCCATCCAGGGCGTTGAGTTCGGTCTGAGTCAATTTGAGTATGCCGAAAGAGTACATCAAAACCGGCATGACCCAACCGTTGAAGGCGCGCACCTTGTTTCCGCCTGATAAAAGACTATTAAATACTTTTTCAGGTGGCCAAAGAAGCGCTCCTTCTCCCCTCGCTTTATAAACATGACCGCACATTTGTCCACACCAAATTCAATCCTGATGGCGCTACAGAAAGTTTCAGTAATTTTCAGTAGCTCCATCAGTTGCAAATTGTTGGGAGCAAAGAGTTTTAGGGTCATCCATGTAGAGGAGGTGAGATATAACCTGACCACCTCTCCTCAGCCGATAGCCTAGACCTGAATCTTCCAGCAGCGTGCTTAGAGGATTCAAGGCTAAGCATAACCAAAGCGGACTCAAACTATCGCCCTGGAATATGCCTCGCTCAAACCTTATCGGCTCGCTATTCCTCTGGATATTTCGACATCCTGGATAGCGAAGGACCATCCTCCATTGCCCCATACACGTCATCAGGAAGGTGCGCAGAGTTGTATCTACTTTATACAACTTCAGCACCCTCATGAGCCATGTATGTGGCACTGAGTCATAGGCCTTCTTATAATCTATCCAACATGTCGACAGATCCTTTCGGGAACGACGAACCTGTTGGCTAATGGTCATATCAATGAGAAGTAGCTCCTTAGTACCGCGGGACCCGTTCTTACATCCATTTGGGAGACAGACATGATGGAGTTGGTGTCTATATGTTTATTAATTTTAGCTCTCAAGATGGATGTAAGAACTTTATAGACCGTCGGTAGACAAATGATAGGTCTATAATTTTATTATTACCTGTTTAGAATTTGTCCCAAGTGGAAAAACCCCATGTAATAAAACGTCTTCAAAGTTAGAAATGGTAAATTTCAATTTACCATTTCTAACTTTGAAGACGTTTCGACGTAACTGACGATACTAAATTTTTGGCAAATTTTGTTTTGCGTAAAATAAGTTATTCCAACTGAAATATTTGACTACATAAAAATTGGTAAAAGTACCTACTAGTTGATAAACAAGTCATTGTTTAAAAGTTCACTTGCCAAACATTAGGTTTGCGTTACGATTATTTGTGAAGAGATTTTTTGCTAAGTAATAATTTGGCAAAATAAATTATGCGGAAAATTTTTTGGGAAGTGATAATTTGGCAATTTATTTTCGATGAAACAAGGGAGACCCTGTAAATACATCCTTATTACGGTCGCGAATCATTATTTATTCAAAATACAAAATCAAAAGTCATTCATTCAAATTAGGCTGAGAATCAGCACTTTTCGAACGTCAAAATTACAAAACACAGTCCCCCAAAACGCCGCCCTTCACCACTTCCTAGTGCTCTTGCTGGTAAGAAGTAGTGGCGCAACAAACTCCCCAGCAGCACAGCTGTCTGTTCAGTTAGAAAATAATTGATTGTATACAATACTAGGTATGCAAAGTAATTAATATTACAAGACACAGAACATTAAATTATTTGCCATATGTCAGCTAGCCACTCTAATATAGCAACAAATACAATAAAAACTATACGTATTCAAGCAAAAATTTAAATTAAGAATGTAAACAAAACTTTCTAGCTAAATAAAAGCCTACGGACACAACCTGACACTGACCTGCAAATTGCAAAAAACGTAAGAACATTAGAATGTCATGAACATGAAATCTTAATAACTATTACTATTTTAAATTTTAAACGAATGTGCTTCGATTGACGCACGATGTGAGAACGTATGCGTTCACAAGAAACAGCGCGGAAACTTGTGGATCAGCCACCGACTACGTAAATAAAATTAAATAAACACGTGTATTCACAACAGAACTCAAACTCAAATCATTTAACTATTTCAATTCAACCATTTACAAGCACTTTTGAATTGTCAAAATTAAATAGTCGGTCAGTTTGTCAGAAAGTTAAAGCTAGTTGCCCATTCCTAAACGTAGATCTCTATGGAGAAGAACGGGCAAGAGACTCCAAGGACACTTTTAAATCAAGATATTACAAAGTCCTGGGTACATTATTCTTATTGCTTCTATATGTGTGAACAATGTAAAAAAATACAAATAAAGAAACAATTTTAAAATATAAAATTAAAAATAAGCCCTGGCAGTTAAGAGATGACCAGTCTCAACGGACGGCGCCCGTTCACGAACATGACACAGGGATCAGCCCCATCCAGCTCAACAATCTTTGTAGGAAACACGCAATAAAACTAGAACGCAGCTTGCCCGGACTGGGCCGCGCTGACGCCGGTCACCGCCGTGCGTGAAGTCCTACGCAGCGACCATGCTTGTACAAACGTCTTATTGTTTGTTCGGTTTCAAACGATTGTATGAACCACGGAAGGTATGAATAGACAAGCTTTGGTGGTTTCGAAATAATATGGATTGTCAAGATGAGCTGAAATATTTGAGTTTTTAGGGTTCCGTAGTCAACAAGGAACCCTTATAGTTTCGCCACGTCCGTTCGTCTGTCCGTCCGCAGCTTAGCTCAGAGACTCCTAATACTAGAAAGCTATAATTTGGCATGGATATACATATTAATCACGCCGACAAAGTGGTAAAATAAAACTATGAAAAAAAATATTTAGGATACCTTACCATACCTACCTCTTCCTAGGTACACGTAAAGTGGGGATTTTTTTTTTACTCGTCTACCCCATGGAGTGGGATGTTGTAGGATGGGTCTTTCAAAAATATTGCGGGTTTGTGAAAACAATTTTTCAATAAGGGATTCGTTTGTGAAATATTAAGCTTTAAAGTGCTAATTTTTGTTAGAGTCAAGTGTCCTACTGCCAGCTAAACGGTTAGTTTTGGATAGGTGAAAAAATTCACTGTAGTAGTATATAACGAAGCTAAACGGGTAACTATGACAGTTAAGTAGGCTTTTCAAGTTTATGAGTAATACTTTACCAACTTATATTTGCAGCTGCAATGTACGGGAGAACATGATTTTTGATAACAGTGTTAAGTTTGTTCTTGGGATAAATTAATTCTAACTACGGAACCCTTCATTGTGCGTGATCCGAAACGCACTTGGCCGGTCTTATACCTTTAATTGCTAATTATTCGTGTAACTTCAGGTACCTAAATTGCTTAATTATCTATTATCATTCATCTAGTATTATCTAGCGCGAAACCCATTAATTTAACGAAAACATTAGAAGACGAGATTACATACTTGGAGACTGATGACTGTCAGTCTGCATCATCCCAGTGCTGATTCTCAAAATAGCCGGAAGTGAAAATGGTCGCGAGCCATGTTCACGAGCAGCTATTGTGGGCGATAGTTATATTCAAAGTCAAAGTATTTATTAGTGTGATTTTGGTGATACAGTTGGTCTTATTGTTAGGTTATAGTAACTCAAAAAACTACCCATTAGGGCAATATTTAGAATTTCAATATTTAGAATACAATATTTGTTTTTATAATAATCACTTAGAATACAATTAATTATTATAATAAATTTTCAGAACACAATTATTAATAGGTAACGTTTTTGAATTTGCAAGCATAAATACATAATTATCATCTAGTTTATTACATTTTTATATCAAAAAGGAATTCGTCAATGGTATAGTAGCATTTTTCATTCATCATCAGGGGTCATTTTACCAATGTAAAGTAACGCAAGTACTTACCTATATTGTGGTGAGAAAATAAAGTTTATTATTATTAGTTCACTATTTTTATTGATGACCACTGCGGTCTCGTATCACGACACGTTGAGACAAGGTAATGTTAGTATTTTAAGAGATATAAAAAGCGGTTTGCAACTTTCTGTTGGTTAAAGACTACAAATCGATCTAATGCACATCTTCTGTGCTTTAAAAATGTTATTTTTCTCGCAGGAATAGAACATTATGCCTTGTGCCATTGTGAACATGTCGTTAACCCTCCATGCTCATGTAAGTGTAGGTGTTTGTGAAATCAAGTCGAAAAAACCGCGACGTAGATATTTTATCATCGGAATGATGGCACTAAGCTTTGACACTCATTATGTGTGTAATGTTCGGGAGTCGTTCGAGATCGCTCTCTACTGATATGGAGCAGAACGTTATGAGTGCTGTGTCAAGGACATCAATAAGGGCGTGCACGGAGCGGCAACGCTCCCGTGTTGTATGTTACCAAAGAGAATTAAACCGTTACATTCCCCGGACTGCGACACTCTGACTGACGCTCACCAACTCACCAGCGGGCCACGCAGCCACGCACTCACATTATAGCAATCGTACGGGACTGGCTCAACGACCACAAGCGCGTTACTGAAAGATGAGCCGAGTCCAATCCAAATGCTTCAGTAGCGGTCATCGTAGTAATAAGTAGTTTAAGCTCTTTGTGTCCTGGCGGAATAACAAAGAACACGTTCCTTATTTTCGATTATAAAATCTGACCACAATACTAAAACAAGTAACATGAGAAATAAATCAATGCACTGGTCCAATCCACTTGACCGTCCAATTGAAAAGTGAAATTTTTACTATTGGTAATTTCATAAGAAACAGAGCCAGCAGTAGCGTGGTTCCGTCTCACAAATAACAAAGCTAACGTGTACAGAAAGGTGGAAAGAAAAACACAATGAACTGTACACTCTAATATCCACGTGTATGTGTCTGTCGGTATCTTATTATAATTTGAGAGCTGGAATCTGAGCAGGAACATCAATTAGTCGGTTCCGCGATATAATTGAGCAATCTCGCTGCTCGTCGACGTGACACCCATGCCTGCACTACGTACACGCACCTACACAGAAGGTCCGCTACATTTACTACATTACTACGATAACTAACTACCCGCGTGTGAGGTCTACCTCAAAACTTCCTACGCGTTTCATCCTTGTACGTACGAATTGTATGTATTCGTGCTATGAAGTTTATAAACATATACAATTATACATATAAATAAGACGAAACGGTTATTTGATCAAAAATAGACACTTATTGAACGAGGTGCACATAATGTTTGATCGTAAAAAATATATTCAACAACACTCAAAGCCTCACAATTATGTTAGCCTCGTGAAATCAACTCAAACACTGCAAAGCATTGTCTTCACACAACTATGTACACTTCCGCCGTGTTCACCCATAAAGCAGGCCGGTAAACACATAACATTCAATTTTTAGCGCGTGTAGCGTCACGAGCCGTTAAAACACGCTGTATAACACAATCGACGCGCTGTAAATCACCCGCAGACGGAATAAACGTCGCGCGCAACGATTAGCTCGCTCCGAGTGCTCGGCGCGCTCCGTGCGGTCGTTCACTTACCTTATTAACCCGCTCGCACAGCTCCCACTGATCACGCACATCATAAGCAGTCACGGGTTACACATGTGCCTAATTGTCGCATTACCGATGCCAAATGTTCGCGTTGTACTCATGATTATGTTGAAAACGTTTGATGTTGAAATGCTGCGCGGAACCGCTGCGCTAATGCGTGAACTAATTCCGGAACATTTGATGCCGATGCAGAACCTAATGTTGTGAATATGCGCGTGTTTCAACGACACTTGCAGCCGCTAATGTCGCTGTTGAGTATATCTGTGCAAGCTAGCTGGTACCTCACTGTTGAGTGTATCTGTGCAAGCTAGCTGGTACCTCACTGTTGAGTGTATCTGTGCAAGCTAGGTGGTACCTCACTGTTGAGTGTATCTGTGCAAGCTAGATGGTACCTCACTGATGAGTGTATCTGTGCAAGCTAGCTGGTACCTCACTGTTGAGTGTATCTGTGCAAGCTAGCTGGTACCTCACTATTGAGTGTATCTGTGCAAGCTAGCTGGTACCTCACTATTGAGTGTATCTGTGCAAGCTAGCTGGTACCTCACTGTTGAGTGTATCTGTGCAAGCTAGCTGGTACCTCACTGTTAAGTGTATCTGTGCAAGCTAGCTGGTACCTCACTGTTGAGTGTATCTGTGCAAGCTAGGTGGTACCTCACTGTTGAGTGTATCTGTGCAAGCTAGATGGTACCTCACTGTTGAGTGTATCTGTGCAAGCTAGCTGGTACCTCACTGTTGAGTGTATCTGTGCAAGCTAGGTGGTACCTCACTGTTGAGTGTATCTGTGCAAGCTAGATGGTACCTCACTGTTGAGTGTATCTGTGCAAGCTAGATGGTACCTCACTATTGAGTGTATCTGTGCAAGCTAGGGCAGGTAATGGTGTGTTCCAGTGAGGGACCACCTCACTGGAACACACATTACCTGCCCTTTCAAAGAAAACCAACAAAATCTAAGTTAGTTCGTTAATCAAAATTTAAAGCCTTCGTATTCATTAGATGTATTTGATATCCCAGAGAGCGGCTCATCAAGCCACTGAATGTTATAAATATGATCCGCCGTCGCCGCTGCCGCGCCGCCCTCGCCGCCCGCGTCAAGAAAAACAAGTTTCGCGAGTGGAGGCGACTACAATATAAGCCGGGAAAGTTTTTTGTGCGGGTTTTAGATGACTTGTGTCGTCGTTATCCGGTTTTTGCGGCGATCTCTCCTCAACTATGGTATACATTATGTAGGTCACACATTCACTCTTACCGACTATGCGACGCGACGCACTGGCCTGCCGGTGCTATAGCATGCTTACCGAACGGCAGACGCGCCATGAAATAACTTAGCGAACTTACTTCATACTGGAACGTTGTACATGCTTTGTGATATACCTAATGCCATAATTATACAGATTGAATAAGACACGTCGAAGTAGCAAATAAATCATTAGAAAACCTAAAAAACACGTTTTAAAAACCCCCCGGCTTCATCATCAGATCAGCTACAAACTACCAAATTATAGTTTTGTCTTCCGAACTACATTATACATACAAAGTTTCATTTCGATACGACAATTAGAAGTAGGTAACAATTTACTTCCAAGATTTTGTTACATTGTTAGTTAGTTGCACAAGTGAAGCAAATAAAAACGTTAAAAATGATCGCACACGAAACGCGGCAGATGAACACTTTCGCGAGCGTTGCCGCAGCGCGAGTGATTGCGATATAATTTAATGTGCGTATCCACTTACTCGTACGTTACTCGTATGTACGACACATCACGGGAATAAAACTCATCAAAGCGAACGCGCCAACATACGACGCGGGGGCGCGGCGGCGCTACGACAGGCGGACAGGCCCCAGCCTGTCGTAGCGCCGCGTCGCGTGTTGTCCCCAGACTCGCGACACATAACCCATGTACACACATGCAACTTTTCTAAATAACTAATAAGTAAAGATGATAATTATACATATTTTTAGACGTCGATGTTACCCCAATAAAAGCAGTGGATGTTTGTAGTCCACAAAAGCGGTCAACTAAAGTATTCAAGAGACCGAACAGAATGCCAACTTGTTTGTTCTTAAAACGTGTTTTGGAAGCTGCACTTAATGTGGCTACTTAAAGTGGCATCCATAGCCAACGGCGGCGAGTAATTCTTTAATCTATGGCCGCGTCTGCGTGATGAATGCCGCACGGAGCGACGCTAGTGCACGCCCGCGAGCGCGCGCTTAAGAGCAAAACAAACATAATTATACAAGATGGAGTAGAGAAAGAAGTGCACATACATTACACCGGCTTTGTGTTATAACCGAACAAGTTTAGAGCAAATAAATGAATGGCTGCGAGTCCTCACGAGCGTGCCCGACTGCGCCCGAGTACGGCCGAGCGCGGCGCTCGGTGACTCGGTCAATAGCAGCGATATGAGGCAGTACAATGCCTCGTCATATTTGTACTGCGATCCGTGCTCCACTGCAAACCTCGGAATGTCGTCAGTACTATGCTTATGGAAGATTCATGGAATATTAACTTTACTTCATAGAAATACAGCTATCAATATACAGGTATGTTTAAGGTGTGCTCCCGAAAAAGCTAGCACTACGTAGGTACTTGGGTGCTCCGCGCAAGAGCATAACTTCAGCTTAGCTATCACAGTATATCTGCGCCGATTTACCGATACATGCAGCAATACAAATCTCTTGGCATATCTGTGTGCGCTATGTCTCTGACGAGTGAGGCAGGCTTAACAGAAATAGCGAATGGATACATATTTAAGGGCCTTACTCTCGTTTATTACCGTAACACGGTCACTTTATGAACAATATTCCTCATTAACGGCTTGATTAGAAGATCTGAAAAAAATATATTTTTGCTATAGATTCATGGACAACATTTCTCGAAAAGATTTTTTTTCGTATGGCTAATACTTTTGCCTTAAAAAAATATTTACCAACACGCTATTTTTTTCTAATATTCGATATTACTTTTAAACGGCTTTGATTTTTCGAAATATTTTTACACTGAAAAATTGATGGTTAGAGGTACTACAGATTTGAAACATCTCATGTAAATCAATCAACATTTGCAAAGAAAATGTCCCCACTTTAAGATCAAGCTTCAGAGGGGCTCTGCGCGGGCGCGGGCGGCAGTCGTGCGTTAGCATTGAGACGGGATGGCTGTGTCGCTCGCTGCTCCGCTCCGGCTATCGACTGACTACGCGCGTTTGTCTGTGTTAGTGCAAATATTTACGAACGAATTGTATCAGTGTGCGTTTATTGACTAGCTCGCTGCAGATGGCCCATTTCTTTCTATTGTGCGCGTGGATGCTAACGATAGTAAATACAAGTAGTACGTAGTAGGCATATTATCTAACTAATATTAAAATGAGAAAAGATTGGATTTGATCAAAATAAAAATTCAAAAATGGCGGCTGCGAAAATTTTAAAATTTTTCATCGTGGGTGTCGTTTTCATACTTTTCGAGGGTTTTAAAGCCGATAGTGAGGTCAAAATACAAATCCAAAATGGCGGCTGCTTAAATTTTCAAATATTTAATCATGGGTATCATTTTCATACTTTTCGAGGGTGATAAAGCCGATAGTGAGGTCAAAATACAAATCCAAAATGGCGGCTGCAAAAATTTGCAAATATTTCATCATGGGTATCATTTTCATACTTTTCGAGGGTGATAAAGCCGATAGTGAGGTCAAAATGAAAATCCAAAACGGCGGCTGCTTAAATTTTCAAATATTTCATCATGGGTATCATTTTCATACTTTTCGAGGGTGATAAAGCCGATAGTGAGGTCAAAATGAAAATCCAAAATGGCGGCTGCTTAAATTTTCAAATATTTCATCATGGGTTTCATTTTCATACTTTTCGAGGGTGATAAAGCCGATAGTGAGGTCAAAATAAAAATCCAAAATGGCGGCTGCAAAAATTTGCAAATATTTCATCATGGGTATCATTTTCATACTTTTCGAGGGTTTTAGAGCCGATAATGAGCTCACAATGTAAATCCAAGACGGCGGCTGCAAAAAATTGTTTTTGTTTTAAATCATACGTGATAAGGAACTTCGAATAACCTGAGTTATTCTGATCAAACTAAAATTAATAAGTAACTAATGATTACTTCATTATGTTTTCTTATCACCAGACCGCATGAGTGAGTGTCTCTGTCTCGTATAGTCTTAGCATAATGCTGAGCGGTGGCCGTTTTGCGTGGATATGTCGCATACCCCCAAACTTTGTTATTTTTTTTTTGTGTGTTTATTCAAAATGTACAAGTTTTAGTAGAGCAAAATTATGAAAAAAAAAACTTGAGAGGTGTCAAGGGACACCCGGATGGAACGAAGTTCTTAGGTTCCGGTACTTAGTTTCGAATGACGCTGTAGCGACTGACTTTTTCTTAACTTGCTATCGTTAAGCAAGTTAAAAAAACAGGTTCAAGCGATTTTCGACCTTATTGACATTTATGCAAACACCGGATTTTAATGAAGGAGCAATGTTAGCCAACGGGAATGTGAGATAAACAAACTAAATTTTAAATGTCAATAAGGTCGAAAATCGCTTGAACCTGTTTTTTTTGACTTGCTTAAGGATAGCAAGTTAAAAAAAAGGTTCAAGCGATTTTCGACCTTATTGACATTTATGCAAACACCGGATTTTAATGAAGGAGCAATGTTAGCCAACGAGAATGTGAGAAAAACAAACTAAATTTTAAATGTCAATAAGGTCGAAATTTTGTTTAAAATCATACTTGAGAAGGAACTTAATTCCTGACGGGGGTAAAACTTTAAAAATGATATCGAGTATTTTCTTAGGAATAGAATAACATTTTATTTGCATAGACTGCAGGTCTTCTTAGGAGGACTTACATAAATATGAGATTTTATAAAAATGTGATCCTGTTTCATCAATTTGAATTATTATAAATCAGTAATAAACCTAGCGATTTTCGACCTTATTGACATTTATGCAAACACCGGATTTTAATGAAGGAGCAATGTTAGCCAACGAGAATGTGAGAAAAAACAAACTAAATTTTAAATGTCAATAAGGTCGAAAATCGCTTGAACCTGTTTTTTTTTACTTGCTTAACGATAGCAAGTTAAAGTTAAAGTTAAGTAAGTTAAGCAAGTCAAAAAAAATCCGGTGTTTGCATAAATGGCAATAAGGTCGAAAATCGCTAGGTTTATTACTGATTTATAATAATTCAAATTGATGAAACAGGATCACATTTTTATAAAATCTCATATTTATGTAAGTCCTCCTAAGAAGACCTGCAGTCTATGCAAATAAAATGTTATTCTATTCCTAAGAAAATACTCGATATCATTTTTAAAGTTTTACCCCCGTCAGGAATTAAGTTCCTTCTCACGTATGATTTTAAACAAAATCGAAATTTCTATATGAATAAATGCTAAAATATAATGTCCAGTAAAAACTTAAAATATACGTAGCATAAGTATCAATCTATACAAAATATAATAATCAGCCTTGCATCCGCAAATCCCCTCTGGAATCGTAGGCAAAAATAGCGACCTGCGGGCGGCATGTCTGCGCCTCTGCATACTCTTTGATCGTCGTTTTAGTTCAGCGCGCCACCGCGCGCATTTTACGTTTTCGGGAGTAGAGCGTTTAGCTCCGCCCACATGCACAAGGTCAGCGAGCCCTCTATACACCTTAACAAATAGACGCCCGTTCATCTTACAGGACAGATTAGTCGTAACAGTAGTATACAGCCATAGTAAAAATCCTTTGTCACCCACGGGTGTATTCAGAAAGTTGGCAACGTCGCAAATATCTGTCTAATATTTCGCGGTTTTGATTAGGTAACTTTTAAATAATTAAATTATCGCTCTGTAGTGCGCTAAAGTATTGATTATGAATTGCAATCATTAATATCGAATACTGCATATTCCGTTTAGGTGTATGAGGAACCGGGAGGACACTCATCCTCTATAGAAAAGACTCCGACCAGACGGGTGTCGTAGCTGGTGGGCAACTGCTCCACGATAGATGTCGAGACGTTGTATATATGCTAGTCACGCGGTAAACTCTGCTTGCGCGATGCAGGATTTTGCATGACGTCAGTATTATGCGTAGTTTGCATGTGGCGGTGTAGATGCCATAGGTGTAAAAAAGCTGTAGGAAACTGACGAAGGTTTCGGATACTAGCCTGTACGTAACATGAGGTCTGCATTCCCTGAAGCGGTACGCAAAGGAGACCAGGGTAGACCCCCTGGTCTCCTTTGCGTTCCGAAGTGCAAAGTGCGAATGTTTGGATCAGACCGATACATGGCCGAACCGAATATTATTTAAAAATGCGAAAAAAGTTCGGATCGGCTCAGTTGGGTCGGGACCATAGTCAATATTCGAAAGAGTGTAGGATCGGAACCGACCGAACCAAATAGTAACTTCATAGCAGGAAACGGCCGAACATTCGGCCGATACTACTTCGGAGAAGACCCGCAGTACCTACATCCATTGTTCTTGTTAGCGAGCCCATTGCCAGATACGCCGTTTAAAAAGTAAATTAAGCTCCAACTTATATAACGTATGAGTGCCTCATACCTTACCGACTGCGATCCTAGAGTCCCGGGCCTCCCGGCGCTGAAGTGCCGTAAATGAAATAATAAGGTTCTCAGACAATGGCAGGCACGAGTCGTAAAGCAACTTCTAAGGCATAAAGTATTAAAGTAAGCAAGTAGTATTATACAAGCGCCAGTCTTACTTCCCGCTGCAGCAGTGCAGCTCCTGCTTATCATTATATCACTGCATCACTGCGCACCTGTGTGTGCCAGCATTATTTAACACATCAAAAGACATATGAGTACAGTAAAAATGTTAAGTTTAGCGCGCCAGAGAGCGGCCGCGGCGCGGGGGCGCGGGGGCGCGGGTTGAAGAAATTATATCACTCTTGTATGTCTTATTTTCTCAGATATATGCATACGCGCCTAATCGTGATCGCGCATTCCGTGCAATTAACAATTTATTAATTCTCCTCGGAGAGTAAGCGCCACTTATCACTGCGCCGTCCACACAATATAGCCAATTGTATGTGAAAATGTTCCACAAATTAAAATTCACGTCTGGTAATGATCGTCCTAACTATTATTTCTCTGTTGGGAAATAAAGTAAAAATGGAATGTTAAATAACATCCTAGAGACACGAAGTTTTAATTAAAGCTGGACTCCACTTATTTTTATAACGGAAATTCTGGCAACTTTAATAACTTTGTGAAACTAGTGCGTTCCTGGGAACGCGACGCTTTGCGATGATAAATCTTTTGAAGCGTTATGTTCCCTTCTAAACTAGCATTTATATGTTATGCAGAGGATTTGCATTATTTACATAAATTAGAATCACGCGCCGTAGTCGTCGTCGTCCTGCTTACAGATGTAAGCAAGACCGGCAAGACCGGCAAGTCGCTGACATGAAATATCTTACTCGTACTTGTCTAAGTATTCCGGTATTCGTAAGTTATCGGATCAAATCCGTGATCGATCAGGGAATAAGCAATGTTCCCCCCGTTGCCCACGAAACCATTAGAAAAGTATGCTCTTAAATATTAGCGATTGCGAGGTGCGGGGGGCGGGGGCGGGAGGTGGGGGGTGCGCCTCATCCTAATGAATGGCGCGGTAACTCAGTCTCAGGGTCTCAGGCGTCGCGTCGCCGCGGCCGCGCGGGCTCTGCCCCGTATATCTTCTTTAACATAATGTGCTGGACTCGTGGCCCGCACTACTGACCGGAACTATGACTTATAAGTCGCGTAACTCGCACCTACCGCTCTTTATTTTCAGATTTGAGAACTTTAAATAGTTTAGTGGAGAGATTTGTCAAAGGAAACCATTCAAGATAATGTCAGTAATATAGTTTACAGTAATTTTCATCCACTCCCTGTCTTAATATTGCATCAGACAGGTTACCAGGATTCAGTCATTTAAAAAAAAGTAACATTTTCAAATAAAGACACTGTCATTCAATTGATACGACAATTCCTTTCTCCAGCCAGGCATTCTACCCCGAACATAATATCTGAAAAGTGTTTCGCGAAATCAAAAGAGGACACTTATGTGAGTCATCCCTCTTCTTCCGAAAAACCTCTAATCTTAGGTCCTAACTTTGGCTACTGTAACTCGCGCTAAAAACTCCATTAGTCTCTGTCGCCTGCAGTCAGAAGGCGCCGCTCCCGAACACGGACGCAGATTTGTGGCGTCACTTACTGGAGCATAGCTAGCCTGCATCCACGGCAACATGAGTAAAGTCTCCATTGCTGATACGTGTCTGTCTTGTCGGTAAACCTTAGAAAAACACAGTTAAGCTTACACTGAAAATGCCTGTTGCCAAAATGATTTGTGTTAACCAATAAATACCACATCCACACTGTGCGACAAATCATACAGAAGCCCAAAGAGTGTAATCGGCCCCTATATCTTGCC
This sequence comes from Apamea crenata, assembly GCA_949629185.1. Taxonomy (NCBI): domain Eukaryota; kingdom Metazoa; phylum Arthropoda; class Insecta; order Lepidoptera; family Noctuidae; genus Apamea; species Apamea crenata. The sequence goes on from OX451353.1 coordinate 21,409,170, forward strand.
TTTGTGGACTATGAGAAAGCTTTTGACTCTATCGAGAGCTGGTCTGTTTCGGAGTCTCTGCAGCGATGCCAAGTCGACTGGCGATACATACAAGTGCAGAGATGTCTTTATGAAAACGCGACAATGACCATCCAAATTCAGGACCAGCGAACTGAACATATCCCTGCGTCAAGGGATGAGGCAAGGCTAACGCATTGGAGGATGTGTTTAAGACGCTGAACTAGGAAGGACGCGGCATTAACATCAACGGCAAGTACATCTCACACTTGAGATTTGCAGATGATATCTTTATACTGGCTGAATCGGTGCAGGACTTGCAGCAGATGCTGGACGGCCTAGTTGATTCTTCTGTATGCATTGTTCTCCGGATGAACCTGGGCGAAAACCAGGTTATGTTCAACGAATATGTTACCCCGGGACCGATTGCTGTCAATGGCGGTGCTCTCAAGGTTGTTCAAGAACACGTTTACCTCGGGCAAACTCTGCAGTTTGGTAAGAACAACTTTGAGAGGGCGGCTAACAGAATAATTCAACTGGGCTGGGCAGCATTTGGGAAGCTTCGTCGAGTCTTCTCGTCACGTATTCCACAGAGCCTAAAGACTAAGGTCTTCAATCAATGCGTCCTGCCAGTTATGACTTACGGAGCCGAAACGTGGATACCCACGGTACGGCTGGTCCATAAGTGGAAAGTCGCTCAGCGAGCTATGGAAAGTCTCCTTATACGACGACGTTGTTCTGTTATACGACGACGTAAATAACGCTATGCTTATGGTCCATAATTGGTTTACTGTAAATAATTTAGTATTTAATGAGAAAAAAACTAAATGCATTAGATTCGCTTTACCGAATGTTAGAAGTAGTTTATGTCACGTTGTATTGAATAAGGAGATACTTGAATTCGTCGAAAATACGGTTTTCTTGGGGATCACGCTTGACTCAAAGCTGCAGTGGGGTCCTCACCTAACATCACTTGCAGGGCGGCTAAGTTCAGCCGCTTACGCTGTTTGGAAAATCCGTCAATTAACAGACGTGGATACCGCGAGACTGGTCTATTTTAGTTACTTCCATAGCATCATGTCTTACGGTATTTTGCTCTGGGGACGAGCTGCAGATATTGATTCTATCTTCATTCTGCAAAAGAGGGCTGTCAGAGCCATCTACAATCTCAGCAGACGCGAATCGCTAAGAGAGCTGTTTAAAAAAATTAAAATCATGACGGTTCCTTGTCAAAATATATTCGAAAACATTATGTACGTTCGAAAAAATCTACATCTTTTTATTAAGATAAGTGACAGGCATAATTTTAACACTAGGAATAGGAACAAACTAGATCAACCGCGCTTCAGATTGTCTAAAGTAAAAACTTCTTTTATGGGGTACTGTGTAAAATGTTATAATAAAATACCACTCGATATTCTTCAATTAAATGAGAAGAAATTTAAAACATGCATTAAACGCACACTATGTAGACAAGCATATTATAGGTTGGATGAGTATATACTAGATAAAAATGCTTGGCTTAATGCTGGTCCTGCTCCACAGGCACTTGGGCTCACTAGTTGATCACAATTTCTATATTTTGGAGGAGATGCTTCCCCTTTTTTTTTTGTGTTTCTGACATTATGAATTTAATGTTTATTTTATTCAATCAAGTTTAATTTTGAATACTTCAATATTAAATACCTCTTCCAGATTGGTAGTAACTTTTTATATTTTTTTTTTCTTATCTTATATTTTTAGTTTAGAAAGTTGCAAACTATAGTTTTGTATAATTTAGAAACATTTTTTTTTTTATTTTGTAAATGAAAGAACCATGGGTCCGTTTTTTTATGATATTTTGATGTTGGCTTGAAAGAGCATGGCAGTTGAGAATATGTCATGCTCACTTAAATGTCTCACTGATGGTGGCGCGTGTGTTGGATCATTCGGTTCCCTACAAAATGGTTGAGCTGGGTGGTGCTGATCCACGCGTCATGTTCGTGAACGGGCGCCGTTGGTTGAGACTGGTCATCTCTTAACTGCCAGGGCTTATTTTTAATGTTATATTTTAAATTGTTTCTTTTTTTACATTGTTCTCACATATAGAAGCAATAAGAATAATGTACCCAGGATTTTGTAATAATATCTTGATTTAAAAGAGTGTCCGTGGAGTTTCTTGCCCGTTCTTCTCCATAGAGATCTACGTTTTTGGAATGGGCGACTAGCTTCGACTTTCTGACTAACTGACCGACTATTTAATTTTGACAATTCAAAAGTGCCTGTAAATGGTTTAATTGAAATAAATGATTTGAGTTTGAGTTTGAGTTATTGTTTGTTTGATCTGATGAATTGTCGTATTTGCCATATGAAGGGAACAAGTCAGCAGTCGTGGTACAAGTTGGGTAGCGGTCAGGCGTCAGGCGTTAGGCGGCCGTCTCAGTGAGTTTTTTTTTTTTTTTGACGTCGCGCAAATAAAAGGAATCGCTTTATCTATTTATAAAGCGATTAACCTATCACTGCACGAATCGACTCCAAAAATGGTTCCTGTAATGTTCTAATTGTGAGCTTTTACGAAAAGATTTTTCCTTGTAATAACAAAAGTTTATTATCCAGGAGTTTAAAAACTACGAAATAAACTATTCCATATAAGCCAATGGTAAAGAGACAAAACACCTTTTAATTCAGCGAGACTCTCAGAGATGAGCCAACAAGCTACAACATCGGAACGTAACCGTCTAAGAACTCCAGCTAATCTCTTAACTACAGTGTCACAACAAGGTGACGCCGTCAGGAGCTGCACGACTCGCGACATACATATAACAAACAATATTCGCTATTGGCGCCGATTCCCTTGTCTACAAACTAAACTAAATTTAAGTTCAGTGCATCTTTATCTCTCTATTTCATTAAGAAAAGGACAGAAGATAAAATATTAGTTTAGTCCTGTCAAATTAAGATACTCCATAGACAGTTTAGACGTGATTATAAACACGGCGACTTAAAATACGTCAATTTACGTCAGGCGCTGACTAATTTGACAGGACTAAACTAATATTTATCTTCTGTCCTTTTCTTAATGAAATAGAAAGAAAAAGATGCACGGACTTAAATTTAGTTTAGTCGGTGAACAAGGGAATCGGCGCCATTGTCGACCAGTTTGTGTTGCGCCGACAACGCACTTTATATCTGTTACCAGCATGCAGGGTCAAGCAACTTCCAATAATCCTCAAACAAATAAGAAACAACCTTTAGCTACCTAATACTTTGTCCAACTTGCCATCCTGCTTGGGTGGTGAAAAGTGAATTAGGGTGCGTGTCAGCGGGGGGGAGGAGTGCTACGGAACGAACCAATCAAGAGCGACAGCGGTGCCCGCGCTTCACACTATATTATATTACATATCTATAAACCTTACATCTTGGTCAAAATGTATGGCTTGAGCGTTCCGTCGCATGACAGTGACTTAATTTCTTACCATAAGCCCCCAGATTATAAACCCGTACATTTTGAGCAAGATGTAAGGATCGTAGAGTTAGGCCTTGTAGAGTTGGGGGCTTATGTCTACCTTAGATCTGATACCTTTTTAACGGTGAAAGCATGTTTTGGGTGGGATCATATTATTTATTAACGATAACAATATCGATCAATATCCATTTCATGTACACTTTCCTCTACGCCTGAAGACATGTTTAGTTATTTGCGTCATTTCTACCCGCAATGAAAATACGTACCTGCAAAGCAAAGGAAACTTCAAAACAATATTCCATAATGTTTTCCTACATTATAATATTATGTAAATAATTCACCTTAAGGTACATACTGGTGAGGTGAGCGTTATCAAATCCCGCGGATAAATGCGGGATCAGCGGCGATGCTCAACATAATGTGAGGGCGGGATTACGCGCTCATGAGCGCACCCTGTCCGCCATGTCCGCGCAGTCACCCGGGACCCGGGACTCACAGGTCACCAACATTGTCGCAGGCGCATTAATGCGCGTTAAACTCACCTAATCTCGTCCCACCAATAACGCCAACCACTCTCAAGTGAACGCGTTTCTAACAAAGGTTCAACTATAGAACTCTCGCTTGTTTCTGATAATTTATTCTGTAACTGTGTGCGTACAAGAGACTTTACATTTCAGCATTCGTATTGGAGTACTAAATGGAGTAATAACTCGCGCGTTATAAGCAACAAACAAAGGAAGCTCACAAACAAAAGACAATGTGGTTTTGAAGACAACTAATCTAAGGAAACAAGAATTTATTATAATAGGTCCAGGGATCAAGAGAAAAATTACGCGTGAAGATCGAACCTGTTCTTATGCTGATCAATGCCGTTGTTTGTCCCTAAAGTTATTAGGTACCGTGACTGCGGGGCTGTCGGTGCTGACGGGGCTGACGGGGCTGACGGGGCTGGCTGGGCCGGCGTGCCGCACGACGACAGCGTCCCCTTGGCCGATTTCAATTACTCGTCTACTTTATCCCATTCATTTTTTACTAAGCCTCTCGGCTAGTTCGCCGCAGGTTTTGGAGCGGCCGGAATGTCGTTCCGCCCATAAAGGGACGACTGTGGAATGTAGCCCGAATTCCGGATGGGAATAAATACGTAATTCGAGTCCCTTATTGCTGTGTCGCAGTATCGCAGCGGCGAGCACTGTGAGCCGAGTAGTGGCTGAAATAAAACTGTAATAACGGCCATTATCCCGGCCGGTGCCGGTGCCGGGGCCTCACACAAGTTATTAACAAGACTCCGAGTGAATTTATTTCTGGTTTCACTCCGGGATTACGTCGAGAGAATTACTTTGTCCCCGCAGCCCGCAGCCCGCTCAAACCTTCCGTCTCAGAGTAGCTCGTGTAGGGACTTGTGAAGTGGAGCCCGTGGAGGTGACTTTCACTCGTGAGGTGCACAACAAATAACGGCAGAATTCCAAACAAAAGTCAAGTAGATCGTTGCGAGACTCAACTTTCAAAATTAAAATGCAGTCTTAGCAGTCTTGTCGAAATGAAATCTAAATAACCAAATAAATAATTACCTAATCACAAATATGATTATAGGTGATGCCCGTTAGCACTCCAACGTTAGCACTCCAACGTTAGCACTCCAACGTTAGCACTCCAACGCCGCACGCACTCGCCCTCCCTGACTGTACAACACAGCACAACACGTGATCTCATACACACCACATTTCAATGAAGCCTGAAACATATAGCAACGTTCCTATTTGTAGGTTCTGTTTTCTTTCATATACATCAAAGAGATTTAAGAATAATTTTATGTCTTTGATACAGTAAGTTTATAAAGTATGTTCACGTGCAAGTGCTTAATTTACGTATTTATAACTTGATCATAATTAACTATTTATCACTAAATAACCCGCTTAATGTTACTGGTGACCGAATAAAGTCGCACTGAATAAAGAAAATGCACCTATATGTATTGCGACCGTGCCTTGCGCCGAGTTGCGCCACAGCTCGTGAAAAGTGAACGCCATGCTTGTGTGTGATACTTACATGCTGCAGGCATCTACTTTAAGAGGATTACTTCCACAACGTAATGCCACATGGATGATGTTTCCTCAAAAACCTACAAGCTTTCAGTTGTACCGAAAATAGTAATAGAAATAACAACAGGCTCGACTCTATTATGGCTTCCACAGCAAGATATCATAATCTATGACGTGAGCTGTGCAAACCCAAGTCGGCAGAAGCAAAGACAATCTCCACAGATGGGGGGTTCACGGACACCTACCCACAGAAAATGACCCACCTTCCATGTTGCGCCGCAAGCCCTGTCAGCAGTAGCGGCCCTAGGCAGCATTACAACAAAGGTAAAGTGATTTTGATGAACTCTGGCACCCAAAGTAAGATTGGACTTGTGTTTAGGGTGCCACCGTCCTCGTCTATAATTTGAAACATAGTATCAGTAGTTGTAGGACGAGCACAGTACATTATTATTAAGATAACTACTTACTAGTAAATGCATAGAAGAGAAAGAGATAAATATGCTGAAAAATTTGCGCCTATGCAATCCTGTATAAATATAATTATAAATATATGACTTTATTAACCGATTTACACAGGGTTTGAAATTAGATTAAGCAATTGATACATGTAAATCTTCATTTATACGCTAAGAAGAAGCTTCATAAGTGTATACAGTCAATGCTGATTTACTAAAATAAACCAAAACCTAGTTAATACTAGAATTCTCGGTAGCAAAATTGATCGCCCAATATTTAATATCAACCTAAACTTAAATGAGTGATCCTAAATCAACAAGAAAAACGAATGAAACCAGTTGATTTCCTCATGTTTTCAGGATATTAGAATGTCTTCGGGTAATGTATTTTATTGATAAATGGCTTCACCGACTACACTCGTACTTTGTACTTAGCTAATACGTATCATGATGAGAATATTTTATGAAACAAGCTTTATTACTTAATGAACGCGTCAAAGACAAACAAGTTCAATTCTTTCAGTTAATTTATTGTTCTATTTAAGAGAGTACTATCGTTAATAAATTACAAGGCCCTTTGTACACGGCACAGTTTTATTACGGTACGGCGCATAAACCGCGCCGTAGAAAAAACGTGTCTGTCAACAAGCTTCAAAAGTGGTCCATACAACACTGAGGGACGGTGCCGTGTGCCTACACACGGCGTTTAAACCACGCCGTGGGAGACATGCCCGTGTTTATTTTTGTCTGCCAACATTCCTCCCACCGTCTTCGGATGACTATGAGGGTTACTGTACTGTTGCCATGAGGAGGAAAATAGACAAGTAAATCCACCACGCTTGTCTAATGCGAGTTGGTAAGTACACAGCAAGCCTTGTAGCTCGCCACCGTCGCCTTCAGTTGCCGCCGTTGACGATTACTGATGCAATCGTTCTTCCGCCGATAACCTACGCTGTTATCGGTTTTTCTGCCATCTGGACCCTGCTCAGATGCTCCAGATGCAGTGCCACAGTTTTATGCCATGTCGAGGGTATTAGGGTTAAAACTTAAAATACATGTGAATGAGGGCAATTAAAATCGTGTTGGGCGCGGGCGAAGTGTTTGCTAATCGGGGTGTGTTTGTGCGCCTCATGGTCCGATACCGACGGCGACTGGCTGGCACCGACTGGCCAGCGTCACTAACTGCTACGGTACTGATTGCAAGTCAATACACTGCTCCACTTAGCTCGGGGATGAATGGTTACTACATTTACATTCCTGGATTGTAACACATGTTGGTAAATTATGTTCAACGATGTTTAACACAGCGAGTATTCGTTACAAGTGTTTGAAATCATTCGCGCACTACACCGAGCACTAATCAAATAAATGAACGCTCCATGGCGGTGTGATATAAATCTAATTTGTAATTCCTATGTCGGCGGCAACATGAAACAGTAGCTACACGTGCGTAGGTACTCGTGTTCCCATTTATTTCACTGATTGCTATACGAGTATTGCATGAAATGAATCTAATAACCGTGAACCGTGTTCTACGAGCTTCGATCAATATGATCGAAGTCTACGAGTCTATTAATGATTGCGAGCGCAGCATTGACGCGAGCTACTGACGCGAGTTGCTGGCGCGAGCTGCTGGCACGAGTACGACACAGGCACGTCCCAACTCGGGAGTTTCACTTTGACAAGCGACCCGTGAAATGGGTTTACTGATAATGTTATAGGTATTATTTCCTCGCAGCTCTATATATATATATAATATTAAGTGTGTGTAGGTACACGTCTGTAGGTAGTGCTTGCCTTGCTGGCTTGTTACGAACAACTCGTTTGTTACTTTTTTAGACTAATTTTCCAACGATTTTTCTATCTACACATATGTTATTTATATTTTATATTTTATGTATATTTTTAAAAGCCTGATGCTATCATCAATATGTGATCAATGTCCATTATGCTAACTAGCAAATATATATATCCATACATACAGACACAAACTCACGCCTTGTGAGGGTAGGCAGGAACTACAGGAAGCCACCAGCTTTAATTATTACATACTCCTTTCGCTAGGTCAAAGGCATTCAAGTCTTCCAACCGGCTTAAAACCGTTGACAAAATGAAAAATTAACTATAATAGCACTATATTCGTTGGACAATCGACATTGTTGTCGATAGCCTACGTTAGTGCATCTGCACAGCCACATCACTAACTCACTAACTCGCCGCAAGAAGCAGCGGCTGTATCGCGGGATGCTCCGCATAAATAAAGTATTGTTTTGTGATTTTTACTTTACTTGTCTAGTCACTTAGCGACATACTTAGTTAGTGGTTAAAAAGCAATGTATTTACTGCAAAAATAGTACAGTCGCTGCGATATTTGAAAACAAAGCAAAAAACGTTTTACGATTTGTTGTTTTTCATGATTTTAAAGACAAAAATAGTAAAATACTTATATTTATACTTATGTATATGTACCTGTGGTAAGTGCTTCCATGATTTACAACGTTTTGGTTTTGGCTTCGGTATTTACAAGAAACCACTGAACACCACGGCATTCTTATTATTTGTCACTATAACGGTCGAAAGCGCACTAGTTCGCAGAGACGGCAATTTGCCTATTAAGGCGCGTCCCCACTAGGGCCGCACGGCTCCGTGAGTTTCTATAACGGGGACACGTTGCAAACAACAGCATAAGCCTCATGAGGCCGGGCATCGCAAGGCTTTGAATTGCCTTTACATGAGCATTTCGAAAATGACACGTACTCACAGACACGCCTTTTTGCCACTTCTCCTGTTTTTTATATTTCTGTGGTCTAAGGTCATACGCGTGCGCTGGTACTACTACGCACCTGAACCTTCAGAGCAAAAAGGATATAAGTACACTGCACTGACTCTATGGTGACCCTATCACTATTGATGATGAATCGAGTCAGTGTGTATTATCCTTTTTCTCTTGTTTATCTTATAGTAAAAGTTGTAAAACAACCCCTTTTCACGTTTTCAGTTACATATTCCAATGACATCTAGTTATGTACACGGTGTCATTGAATTATCTGATTTAAAGTTAGCGCAGTTACCAAGGAGGGCTTGTGGCTAAGTAATAACAGCCGCACTGTCGATCGATCAGGTTAAGCGATGCTTGCCGCGGTCGGTCCGTGGATGAGTGACCATCTTTATGAACCAACCAACCGTGCTTTCCGAGCCACGGGGGGTCCCCGTGGCTCGGAAAGCACGTAAGGCGTTGGTACCGGCTGTCATTTGTAAATCTTTGACAGTCGTGAGGTCCACCAGTCTTACTAAGGGGTATCGTATTACCCAGAATCTGGGTTGTGGAGTCAGAGATATGCAGTCGCTCCATGTAGAATACTGCTATTCAGCTGCATCCGGTTAGACTGGAAGCCGACCCCAACATAGTTGGGAAAAGGCTCGGCAGATGATGATGTAGTAACCTACTTCGTACGAAATACGAGGAAGTTGTCATAACATGCATAATCAGCCTATAATGCTCGCACAGCTGGGACTCAGGCCTCCTCTCTGTTAGAGGAAGTAGGCCGTACTCCACCACGCGGGCCCATTGCGGGTTGGTAGATGTCATATGTCTTGGAATTTTTGGTTTTAGGACATGCCGGTTTCCTCACGATGTTTTCCTTCGCCGTTTTTTGAGCAGTGGTGATGAAATTATTTACACAAAATAAAACGCGCCTGCCTGGGTTCGAACCTACGACCTCGTAAGTCGGGGCTGTTACCACTGGGCCAGCACTGCTCCGCAACTTGTTAACTCACGGATATGCGAAGTGATTGAACACAGGGAAACCAAACATTACTCGTAAAATCAGGAACCATGCTGCGTCATCCACAGCCGTACCGCGTGAGCCGCGAACTGCAGTTAAATCCACATTAATGTCCGTTCGTAAGGCAAACCGCGTTTTTATTGCGCAAAAAACGGTTTCGATTCACGAGCGCCGCCATGTCTGACGCGAGATTAAATCTTAGTTCAGAAAAACTGGACATGTCAGTGCGGTGCTCATCCGGTTTACCGGATACTGGCGCTGTGAGCAGTGCCTATTCCAAGTATGTGCAATGTGATATCGTTCGTAAATCAAAATTATTTACCAAAACTTATTTGAGGTTGTTACTTAAGTAAGTAACTTCAGTACATTTTTTTAAGTGTCTCTTTTGGAAATACGATTTCGCTGGTCAAGTTGTTCAATCACTCAGCCTACCGCAGTCCACTGCTGGACATAGGCCTAGGCCCAGGCTATGCCACAACACCCTGTTCTCCGCCTTCTTAAGGTCGAAGGCCATCTAGCTGGAGGACGCCCACACTACACTAGCCGATACGCGGTCTCCACTCCAGGGCTCCTCTGCTCCACCGGCCATCGGTCCTTCGACAAACATGGCCAGCCCACTGCCACTTCAGTTTGCTTACTCTGCGTGCTACTCGTATGTCGGTAAAATACTACGTACCAGCAGGCTATGTGCTCAAATTATTGAACCTTTATATATAAGCCTATATGTCGAAGTCAGTCTGTTCTGAACCGTTCCTGCTCAGCTGCTCTCCCAGCAGCTGCAGAGCGGCGCCATGATGTTGATACACGTGGAACTGGAGAAACAACTCACGAAACAGTTTAAAGTACTTTCAAAGCGCCGACTATGAGCTTATTATGTAGGTACTTCTTAATTGTAAGTTTCTGCAGTGCAGGCTTGATTCACATCTACTTGCGTACCTACCCACCTACGAGTACTTCTTCTGAGTGTGCTTGCAACTTTGCACGAAACAATACCTACACAAAGTTTGTGAAAACGTAAGCAATCATAGAAAAGTTACACATCGAACAGCTAGTCGCACAACACAACAGAATGTGACGCCAAACTAAATACACGCCAAAAGTATTGTGTAGTGAACAATACGCGCAGTGCCACTCGGCCAGCGTCCGTGTGACATCACACAGTGGGCCACACGTTGTCTCTTTGTGTCCGCATCGCGCACGGCTCTCCCGCGCGACGCCTGCTCTCCGCCACATAGCTGGAATACTTCTTCATTTGGACCGCACGCCGTGACGCCAAAGAAACAAACACCAAAGCGGAAAATGTTCGCGACGCACAGAAAGCGCTGAATCAAAGGTATATTCGAAAATATTGGAAATTCATTTGTATTGTAGTTTAGATTCGCTGCGATATTGATGCTGAGTTCCTAATTGCCTGTTAGTTGCTATTTTAAGCATATCGAACATTGATATTTTAAGCATATCGAGCATTGATATTTTAAGCATATCGAACATTGATAATATAAGCATATCGAACGTTGATATTTTAAGCATACCGAACATTGATAATTTAAGCATATCGAACATTGATATTCCGAACTCTGTATATGTTGCAACAAAAATTGCAAAAAATTACACGTAAGTGCACGTAGGGGTCGGTGATTTGTATTTAGAATACTGTATTGTTAAAATATAATAAATCGTCGTACAGTTGGAGTCTTTTATGCAATAATATTATATTTTGGCTTATTTAAAATGCGTGAGGTTCGATTGGGGGGTTAGGAAGAGCGTTAGGAAGAGTGTTGTTGGGTTTTTTCATCTGAAAATTGTCAGCAGCAGCGCGAAGTCTGGACGGAGCCCGGCTGATGGCGAGAGGCTCGCCCGCTACGAGTATGACATGGGACTTACACATTACTGGCGAAATGTATTACACCTTTGCCTAACCCTTCGGGGAAGACAAACGTCATGTTTTGTTATACATGTCATTATTTATTTTAAACAAAGATGGTGCTCTCTTCTTAGACGCTTTATGTACCTGTATACATAGTGCACGGCTGAGGGAGTAGGTACTACGTCATTCACACTGAAACCACTTCACATAATAACCCTTTTTGTACAGAGCGGGATAGAATCATAGGTATCTCTCGCCAGAACCGGAATGATGACAAATATTCTTATATAATACTAACCCTGAATTTATTATGGGATGTTTTCCAAAAAAAATGTTGGTAAAACGCAGTGTCAAAGTACTAAACAAAGTGAAAATGCTGAATTTCCTGTTCTAATGACAATTTCAATACAAAGATGGTCAAGTTTTTTTTGCAGTTAAGTAAACCTTTGGAAGTCATTTTTACAAAAAATATAAGAAAAACTTGTAACTTTTATATAACAAAAACAAAATAAAAACCACATTCATCATACTCTGCCTGTTTACATACAGACGAAATAGAAATCCCTTCAAACCCGATATAAATCACCCTTTGACCCTTTCTTAGATTGCTACAAGAGTGACGTAAACGTGTATGTGGCGCGCGGCGCAACAAGGAAAAGGGACGACTTCCAGCTAGCCGCGACCTAACCTAGATACAACGCATGCAAATATGTTACGAGGGACGTGAGAACGTGTTGGTTGCAGTAAAAGGCGCGAACAAGCGGACGCGTTGAGTGCACGTGGTGCGACGGTTTATTGGATATCCGTAGTCAGCGCCGCGTCGCTCCTCTCCGTTTCTAGCCGCGCGCTCTCGGCTCCGGCTCCGGCCCCCGCCCCGGGCGCCGAGCCTCAAGACCGCTCCCGTGCGGATATATTCGCGATAATAGCGTTGCACTGCTCCAGATTTTAGTATAAGTGCTGTTGTTTTGGAACTTAGCGCTTTGTTTTTTGGCTCAGGTGCCTTCCCAACTGTACGGTGCGGATTGCTTCAACACAGTTTGTTCTTTAAACAGATAGCAAACAGGATAATCATTTAATAGCCCCAATTAAAAGAACAAACTGTAAAAAAAAAATCAAAGCTTTGTCTAAGCTCGGCGACATTCCTCAGTAAACCGCGTCCGTTCTTCCTGGTAAAATTACCTAAAGTGACGCGAGTTATATTCGTCGTGTCACAGCACTCACCGCTAATTTATGTGGCTGTTAAGCTGATGAGCGTGCAACGAGCGATCACGTGCAGACGCGGACGGACGCGGACGGACGCGGACGGACGCGGACGGACGCGGACGGACACGGACGGATGGTGGCTCTTTAACGTCGCGCGTCGCGTCGCGAGTAATGATTGCACATTGCTAAGCTAAGCTATACTAATTATGCGAACATCTTAACTAAATCCGTCATTTCTTTAACAAAACAAAACGTAAGCACGCAGAAGCATGCCTACCTACGGCGATAAGTCCCCTCTTTGAGGAGTGGCTGGAGAGGCGCCACGGCGCCATCACCTTCCGCCTGACACAGGTCCTCACCGGACACGGTTGTTTCGGGAGGTTCCTGTTCAGGATAAAGCGGGAGGAAACGCCAAGGTGTCACCACTGTGTGGATCGCCCGGAGGACACGGTGGAGCATACGGTGGAGTTCTGCCCGGCTTGGGCGGAGCACCGCCGTGTCCTCGTGGCAGCGATCGGCGGCGGCGATGTCTTGCGTCCGGCCCTGGTCCAGGCTATGGTACGGAGCGAGAGTGCATGGGAGGCCGTCACCTCCCTGCGAAGCAGGAATGCTCGCGAAGGAGGAGTGCGTGAGGGAAAGGCAATCACTGCGCCCTCACGCCTCTAATCACCGCAGGAGACGCCCTGGACGGGAGTCAACAGCCGACTCCCGGCCACCGTAGGCGCGGGCTTGCGGGCGGCGAGCAATGGGCAGCTCGCCGACCGGTAAGGACCAGGCCCGGGTCGACGGCGCGTTGTGTTCCACGCGCGCCTCAAAGAGATGTCAGCACGAACTGACGGGGTCCGCAAGGGCCGATGCCTGCCAGGGCCGCGGGTTGTTCGAAAGAGATGCCGTGGCCCCTGGCACCACAGGCAACTGAAGGAACACGGGTGGGTTTAAGTCAGTAAAAGTCTGACACGCCCTTCCGCTCAGCCCAGAGCGGGAGAAGTCATTTGATAATTTCCCATCCAAAAAAAAAAAAGCATGACTACTTTCCCAATCTCACATTTATTTCCATAAAGTCTAAAACTATTTTTATTTGCACTGAACCTGAATTGGGCCACTACAACTATTCATTGTAAAATAACATAAAGATGCAGTTCACAATTCATATAAGCATACATAGATGAACAAGAATCATTTTCACCAATAATAAGCATGAAGCTATGTCAATTATTGAAAAGCATAAATAAGCTGAGTTGAATTCGGTAAAGAAGATACGATGTCTTGTAACGCTTGCAGGGTTCGATTGTTGCCAATGTGAGGAGACGCAGGACAAGTTAAAAGTAATGCAATGCATGTATGTATGTATGTGGCGGACGAGGAACCAGAAGAAGAATAAACAATGCGGGTTACGGGCTGTACTGCGCGGGACACATGTAGGACTTGATAAATAAACAATGCGGGTTACGGGCTGTACTGCGCGGGACACATGTAGGACTTGATAAATAAACAATGCGGGTTACGGGCTGTACTGCGCGGGACACATGTAGGACTTGATAAATAAACAATGCGGGTTACGGGCTGTACTGCGCGGGACACATGTAGGACTTGATAAATAAACAATGCGGGTTACGGGCTGTACTGCGCGGGACACATGTAGGACTTGATAAATAAACAATGCGGGTTACGGGCTGTACTGCGCGGGACACATGTAGGACTTGATAAATCATTATTAGGCAACTAGCTTCTACCCGTGACTTCATTCGCGTGGAACTCGTAAGATACCACAATATACTAAAATAACAGTAACATTTATATAAAACCCCGTACTACGTTTGTAGTTTTGGTCTCAGCAGCCAAAATACACAGAGAGTTAGGACTAGTGACGCGGGAGCAAGCGACGCCGCGGCGTACAGTTGCCCGTATGAAAAGCAGCTCGTCCTTAGGTCGACACCCGCGGCCTTTATTAGCAATTTCCCATGCTGGAGTGAACCTCCTGCACCTGACTGTGCACTGCATACTCGCACTGCTGCACTGTATCGAATGCTAATAGTAGCCCAGCCTAACTAGTTGGCTCAATTACACTAATATAATGTACACGTACGGCGCGGCGGCGGCCACTCGTTCGTGTGCTATCAGTTCTATTGCCAGCACTCACATTGCTATAACGACTTTATTATACAGTCAAGTGCCTATTTCGTTAACAACTTATAAAACAAATATTAATTTCATAAAACAGTCATTAATTGTTCAAAGTTTTGGTCCGAAAACACTCGCGACCCTTCGATTTAATCTGAAAAGGGCACCTTTAAGTAATTAACTTATGTGTACCTTGGCCTAGGTACTCGTATATTAAGGTAATCGACATTAACTCGGAAATGTAATGCTTACATTGGGACATCCAACTAAATGGATACACCTGAAGAAGACGCAAGTTATCCAAGATCATAGCCTTGGGAACCCGCCACTAGCTCTGAGCTTGTACAGCAGGCTGGTGGTCTCGTCAAGATATTCTCTACCACAACTTCCGATAGACAGAACGTTAATCTATTACAAACCGAAACACTCACCCTGGGGGCGCCGGTGAGCTTAAAGTTTTTCAAAGATTAAATAAACAGGAACAAAGAGACGGGGGACGTGTAAACTGCGACAGCGGGCGGGCGCGGGGCGCAGTGTGGGGCGCTGGAGGGGGCGAGGGTGCGGGCGCGCGGGGGACGGGCGGCACGGGGGGGGGGGGGTAAAGAAAACCTACTTCACCTTGTTTTTACGGTCACGAGATTTAATAACGAGGAATTTGCAGAACGAGCGCGTTTGTCGCCCGCTCACAAGCCAAGCTATTTATATCTCTAACACAAAGAGGTAAAGCTCTAAGTGGAATGCGCAGGAGCCCCAGTATGTAGTAATGAGTAGACTAGGATTCCGAAAAGCGGAGTAGATTGTACAAACACTGGTACAATGGCACTATCGTCGGCAGATCATAGCACAGCTCACTCTCTCTAGAATTGGCTAGAAATTGAAGGTAAACACTTGTTTTTAATTCTAAACTAGATACACAGTTAAATACATAGTTACAATATTGTAGTAACTGCCTTTACCTAAAGAAGTAGATTCGTCTACTTTCTCCTTAAGATCACGAAAGCGAGAAGTTAATTCATGATTTTCTGCACTTTATTCTTGTAGTCACACTAGTCAGTCAGTGAAGTAGTGTAGTGTTGTGTAATGTGAGAGGGTGTGTGTGTGTGTGTGTGTGTGTATAGTGTGTGTAGTTCTGTTCATCTATTCTGGGACCCACGGTTAAAATTTAATATAATGTAGTAATAAATGGTGACAGTACTTGTTCGGAATGTTATCTATTTCAAAACGGTAGGTATTAGAAGAGGCGAGGAATGGATTTGAGCTGAGAACTGGCCTAGATGCGTGCCGTGTCCGGTCGGAGCCGCGCGGCGGCGCCAGGCGGAGCCGGCCGGATGCTGCACATATTGATTGCACGGCGTGACTTCCCGCAGGCACCGCCTTACTTCGGGAGCCACTCAATATACCGCGCTTTGAATATTTCACTTGCCCCTCTTATTGGACGTCCTTCAGTTCGTTGGAAGTGTCCTCCATATAGATACAGTTCGAACAGACACACATTGTAACATTCACCCTAACTCAAAATCAAAATCAAAATCAAAAGTCATTTATTCAAATTAGGCTGAGAATCAGCACTTTTTGAACGTCAAAATTACAAAAGACAGTCCCCCAAAAACGCCCGCCCTTCACCACTTCCTAGTGCTATTGCTGGGAAGAAGAAGTGGCGCAACAAACTCCCCAGCAGCACAGCTGTCTGTTCAATTTAAAAAAAATACTTGAATTTATACAATACTAGGTACTTATGTTCGGTAATTAACATTACAAAACCAGAACATAAAATTTAATTATTTGCCATAATATGTCAGCTAGCCACGCCAATATACCAACAAATATAATAAAAACTATACGTACTCAAGCTAAAAAATAATTAATTAAAATGTAAATAAAAAAAATAAAAAAAAACTTACTACCCAAATAAAAGCCTCCAGGCATAAAGGGCGTGACAGCTTACACATTTATGCATTGCTGGGTTCTAAGACCTGGCAGTAAGCTAATTCTGGAGAAGGAACATAAACATTGTCTTGCGTTAAACTAGGGTGACCAACTATTCTTATCGTCTAAGTAGTCGTTGATGGAATAGTATGCCTTTGAACAAAGGTTGGATTTTAGTTGAGCTTTAAACGCATTAAAAGGCAAGTCTAGAAAAGAAGAGGGTATCTTGTTATAAAAGGTTATACCAAGCCCAACAAATGAGTTATGAACCTTATGAAGCCGGTGAAAGGGGGCACGTAGTTTGTCCTTATTTCTAGTGTTAACACTGTGAATAACTCTCCATATTATGTGAAAATTGTTGCAAGATGAATCAATCATAAGCTCCATATCACGTCAGGTTTACTTTATCTTACAAACTTAGCTTTCTGAAGATGGATAAGCTTTACCTTTTCCATATAACTTGAAAAGTGAAGCTGATCAATCTTTGCATATTATGACTGCCAAGAATGTAGGTACTCTCCAAATATATTTGATGTTTAAATTCACAGAGTAAATGGTAAACAGAGCCTTAAGCTCGTAAAACAGATGAAGAGTCCAATTATATTAGTTTATTAGTCAAATTCGCAATCTCCTGACTTTGATTATATTTCTTATGTGAACTAAAACTTGTTCCCACAAAAGTAACTTGGTTATCATTAAGACAGGGCTTCCTCTCTTCTAACAATTTTTGCTGTGCCCTACAGGGTCCATAATGATCGAAATTATATGTATACGAGTACCACCTAAGTACACATTATGGTAAAGCAATAAAAATATTGAGTATTTATAAGCAAAGCTGATTGTTCGTGTGACACATTTAAGCCCTGGCTGGAGGCCTTAATTTATTGAGGCATCCACAGGCAAGCACGGTTAAACAGACGACAACCTCATAGGTTGAACTGCGAGATGCCATTTACAAAACAAAATTGTGTGGCACAGACTGCTGTCACGTCTCGAGGTGAAAGGCGTCGGCGCAGGGCTCTTAAAATATAATATTTTTTCGATTTGCATCAGTGTGTTGCCCGAAGATTTCAGTCGCGACACATTCAGTTGCTCCTCTGACCAAGCAAGTGACTGACTGTGTTATTTTATTAGTAAGAAACATTTATGCTAAATGAAATTTTTGATCAATGTATGCAAAATTGATAACATTTTACGACCCCCCCAAAAAGGTATTAAAATGAGCTCGACAAATGGATGTGCGAATAACACTTGTACGACAAAACTGTACTGCGACTGACCATATTGCGAATGCACGCTTGTGCGACAAGCAATTATTAAGACTTAAGTAGTCGACGGAGCCCTGCTTCGCGGGGCCCCTATTTCTGTCTGCAGGGTTTAAAGGAACCTAACCAAACCGAACCTCGGGGTGCCTCTGACGTCGAAGACTTAATATTATTGCTTATCGCACAATCGTGCATTCGAACTATGGTGAGTCGCAGTACAGTTTTGTCGCACAAGTGTTATTCGCACATCCATTTGTCGACCTCACGTGGTACACTTGCTCGTGTTGGACCCCGACGCTGACGCCGCGACGCAAGCGTCAATCACTGGATATTAGATTAGAAACTGTCATAATTTAGTAAGCAAACACCACAGCTGAACTAGTGTCTAGTATCTAATACTGAAGTGTCATTTCTGAGATATCGTTCCCTCGTAGTTACCAGTTCACAACAAATCCACAGCGTGTCGCTGTGCTCCAATGTGACGAAGTTTACGTACAACATTATTCTCAAAAGAAACTCAAAAGTAAGAAGCACAGCGGACGCACATGCACGCGCTATTCATTCGATACTAAGCAGATTGTTATCGAGCAAAGCGAACTGAATGGAAAAGTAATTAGTAATTCACTAATTGCTCGATTGGCGCTTGATATTGGCGCTAATGTTGCGTTCCAACACTACGGACGCGATACGTTCCGACTAAACTTTCAATTGTATTTTATCCGTAGAGAAATTATTTCCATGAACTTTTGCCCTAACGAATGGTTTCAATTAAATTGAAACTTTGTCTGTCTGTTCAGTGATCGATTCCGTTTTGTTTTTGAAGCTTACATTTTGTTTACACAGAGCGTCGTCGGTCGGGGCGGCGCCGCACTACCCGCACAAATAAAATAAAATTCCTCGTGAAAAATTGGAAATTCAATAACTCCGTCGCCGAGGAGCGATTTCCTCCCGACACTCGACAGGCGACTTTAAAAATATGATAGATGATACATTGGCGGGTTTTTTCTCGTTCAACTTCAACTCGGCGACGGCTATGCGGCCGGCGCGGCGGAGCGGCGGCGCGGTGTTGGGAGCGTTTTGTTCCGCTGATTTATTGGCGTCGGATTATATCCGCTACGGTTTATCGGCACCTCTCATCATCGGTAAATGATTGCACCTTTATACTTTTTTTTTAATTTCCTGTCGAAAGGCTCTCGAGTTCTGAAAACTTTAGGATTTCGCTTTAAATATTCAACAGGCTGTCGGGACCTGTTCAATGTATTGTTCATCTAGGAAATGATTCTGCTGATGTTGCTCATCCGAATCTTAGGCGGGCGGGCGGGGTGTTGCTGAGAGCGTCGGCAAACGCGTCGCGCAGGAAATATCTCGCTCCTTGCATACACGACCACCATCATGTGAAAACACAGAAGGTGTAGACCGCGCGATACAGAGCCCGCACATAGTTTACGCTCCATACGTTTCAGCAAAACTGAGCAGTCTCGAACGGTTGCCGTCGCTAGTGGCGGACGCAAGTTTCCTTTCCCACGCCTAAAGTGTTATGGTGCCCCGGGCGGTCGTCGCGCGCGGGCGCACGTCGCAATGGCGCTGCGTTCGCCTGCTTTGAACTCACGGTAATGAAACCGCGACTGCGAGTAACTGGGTCCTCGTCCGCGGTACAGTCACGAGCAAAAGTGTGTATACACTCGGCTTTCTTCAAAAGCGATTTATTCCTTTATTTTTTATTGAAATTTTATGTTGTTACGAGCTCTTAACATTTTCGAACCCATAGGTTTATGTAATGTGTCGTATTTCAACGTTGCATTCGTTATTTCACGAAAGAATCGCAATTGAAAGTTGCCAAGTGTTGACATATTGGTGCTCGTGACTGTACTCCCCGCTTAACGTAGTTATGTTATAGCAGCGAATGAGATTACAGGCAGGACGTTGAACTTGACCGCTTGACACAACCAAATATTGTAGTGACCTACATTGTTCGGGTGGAATGAAAACACTCTTGAGCAGGTATCCACCACCACTTCTAATCACTGTTCATTGACCCTTCGTCCAGAACGTGGATCCACGCGAAACACAATGACTTTTTAGTTGTTTCTGTAATTACGGCATTCAAAACTGTTTTGTTCAATATGAATGAATCGACTTCACAAAGTTTTATATTCGCCTTGTCGACGCACATTACTGTTGACTTGATGCAGAAGTGTCGCATAAACACGGTGTCTCATTAGCACGTCGCGGCGCGGAGACGTAAAAGTTTGTTCAATAGGCTAGGATATATTGCGAGGGAGCTAATCTGGAGTGTGTCGCCGCGACGTATAAACTGTTTCCATTAAGCGCGCGCCGCGAGTTACGACTCAATAGCTGGTTGTAGCGAGCGCTGTGCGAAGGTTAGTGCTATTAGTTATTCTGTGGTAGGGTGTGTTGTGAACAGAAAACTAAACATTCATCGTCACTTGTAGTGCATTCATTTTCTGATTTTGAATAGCCCGCAAAAGTTCAAATCCAGACACAGTGTACTTACACGGCAGCATTTCTTCGCTGCCTCGTCACAAGTGCCGCAAGGTACGCGGCCGCATCAATACGCAGTTATCCGCACGTTTTAATATGTCACTCCCAGCGTCTCATGCGGAACACTATTGTCAGCGAAAGCACTAGGAAGTGGTGAAGGGCGGGCGTGTTGGGGGACTGTCTTTTGTAATTTTGACGTTCGAAAAGTGCTGATTCTGTCTAATTTGAATAAATTACTTTTGGTTTTGAGTCTTGTAAGGGATGTCTGGTTGATCTTCTGTTGGTTGGAGCTTGGAGCACATATCCCGCTTTACTTAAACGAGTTATTCCAACAAATATATTGTTAACATTATCTGCCTTTTTCAACAATGTTGGGATCGGTTTCCGGTCTAATCGGATGCAGCTGCCATCTGACCTCAACAACCCAGTAACTAGGTAATATGATAACCGTTAGTAAGACTGGTTTTCTGACTTTTGCGCTTCCGTCTACCCGTAACGACTGTCAAAGATCTGCAAAAGGCAGCCAGGACCAACGGTTTAACGTGCTTTCCGAGGCACCCAGTCACAGTCACAGACCGACCTCGGCAAATATATTGTTAAGCGTGCAACCTGTATTCATTCTTGCCTCGATATTTCATTATTTATGAAGGATCGTTACTCATTTGTTACTTACACTCGTAAACTCTCTGTGCATCGTTTGTGTTGTGGGATCATCAGGCGCACAGCTCTTCACAGCTTCCGTCCTGAAAATGACAAATATTTCTAGAAGTAACGTAACATCGCATCGTGCGAATCGTCGGTGACCCCGTAATGCTAGCGTGCGAAACGTGCGAATAAAGTTGATATACTTACCGCGCGTAACTCGCGAGCGGCGACACCCTGACTTGTTTATAACAATCACACGCACGCGGGTGCGCCCGGGGGGCGCGGGCGGGAGCGTAGGGTGAGCTCGTCAAACATTTGCGTTGTTATGAAAGCTCACACATTTTTCAGCGGCGCTTCGTACTGTCGCGGTATAAAGTTTACAAGGTATACGCACGACTTAACGCAGACATTTGGCAACTGTATGGAGCATTGCGCTCATTTATTTGGTTAATCGTAATTCGTATGGGTAGAAGCGATTCATAAAAGTTATTAGAGTTATTCGCACAGTAGGTACAGTAAGTGCAAGACATACTAATGTTTTAGTAAATAGCTACTTTGTAATAATGGATTGGGTAAAATGGAAACTGAGCTGCAGCCATAAAGTCGCCGATGCGAGCTCTCTCTCTTTCTAGGATTCACTAGCGGTTGGCTCCCATCGTCTGTCGTCGTCGGACTTGTTTCGAATGTGTGTTGTCGAATGACAACAACATAAACCTAATTTACAAGAAGAACATCAGGATTTGTTTTAGCCATCCTTTGGCGCCACCACCAGTGCGATGCATGTGCGTTGGTAAAACGAAATTAAGGAACACTCTTCATGCTTCACAAATGTAATTGTAAGTTCCGTGGTGTGTGCACAAAGTTATTATTTCGTCTGTCTGACACCCGGCACGTGGCTGAGCAGTGGCGTAGCTGTGGCGAGCGAGTGCAGGTGAGACGGCTTCGTGCCAGCCCCCGGCCGCAGGTAATGTTGCAACACGATTCAATCCTCAGCGTCTTTCTCGCGGCTATTGATCAAAATCATTTATTTTTGCAAACATGGGTAATTCATAGATGTTTTCCTAAAATATAGTCCTTCATATTCTACCGTCTCATGGGTATGCAAATAATATTGAATTCTAAAATAAAACAGATTCTATTGACACCGAATAAATATAAATGTCAAATTATTAGAATTACAACAAAAAAATAAAATAAAAAACAGACTATTTATTAGTAACATTTTTCCAGTATTGATTGCACTCTCGATGCCGCCGCACCGCTCCGCTCCGCACCGCACCGCACCGCACCGCACCGCTCTGCTCCGCACCGCGCTCCTTTTCCGCGTTTGTGTTCACTTACCGCTCGCTCATTCTTTTATGATTTAATTTTTGTCGGTCGGTAACTCGGTGCGGTCATGCGAATGATTCAATGAACATTGATTTTTTTGCGTTTAAAGAAGAATTATCTTAGAGTAGGTAAGCGTATTATTATTTCTCAATCCGGTTTACTGATGCCCACCTAAGTAACACTATATTTTTTAGTTAGTGTCAAACTGTTGTCAGTAGCATATATTATATTGTCGCGATTATACATAAACGTTGTGAAGTTATGCCTCAAAACATTATAAAAGTGTAGCCAACGTATTTCTGATTCCGTGTGTTCGTGTGCCTAGTGTTATATATAAACTAAAACCACAAAAAAACCCTTCCATTGCTCGTAGAGAAAGTTAGCAAAATCAGAACAAGAATGCTTTATTTGTAAACATAGGTCAAATTACAATAGCTTGCGAGATGTTACAGATAGGGTAGATCCTCTATGTTTTGCCCAGAGGCGTACAAATAATATATATTTAATTAAAATTGTCGAATTTTTTTACTTTTAACACCAATTGAACATTTGAGATATCATAAAGTAGTAAAATTATGTAAACTTTTACATTAGTAGTAAAATCAATATTAATGCATATCAATACAAATCGAAAATAGAATCAATTTCAATAAAATATGTATAGGTAATAGATTAAGTTACATTACATGCCATAATAATGCTAATGTCAAAATAGGTGAGGTGATGTACAATTTTATGAAGCAGTACCTAATTATACAATTATCGTCCAAATATTCCTGTAGTGAGTAGAGTAATAACATTTATTTATCAATATTCTTAATAGTTATGTTTAGTTGTAGTTGTGTTTTGAAATTGTCCAGATTTAACATTTTTATTTTTTCAGTAGGTAAGTTTGTTAAATATTTTTTTGGTCATACAGAAGGTTCATTAGTGCAGTTTTGCCATAAGTCACTTCGAGTTCTGACTTATTTTTATCGCGTAATTTTCTGTAGTAACTTTTGGTAGCGATTTTGTATAATGAAATGTTAGATTTGACGAACATATTCGTTTCACAAATGTCCAGCGATGGCAAGGTAAGAATTTTTAGACATATAAAGTACGGTTGACAACAGTCCGTGCTTTTAAGGCCACACATAGCTCTGACACATCTTTTTTGGGCTCCAAATGCGAGTTCTCTATCAACTGAATTGAAAATATTACGCCATATCTGGGTGTTGATGCAACATAGCCATCATAGGCCGCGTTAGTACGGATTCTAGGCTCACTATTTTTGATAGTTTATAGTGAGCATAGGTAAATTTATTAAGTTTTTTTACATATTTCGTCTGTCTGGGGTTTCCAAGTCAAATTGTTGTCTATATTAATACCTACCAAGAAATTTAGTAGCAGTAGTTGATTCTATTTTTGTCTCTAAATAGCTAATGTCATGGATTGTATTTGGCATTCTTTGATAAAAATGCATAATTTTAGTCTTTTCTAAATTTTTAATTAGGTTATTGTTGTCAAACCATGTTATAATTATATTTAATGTCATATTTATTTCATTTTCATAAGTATTGGGATCATCAGACTTAATAATTACGGTGCTGTCATCGGGGAATAGTAGGTACCAAGGGGTACTTTATTTGCCTCGGAAGGTCATGTATGTAGAGCAAAAAAGCGTGTTACGTTTTGTTGGAACATTATAGACCGTTTAACGTATTACACATTCATTATTTTTCTTTTGCAATCACAATGTAGCACGCTTTTATTTATTTCTTATCAGGTTCAAATTATTTTTAACTTTTTAGTATTTTTGATGCGAGATTGACTACGGCGTAGTTTGTAGCGCGTAGCAGTGTTTTTCCGTTATATGCGTTTAGTGCACTTAAGCTACCTGTACATCATACATTCTGGTTACCATCTAGCACCAAAGTACTCGTCAAGACGAATCAAACGAGTCCAAACTCGACGGGGTTGTGTCGTTTAACTACCGACTTCCTATGGCCACTGTTACGTTGTTTTTTGTATGTACCTACCACGGGTTGGTATTGCACAGCTGCGTTACTGATAATTGGGGTAGCATTTGCCTGGACACATAGGTAAAATTATGAGGTTTCCGAGTGATATATATTGCATTGTAGTTTGTACAATTGACTTTGGCCTGCATTTGATTGAAGGACTCACCTCATCACTCATCCTTCAACTGTATTTCGTCACTGGAATATTTAGTTAAAACTTTCTAACAATAAATCACTTTTCTGAACCTATTAAACAGGTTTGCACAATAAATTAGATCAAATATTCTAATCAAGTTGAGTGTTAACATTCCCATTCCCAATGACATTCAGTCGAACGTCAATTCTGACAGTTAGGGCGACATGGTGGTCGCCGATTCACAGTTGTAGTTTAATCGATATTTTAAAATATTGATTGCAAACCATCGAAATAATATCGTATGGAGCAATCCCTAATAATTTTCAGCTTTCAGTAAAAATTCATAAATAAAACTAAATAACCGAATATGAAATTGAAATTATTTTTTCTATGTAGACTTCTTTCTAGAAACTTTGTTGTCATATAAAACCATTTTTAATCTGTGCATTGTCTTTGACATAGTGTGGCCAGGTACATTCAAAATTTATCCGAATGAATATTCTGGGATAGTTGCCCCAATCGGGACGAGTTTTGATATTGGAAGTCACAACTAATTTGTTTGTTGGTCTGGATCGTGAGGATTCTTATTGTTTCAGCATTTAAACGTCACGTGGGACGGTTGTTAGTGATTTTCAAGAATTAGGTGTCTTAAAGTTGTGTTATCCGCCGCCGTCTTTTAATCATTTTCCGTGATCCCATGACAGGGTTATTGAACAAAGGTGGGGATTTATGCCTTTGAACACGCTTGAGTGAAACTATAAACCTTATTCCATGTTTTAAAAGGATTCCAAATTGCGCTTACGCAGTCAACTATCCAGCCAGTCGAGGATCTTGCAGTCAACGTGTTTTCTCCGTAAACCAATTATTGAGAGGCACCTCAAGAGATTCGTCTCGCCGTCAGGATCTGGAAGAGCGTCTGGGGAATGGACACGAGACCCGGTCCTCGAGTCCGCTCTAAGCCTCTTGCGGAGACGACTGTGTGGCTGTCGGAGTCCGTCTAGCGATAGCGCAGGCGGGACGGTTATTTTTTATTATCCCTTATAATATTTTTATTAATTTTAATACGGTTTCTGTAAGAACCCGTTGGTTACCTTACTCTGGTTTTCAACATTCCTTCTACGTTCATCCAGAAGTATATTGAACACCTACGTCGGCTCCGGGATCCGGGACTCTCAAAGTCCCTGGCGCCCATTTACTAATTAATAACATACAAATAACTGGAAGGATATACCTTAAATTTGACACGGAACAGTTCTGGGTTTATCTCCAACTCCCTACGACCTAGCTCTTTCGAAATTTTAGCTGGCTGGCAATATTAAGATATAGCCATAGACACCTACCTAATTTGTTAATGATAAGGTAAATTAGTTTTTTAAGGTTCACCTTTCCTTTTGTTGTTTTAGTTTTTTTTTTTTATAAATATTCGGTGTTTGAGGTGGTTTGTTGTTTCCTTCTATATCGATACCAAACCACTTGTCCGTTGGGCTTATGTTAGCTTGCCGTAAGAGGCTACAAACTTTAATTTGTAACACCCCTTCGGCACCCTAATTGCGTAACATACAATCAATCTCAATATGAATCATTTTGAATATAGGTACTCGTATATATTATATATTGCTAATTCATTGCTTCATATGTTCAAAAAATGTATCATTGTGTCTGCTACGTAAATAACGCAATGAATGTTGTAGAACTGTCAAAATGAAACCGATTCCGATGGATCGTGTGTTACGCAATTAGGGTGCCGCTTCCATTATCAGATCTGCTCCATGTCATAATAATTTTGCATTGTCATCCGATTCCGCATGCAAAATTTCAGCTCAATCGGTTGAAGATATCTGCTTCAAAATTGAGTTGCAAGAGTCCACCCGAACGAACATAGTTACATACATACATACATCGCAAGTTAAATAAAAGCTTGTAAAAATAGGGAGAAGCAGGTCATGTATAGCCATATTGATTGCCTTCCGCTTACGAAATCCCTTTTGTTCGTTTACTAATGTTTGAATTCTCAAGGTAGTCATACAAGGACTTATAAATTTTTGACTTTCTCAAATATTTTTGAAGAGATGGGTATCAACGCAATTGTAGACCTATAATTTAATATAATCATTTTTTTGTGCCATGGTACAATTATTGACTTTTTTAATTTCTCAGGGAAGATTACGTTAGAAATACTCATATTAATTATGTGACTGAGATGTGGAGCTATGAAGTGAGACACTTCTTTGATAACATTAGTGCATACTCCGTCATAACCAACACTATTTGTATTTCGAAGTGAGGTAATATGATTATTTATGTCTTGTGGTATGGTCGGCTCCTTGAATACAGAGTTTGAAGTATTTAAGCGTACCTTAATTTCTGGTATAATTTTATTTTCTGGTTTGGTAACTTGATTAATATAAAACTTGTTAAAAGCCTGAGCTATATTTAATGGGTTCGTGATTTTCTGTGTCCCTGTTTGAATTTGTGTTATTGGTTCTTTACGGAAGCAGGTGTCTTACAGTTATTAATTATGGTCCATGTCGCTTTAGATTTATTTTTGGACGTCCTAATGAAGTAGTTATTTCGTGATGCTTGCGTTAACGTTATAACTCATTTTGCCACTCTATAACATGCTTAATGGCACTGCCGCTGGTCAGTATGAAATCAAGATCCTCCGTGGAGAACAAGTGAAAAGAAACCCCAGAAACCTGTGTCCTTCACGCGAAAAAGACACATTGAAAAGTCTTCAGATCAATCGTCGATCAGGTTTTGACGCCTCAGTCAGTTTAAAAACAGAAGAACATATAGAAGCAGCAATAGAATATTTTCATAATGCGGTCCAAACTGCTGCTTGGCAATCTACACCCACCAACAAATTAAATAAAAACAACAAATCTACAGTGGCCTCCAAAAGTTACTTAACATTTTTCCACTGGTCAAATGTCAACTAACTTTTCGAGGCCACTGTATATCCCATATTGTACTGGATAAAATATCTAAAAATGGCAGACTAAAAAAACAATGGCAACAATTTAGATGCCCTGATGATAAAAGGGAATTAATCCACGCTGTTAATAAACTCAAAAATCTTCTAGAGAAGTACAGAAATAATAGTGTCCAGGCGTCCCTGAGCAACCTTGATGTTACAGCTGCTACCGACTACCCACTGTGGAAAGCTACCGAAAAACGGAGTCCGGGACCACTTCGGCAAGAAAACGGGTGCCCGGCTCGAAGTGACAAAGAAAAATGTGCAACGTTCGCCGAACACTTAAAAGCGTATTCCAGCCTCACTCCTATGAGGACCCTCGGATCCCTTTTTTGCGCGGTGTAAATCCTCATGGACTTTCTCCATCATGGGGGTGACAGAAGGGTATGCCGGACTCTTACCGGCTAAAACCACCGCGGAGTTCCACCTCTGCCTATAGCCGGAGGTACGATATTCGCATAAGCATTCACCGCTTCCCCGACAGGCCTTCACCCGGTGTTCCTCAGCAGCTCCCACCTCCCCGTGCGGCCTTTCCCACAATGATCGCACCCACTCTCGAGTGGCGCGCGTGGAACACTGCGGCGCCAACTCGGGCCTGTCAGGTCGGACGACAAACGCCCCTAGTCCGCCGCCCGCAGGCCACCGCTCATGGAAGTCGCAGATCGTTTTGCACTCTCGGGCGCCCGGTGCGTCTCCTGCGGGAGGTGAGAGAGGATGCGGTTTTTCTCACCCGCTCAGCTGCCTCCTTTGCAGACATGACATCCTCGCAATAGGAGGCAACCCCATCCCATGCGCTCCCGCTCTCGACCATCGATTGAACGACGGCCCGGAGCGAGACATCGCTCCCACCTATTGCCACGATGAGGTCACGGCGCAGCCCTGCCCAAGCTGGGCACTCCTCCAACGTGTGCTGCGTCATATCCTCCAGGCAAGCCTCACGGTAGTGACACACCGGTATCTGCTCCCGACCTATACGATACAGGTACTTCCCAAAGCAGCCGTGGCCAGAGAGTACCTGCGTCAGCCGGAAGCTGAGGGCCCCATGCCGCCTCTCGACACACGCCTCCATGACGGGTCTTACCGCCGCTATAACGGCGTGCCCCACCCTCGGACCTTAGAGCAAAAAGAAGAAGTTCTGCCAGAAGTACTAAAATAACAAACATGAAAGTTTTAATATAGAGGAACTTAGAACAGAAAAAAAACTTAGACAGTACTTTTAAAAAGTTTTTAAAAGTTAAAAATGAGTAAGTATTTTCAAAATGACAAATTAAATACTTAAAATCTTTGTAAAAGTTAATTCAAATTCGTTGACTGCAATTATTACGAGGCAATAAACAGTTATACACTTATTGTGTAACTCTTTTAGACGGACTGCCCAGTAATATGAGTGTCCTACAAATTGAAGGCCTATTAGACTTCCTGGAAGCGCAGCCACTTTACTAACCTTTAAATTAGGTGATATTGCATCCTTACGCCCTTGTTGTTGAAGAAATGGAGTTAACTTTTCACAAAGCGCCTTCGCTTGTTCTTTTCCGAGTTTGATAAATTCTGACTCAGGTGAATCACGAAACGAATCTACACTGAGCCTCATTGTAGCTCAGGATTTGTGACGTTGCCGAGCCAATTCTAATGAACGCTGTCGTCGACGGCGATCATTAGAATTGGCTAAAGCCAAAATACGCCAACGTCAACTTGGTGATGGCCTCATTCTTATTTTAAATTACTAAAATGATACGACAATTTAAACGTTACGCGTAACGATCTATTGTTGTTGAATTGTACTTCAATGGTAAGATTGTCATTGAGACACGATTCACATAAATGTCAAATAACGAGCAGACTACCAATAATTGTAAGATCGAGACACAACTGTGACACGATTGAAGAGCAGAATAGCAAATTGTTCAATGGCGATTGAGTGGCAGTTCGATGATATGTCAATGGAACACCATTGGTCTTTTAAATAGGTAAGTAGTAGAATACCTACCAAATGTGCCAAACTATTCAATCGAGATGCAATTGAGATTCAATTGAAGCATTCAAACTCAAACTCAAATCATTTATTTCAATTAAACCATTTACAGTTAGTCAGAAAGTTGAAGCTAGTCGCCCATTCCAAAAACGTAGATCTCTATGGAGAAGAACGGGCAAGAAACTCCACGGACACTCTTTTAAATCAAGATATTATTACAAAATCCTGGGTACATTATTCTTATTGCTTCTATATGTGAGAACAATGTAAAAAAAAAGAAACAATTTATAACATTAAAAATAAGCCCTGGCAGTTAAGAGATGACCAGTCTCAACCAACGGGGCGCCCGTTCACGAACATGACGCGTGGATCAGCACCACCTTTTTTTTTTTTTTTTTTTTGTCGCTGAGAAATGCTTTATGCATGCCCGCCTCACGGGGGACGAGACGGGGTATGTGGGACTCCCTGTCGGAATGACAGTATACCCACTAAAACTCAGCGGTGTTCCCTCATTCGCCGTGATGGGAGGGCCACGGGAATAGGCATAGCCTTTACCTCCATAGCCCTCCCGGCGCATGCCCGCCTAGTTGGTATGGCGGGCCCCGCATGCCCCCCACATAGGGGGGCTACGAGAATGGCCGGGAGCACCTAGCCATTCCCGTCCAACACTGGTGGAGGCCTGTCCGCACAGCCTAGACGAGCGGCCGCTCCTCGGGTTCCTCTTAGCTTCACCGTGGCCCAATCCACCACGGCTACTGAGCCCCCCCGCCTCGACAATGCGGGAACCCACCGGGGGGGGGGGGGGGATCAGCACCACCTAGCTCAACCATTTTGTAGAGAACCGAATGATCCAACACACGCGCCACCATCAGTGAGACATTTAAGTGAGCATGACATATTCTCAACTGCCATGCTCTTTCAAGTCAACATCAAAATATCATAAAAAACGGATCCATGGTTCTTACATTTACAAAATTTTAAAAATGCTTCTAAATTATACAAAACTATACTGCCGTCATAAGGAAAAAGGGCACAACTAACATTTTTTCCGAAATTGAGTTATATACTTATTCGGAATCAGAAAAAAAAGGCCCATCTGCCAATATTTTTTGTAGAATTTTAGGAACAAGATAAACAAAAATACCGTAAGCTGGAAAGGCACAACTGAGGCACTTTTTAAGTTTTAGTACGTAAAAAGAGCACATCTGACTTATAGTACGTCAAAAGGTCACATATGCATAGATGCGGCTTTAATTTGTATCACGATAAATAAGGCATAATTGACCAGCGTTAAATATTAAAGGCACAAATACCACAGATGTGCTCTTTGATAAAGTTTACCAACTAGACCTTGACATTTAATTTAAAAGAAAAGTCACAACTAGCAGTTATGCCTTTACTACCAAAAATCTTTGACTAGAGGTGAAGTGAGGGGGTCGAGGTACGAAGCGAATCCCACCAGTTGTGCCTGACGTGTCTGGACTCCACGCTTGCCTGTGCTGCGCTGGTAAGATTCAAGTTTTTGTTACATTTTCATGCTTTTATTATATAAAACTTCTTTTGTGACACATTAATATATGATTTTTAGTATTTATTATTTTTTTATTGAATTAATTCTTTTTTCAGCAATATGCAATCACGAAGCGCAAGATTAGTTAGTGCTGCTTTACGCAACGATAATTCTGTAGGCGAATGGTCTCCCGTGCCGTCAACAAGTGGCGTTCAACACTCGGTGCAAGCATCAAGCTCGGAGCATGTTGTGGTGCCGCAATCTGTGTTTGATACAGGGTCCGATTTTGATTCTGATGGATAAAAATTACGAATTACCAAAAGTACGGGGAAAAAGCAGCGATAGTCATAGTTCTGACTCAGAAGACTTTATACCATGTTCGCAGCCAGTTTCAGGAAGTGAAGGGCGGGCGTTTTTGGGGGACTGTCTTTTGTAATTTTGACGTTCAAAAAGTGCTGATTCTCAGCCTAATTTGAATAAATGACTTTTGATTTTGATTTTGAAGAACAATTTTAGAATCATCGGAAGAATCAGATGAAGAAACTGTTCAACTGACTAAGAAAGGAACTATTAGAAAGCGCAAAACTTATACCGTTAGCATAAACGATCGAAAGAGACTGAAGACGGAGAAAAAACAAAATGAAATATTTTGTAAAACCTGGATGCCGCGAGGATGTCTGCAAAAAAAGTTTTCAGCACGCTTTTCAGAAGAGTATCGCTAAGTCGTGAATAACAATTTTCGAAAAATGACATGGATTGGACAAAAATACTTCTTTTTGTGTCATACTAGTCAAAGAAAACCGGATAGGCCGAAGAACAGAGAAAATGATGACAAAGAAGGTAAATATTACATACGATCTAAAACCATATCATATTTTTTGGCAGATGAAAATGTGATATCCTTAAAAGTGCCATACCTATTTAAGAAACATTAAAATCTTTTAGAAGCTGATTAGATATCCTTACTGTGATTTAAAAAAAAAACAAATAAGTTTTCTTGAAGACTGATAATTACAGTTACTTAATTAATGTTAATTTGTTAAGTTACAGTTAATAATTTTTTAAAGTTTTGAGACGATAATCTTTGTTACCTTTTTAAAATAAACGTTTTATAAGTATTTCCTAGTTGTTTTTTTACCTGTTTTTTTGTATAATTATTAAAATGAAAAGGCACATTTTAATAAATATGCCTTTTCATTGTATTATTTCATATTTTTTCACAAAATGTTAGAATGAAAAGTCACAATTGGTTAGTTATGCCCTCTATTCGTAATTTTAATAATTTTACTTCATTTTTTATGCTACGATGAAAGAGAAAATTTTGATTATTTAATAAATACCAATAAAATAAAAACTTATATTTCAATAATCGTATAGGAATCGTGAACATGAATTTATTATAATTCATCTATTTTGGAAAAATAATATGCAAATCGATATTTTTCGCCAAAAACCAATAAAAATTTTAAACTCAATTTTCTCCATGTTTATAAAATGTGAGTTGTGCCCTTTTTCATTATGACGGCAGTATAGTTTGCAACTTTCTAACTAAAAATATAAGATAAGAAAAAAAATATATATAAAAAGTTACTACCAATCTGGAAGAGGTATTTAATAGTGAAGTATTCATTTGTAAATTAGCAGACTTGGGGCCCTGGAACCAAGAGCCATGGTTCTCGACATCATTAGTTGAGATGTTTGCCAACTCTTGACGTCTACATGCACCATTTATACCGAATATTAATACAACCTGAAAAGAGATAAAAACAGCGTACAAAACAGCTATATTGTAAAAATATACGAAAGTGAAAGAAGTTAATAACAATAATTTAGTTTCAACTGACCCTTGTTGCCAAACATCGGCAATCCGGAGCTTCTTTTAGGAACTTCTTGACATTGTCAGCCGAAAATACTTTTGACTTTTTACTGACATGGCCACTTGAGCGTCTTTTTAGAAATGCCAGCAAGTTGGAGTATGCCTTGATATCAATACCATGTTTTGTTTTCACAGTGCTTTTTAGCATTGAATAGTAGCACCACAATCAGCTTGACTTATATTTTTGAGAAAGTTCCATGAAATAGGCTAAAAACACACTTTCTGAAAATGAATTTGCATCTTTGCTGGTTTTCCATAAGATGAAATTTTGATACGCTTGTATCTATCGGTCGATTTTTCGGGCAAGAGGCTTAGTAGGAGTAGCCTTTTTCGCTGCCTCTGAGACTTCTGCCGGAGTCGAATTAATAAATTCATCATTACTTGACGACATTTTCAAAAACAAAACAGCGAAAAGAAAAAGCGCGCGGAATAATTTTTACTTGTTCACAAATTAGCGATGCGCGCATCAGCGCTTTTTTTTAAGGCAAAGGCACAAAAACAGCCAGTATTACTAAAAAAGTAAATTAATATTTTTGTGTTTTGTTGTAGATTGTTGTAATTTATTGTCAAAATTAATTAAAATAAAGAATTAAATGTTTATTTATTATATTTTATCTCCCAAAGTTAATTTTAATCATTAAATGTTGACCACTTTTCTGACATAAAAACTCTTTGCTAAGATTTAAAAAAGTACCGTTCGTTTTAGACGGAGCATCTTGATAAACCTTGCGTTTTACCTTATTAAAAAGAAACTCGTGCATTTTACATAACCATAACGCACAAGTACGTAATGAGATACAATACGATATTGAAATTGGTGAAATAAGAGACCCTTTACGAGCAAATGTGTTATAAAATACTTTTAAATGTTCATTTTGGCATGCAGCTAGTCCGTGTTACTAAAGTATTTGCAACTAATATAATAAAATAGGCAATTAATTATCGTGTATGTCCGATATTTCTTGTGCACAGGGCGATTCTGGACAATGTCCTTTGCTATTAAACTTTTTTTTAATTTTAAATCTCTAAATTCTATACTTAGTTTAGTTTTTTTTTTTTTAAAGTGTTGTATTTAGTTTTGCAGGCCAGTGTAGATGACTATTAATAGAAACAAAACTCTGTCAGAAAGTTAACTATAAGAAAGTAAGTTCATAATACTCGTGATCTTATGAAATCTGAGACAAAGCCCTGAACAGACATTGTCGATAAACGTTCCACGAAGATATTATATCACTAAACAATATTATATCACTTAACAGGATCAGCTCCCATGACACCCAGGCTAAGTAATAGTTCTCGTGGCGCAGCTTGATGCAACAAAGAGCGAGCGATTAAACCAATTAGCGGCGGAGCGGAGCGAGCAAAACCTGCCAAACAAAGTGCTCTGCGGCAGAAGGTTGAATAATTCTTTGGTAATGCGCTCTCCGCTCCCGGCGAGGGCTGCGTGTGCGCGTCACTCCGTCGATGATCTGCTATTGTGTAGGATTGAAGTGCAGTGGGCTCGAGCAATAAATAATGTTGAATCCAAAGTAATTCATAGACAGGTTGAGCACAGTGGTAGATATACTAAAATAAGTTTTAGGTATGTATTGAATACTGTAATACAAAAATTGGGAATAGAGCCACTACTACTCTATTTACTTTGTGCCAAAACCTGACGTGACAGCGCACCGCGCGTGAGGTGCACAAGACATCGCGAAAAATACGCGCGACGTCACGCACGAGGCCTCATTAAACCAATTCACTAACACAAAGTGGCTCCGAATGCTCCTGCTCTTTGTGTTGCCGAGTGAGTGAACACCGCCATCCCCCACCCCCCTCCCCCCAGACACTGCCCAGCGGCGTTTCTTGGCCCACCGCAAAATATGACGTCATAAAGTACGAAATTAACTGAAATGGCCCGGCTACCGACTAGCAGCGACATCCAATTCGATTATGATACGTTTTATTTTAGGAAACTACATTACCACTGTAGTGTTCGTTCTAACACATTGGCTCGTTATGTCACCAGCAGCCAGGGTCAACACGTCCGCTCTCGCCAACGGCTCGCGCATGACTGTTCCCCCACTGCCCGTGCCCCCGAGACAAGTATACAAACACTACATCCCTTCCTTATTAATATTTATTGAAAACTATTTCCTTTACCTATCACAATTTTGATTTGAATTTGAAAGCTAGTTGTTTAATGTAGATAGTACAAAAACTTAAGATTAATTCAAACAAGAACCTTGAATATTAATCACTTTATCCATAATCAACAACTTTAGAATTTGCATCAAACTTTCTTATGATGATGATCATTTTGATATCATAAACAGTGACTTGAAGTAATATTACTAGATATTATAATTACATCTCTTTCATCAACCTCTCCTACATAGTGTAGAATGGGACTCAATCCTTCCCTCTCTACCTAAACCATATCACCTGGCGTGATTCCCAAATCTGTAGCTATTATCTTTCGATATCCATTTCCCTTTCATCAACTAAAATATATAATAATATATTTTTTTTCTATTAGGACTTTATTAAAGTGTTTTCGTTATTTTCATTTTTTTCTGAAGGTTTTTTCATATGCTGCTACCAAATAAAAAAAAAGGTGTCTTAAATTTTACATGTTCCTCCCTCAATATCTCATAATCATAATCAAAACAAGACCCATAGAAAACTTAATCAGCCTATAACATCGTTAAGGTACCTAAGTACAGTAAAGATAATCATGGTTTGTGGCATGCAACCCTTCAGGTTACCACAAAATAATGGCTGCAAACCACCACGCGGGCCCGGCGCGTGCCCAGGAAGCCCATGTCCCCGAAGCATATCGCTCCAGGACAGCCCGGCCCCCACGATGCTTTCCTTCGCCGCTTTGATACATCCAATTTAATGGAGTGTTACATCTGGTTTCCTCACGATGTTTTCCTTCACCGTTTTGTTACATCCATTTTAATGGAGTGTTACATCTGGTTTCCTCTCGATGTTTTCCCTCACAGTTTTGATACATCCAGTTTAATGGAGTGTTACATCTGGTTTCCTTACGATGTTTTCCTTCACCGTTTTGTTACATCCATTTTAATGGAGTGTTACATCTGGTTTCCTCACGATGTTTTCCTTCACCGCTGATGAACAGTGGTGATGAGTGAAAATACACAAAATGCCTGCCTGGTTTCGAACCCACGACCTTAGTCGGGCTAGACCACCACCACTGTTGTGATAAAATGAAATGCTATAATTCAGTGTATGCGCGTATAAGACACGGTGAGTGGCCTGTTCCCGCTGCTGTTTTATAGGTGGTACACCCTGACTTGACACAACCTCAAATTCACATGGGGCCAATGACACCGCGCAGAGTGCACGCAAGTGTTCTCATTTTTTTCTTATAAACCTGAATTAAAATATACAGAAACTTCTAATTACTCAGTTGATTAGAACTTCCCAACATTACTAAAGAGCTTCCCATGTTTCGATATAACTGGGTACTATAATAACTGTGTATTCCATTACTAAGCTATCTCCAAACATCCGCGTATTTTTGTGGTTATTCTTCCTTTCTTCATTTTTTTTTTTTTTTTTTTTGTGATATCTGTAATCTCGTTATTTAATTAAATTTGTTGTTTATTTCCCATTTTAAACATTGAGTCATCAAAAATCATATTATAGTGTTATCATGTTCCAGAATACTGGGTAGGTAATACTGTATCCTAACCAAAAGTACCTACTATAACAACTGTGCAATTGTTATTATGTCTAAAAGCCCAAGTCACAATACAAAAGTGTTTCCTTGTTTTTGTTTAATTAAGTAAGACATCGAAATTAGTTCAATTACTAGTAGTATTTTTACTACAATTATATAGGCCTCCATGTACACCTATTTTTTTATTTTTTTTTTCTATTTTGTAAGCAATACTTGTACCTACGTCTTGCAAGGCAATGTAAACCTTCAAGCAATACATTCCGATTCCTAATGTGACAAACAATACAAAAGATGGTGCCAATCTCATAATAAAGGCATCCATACCAATACTTTCACACAGACCATTGTAATACTTGTAACAAGACCTCAGAGCTCAGGACTTTTTCAGAGGTCAGTATTATCAATACATTCAATACATTCACGTACGATTTTCATTTGTTTGAAGGCCCGCACTGCCTAAACACAACTACTTATGGTTTCCATTTATATGAGGCCCATACTGCCTTCAATACATTCACGTACGATTTTCATTTGTTTGAAGGCCCGCACTGCCTAAACACAACTACTTATGGTTTCCATTTATATGAGGCCCATACTGCCTTCAATACATTCACGTACGATTTTCATTTGTTTGAAGGCCCGCACTGCCTAAACACAACTACTTATGGTTTTCATTGATATGTAGGCCCATAATGCCTGCAACACAAATACGTACGCTTTTCCTTTACTTGGAAGGCTCGCACTGCCTTAACACAATTACTTATGGTTTTCATTATATGAAGGCCCATAATGCCTGCAACACAAATACGTACGCTTTTCCTTTACTTGGAAGGCTCGCACTGCCTTAACACAATTACTTATGGTTTTCATTATATGAAGGCCCATAATGCCTGCAACACAAATACGTACGCTTTTCCTTTACTTGGAAGGCTCGCACTGCCTTAACACAATTACTTATGGTTTTCATTATATGAAGGCCCATAATGCCTGCAACACAAATACGTACGCTTTTCCTTTACTTGGAAGGCTCGCACTGCCTTAACACAATTACTTATGGTTTTCATTATATGAAGGCCCATAATGCCTGCAACACAAATGCGTACGCTTTTCCTTTACTTGGAAGGCTCGCACTGCCTTAACACAATTACTTATGGTTTTCATTATATGAAGGCCCATAATGCCTGCAACACAAATACGTACGCTTTTCCTTTACTTGGAAGGCTCGCACTGCCTTAACACAATTACTTATGGTTTTCATTATATGAAGGCCCATAATGCCTGCAACACAAATATGTACGCTTTTCCTTTACTTGGAAGGCTCGCACTGCCTTAACACAATTACTTATGGTTTTCATTATATGAAGGCCCATAATGCCTGCAACGCAAATACGTACGCTTTTCCTTTACTTGGAAGGCTCCCACTGCCTTAGCACAATTACTTTTGGTTTTTATTTATATGAAGGCCCATACTGCCTACCATACCCTTTATTGGTTACAGTGTAATTGTTTCTCTAAGAATAATTATTATACCATATTATTATTCATACGAGTAGTGTATTTATCGTAAAAATAACAACTTCATTTTTATTTTATTTTTCTATTATTGTTTTAACCAATACATAATTCACTTGTTATAATAATAACCTATAATAAGCCCGCAGGGCAGCATGTGACGAGCTGTTGGGCAGTAGCGACCCCACGGACTCTATCTCTATCTCCCGGGAGAAGTCTTGTTCCTCACCTCTTGGGCAGTAGCGACCCCACGGACTCTATCTCCCGGGAGAAGTCTTATTCCTCACCTCTGGCTTGCCTTTATTGGCCAGCTGGAGTGAATACTGACGAGGAACAGAACTCCCACCTCTTTCTTGTCTTTATTGGCTGGCTTGAGTGGAGATTCGCAAGAGCAAACGTGCTCGGAGGAAGGAAGGGAGGAGGTATTTTGTTTTCATGTTTTGCAATAGTCCTGCACCAACCGGGGGTGGTCCCTGGGTGCACTTGCATGGTGCATACAGGGATAATCGTCGGTTGGTGCCTCATTTCATTAAAAAGTCTAACGGGCCTCTGTGAGCACCCTAGGGTCCCGAGAAATATCAAAAGACCCTATAATAATATACATGTAATTGATAAGTAATACAATTAACTTAGTCCTCAATATACTAAGCTACTTTTCCACTTACAGGTACAATATACATACCTAGAACTACTGTATGTGAATTTGGCATTACCTATTAGTATTATGTAGGCTATACATCGGTTTCGGTTTAAAGAAACTTTATTCCCAATAAAGACATAAGTCACTTACTTGAGAACAATACTAAAAATATAGATTACAATAAGTTCGTCATCAGTATTGCAATTTAGTAGTTACCCATACAATGCATTCATTTCTCCAGAAGTGATCGATCCGCAATTATGTGCTGGCTAAGTTGAGTTTTGAATGCATTGTAAGAGTGTACATTTCTTATACAGGACGGTAATTTGTTATAAAGCTGTGCTCCTTCAAAAGTTAGCTTGTTTTTGGTAAAACTAGCAAGCTTGCTCGCCGTGTACTGCGTTGACTAACTTGTTTATATTGAGTGAGTGTTATGTTTGAGTGAACGCTTTTGTTACATACAAACACACATCAATATTAATCACATACATACATATTACACACAATAATAAGATTACACTAATCAATACTCACAACCGTGTGTACACGGCCTAACAATTTCACGTGTCTGTACACCGCCTTACTGCCTAGGCCTACCTACCGTTCGACGTAGCGGAGCCCTGCGCCCGCGCTGTGCCGCAAGTCACTTCATACCTACGACCGAGGCAAATACGCGGAACACGCTCAATCGCCGCCGCCCGCGGTGCTTCGGACGCCCTCGCCAGTCCGCTACAAACCAAACCTCTCTCTCTCTCTCTCTCTCTCAATTGTAACTCGCGCCGCGCATTTAAGTTTATATTGTTAATAAACATTTATATTTTATTATAAAGTAGTGTTTAATTAATAGGTTTACCTTAACCACCTACCCTAACACACTACAATTATAATACAGAATACATATCTATTTAACTGAAGAAAGTAGATTATGTACAATTATTGTCAACATAACAAATTGAAATCGTTTACTCGTATTTTCCGACGGTAGGTAACATTTATTTATCTCTGAGATAAGAGTGTGGAGAACTTGTTTCGGACCGACTTTCGGTCCCTAAAAGCGTACCAATTCGTGCGACTTTCTTTTCTTAGTACCTACATCTATTCCTGTATTCCGTAATATAAACAAAGTAACTATCCGACCTTTAATATCTAACTTGATACTATATTTGTAATTAATCATGGAATAGGTAGATTTACAAGCTTAGGAGTCGTGTTTTATTAAATTGTAAATATCTTTTACTAAAAGGATGTTATTTTTTTACGTACATACCCTCTTATTCTTTATAAATATTTTGTTTTTCAATAAAAATTATTAAGCACAAAAACACAATTTTTTGCACTAACCTTTTGACTCGTCGCCATTTGTAGTGTTCGTTCTAACACATTGGCTCGTTATGTCACCAGCAGCCAGGGTCAACACGTCCGCTCTCGCCAACGGCTCGCGCATGACTGTTCCCCCACTGCCCGTGCCCCCGAGACAAGTATACAAACACTACAACCACGATCATTATGTTTGCATATTCATAATGGAGCACATATTCTGTATATAATATTAATGTATGCACATCAGTGCTCGCGAGTGGGGACATTAATTTGTTCGCTCCTCTCTAATGTGTCGAGCGAAGTAGGCTGCTTCGCTGTGAATGTACATCTGTAGTGCCACACATAGCATGCACTAGCACGGTGGGACATGTACGCTGAACGAAACGTACAACATTTCAGCACGAGCTATTCGTTCCCCCCGACTCAGAGTGCTCCACAATACTTATTCGGTGTCAGGTCATGAAAACAGTTACTAGTTTGCCTATCCAGTAACTGGTACTAGTTTACCTAACCAGTAACTGTTACTAGTTTACCTAACCAGTAACTGTATTCGTGAGTTGACACCGAATAAGTATTGTGAGGCATTCCAATGTGTCTTATTACTTACATCTAGTGTAGACTGTTGATAACTTAGTTACGTGCGAAGAGTCAGAGTGGTGTGATTCTACAGCTCAGTGACGTCACACGTCGCCACATTTCTCAATTTTTTCGACTTGGTGTGTCTCCGTTAAGGTTGCGAGTAAACAAGTGACGTCATTCAATTTTAGCTTTACGGCTTCACAAACACTTCGCCGAATGGCCGTCCTACAGTCGCGCTAGGGTTTAATGTAAGTTGCGTACAAACAGTCGCCCCCCGCCCGCACCGCACTAAACAACGTGCTCTTGATGTTGTCCGCCGCTCGTAATGTACTCATGTATTCGTTAACTTTTCAATGAAACGTCCTCAGTAAATTCATTCAGATTGATGTAATAGGAAGCATGTTATACCTATAGATATAGATGATACATACGTACGCATATCAATAGCACTGTCTCCGTTCTAGACCCAGCGGGGAAGTACAGAGCTCACTTCGCGGTTTGAATCCCAGGTATAACACGAAGGCTGTGCATGTATGCGCCAGCGCAGGATACCAGCCAGACTGGGAGAGCAGGTTTTGCTGCGTGTGTGACACAGATGGCAGTAGAGTGTAACCGCCACTTGATGTCGTCATTTGAATCCAGTGTTTTTTTTTTTGTTTCCTCGTAATGAAGCGTATCGACGCGTTTATTCGGGGATGAGCGGCGGCCGGCGTGCTCTTGAAACTAAGCGTATTCAGCCGGCTATAATGAGCACAGAGCTGCAAATGTGTCACTCTAACCTCACTCCGCCCCTTCCCCAGGGCCTCCTGTCCCCCCCCCCCCCCCCCGCCCCCACCTGCAAAATATATAAGTCTCCTGAATTAAACTGTTGGATAGGAGGTCCCGCGCCACCTGATAAATAACATCATACTTATGCATGAAACTGCAGCACATTAGGTGCATATTTTTTTAAAACAAAAAAAAATGGAAGCCGATATCGAATGCTAAAGCGATGCGTGACTTTTCACTCCACAGTGGAATCGCAAAACACGTTAAATAAATCTGTCTGTCTGAAAAATATCGAGAATATTTTTGTACCTGGAGACGAATATCAAATCCAATCACTTCGGAAAGCTCGGAGCGTGTTCGTGTTTAGCGCGACACTGTTAGTGAAGAGGCGGCGAGGAGTACACGATGTACACGCGGCACAGTAGCGAGCGAGCTACGATAAAACACTCACACATTTACATAACGATTGATATTCGGAGCAGAGCTCACGTCCCGATGTAATAATACGAAACTTACGACGTTAAAGAACATTAACCCCCCGCTGCCGCAGGATCGCCGAACAGCGCCGATTAAAGTGCCCTGAGTAATGTAACATGTTACATAGCAGACCAGTATATGAAGTGCATGTACGAGTATGAAGGTTCGTGCGTCCGCTAGTGGGGCGTTCTGTGAAGTGTTGCAGTAGACTAGCTGCAGGCTGCAGGAGGTGGCGATGCATTAACCACTGATCGCATCGTCTTATAAAACAGATATAGTTACTGATGACTGATACGAGACTGCTGTGTCAGATGCCATGATAGTAGTTTACAAACCACAGCGATGTTAAAAAAGCAACCACTTATAAGTTTACCGTTTTTGAGTAACCGGTTAATAATATTCCTTGTGGTCTTTTCCCTCAAAATATAAATATTTCAGCAAAGTAGCAACATTAACAAAAACAAATGTAGCCGCTGTAGCGTGTCGTGCTCGCTTGTTGCAGTGCCGTCGGCGCGCATCCTGGGCGGGCCCGACCTGCACGTGGACATGGGCTCCACCATCAACCTCACGTGCCTCATCCAGTTCTCACCGGAGCCGCCCGCCTACATATTCTGGTACCACGAGGACGAGGTGAGCGGACGCAAAGTAATTATACACATGGATTTTTTGTAGTAAGTATGAATGTTAGAATAGTTACAGTGTGGGGGTGGGAAAAGGCGAATGATACTAAGTGGTCGCAGTCACTGATGGTCGCAGGCAATGATAGTATCTAACTTCTAATATAAAAGCCAAAGTTACCTGGTCGGATGGGACTGATCGGCCAGAAGGCAGCTGCATCTATGGGACACAATTCAAGTTTGTAGTTATTTATAAATAATTTCAATTTAAGCGGTAGTCATATACTGAAGGCAAGTGAGTACACCTGCAGGTGCTTTTGTTGAAGTCGCCTCATAAATACTAACTAGAAGAAAAGCCTATCGAAATAACTCAAGAATATGCTACGAACGCTACGAACTCTGCTCTCCGTAGCGTGGGGCAAGAGTTCGTAGCGCTTTGCTACGCGCCGTTGCCGCGTAGCACACTGGTTTGTTTAATATTGATATAGATAAAATAGTAATTTATTAAATATTTACAGGTTTAATTTATGCTGCAGTAAGTCTTGGATATCCTACCGTCAATATGTTATTTCTGTAGTTAGATATTGGCGCCGATTCCCTTGTTCACAAACTAAACTAAATTTAAGTTCAGTGCATCTTTTTATTTCTATTTCATTAAAAAAAGGACAGAAGATAAATACACTCGAGAGCAATGAATCCGGGTCACTTGAAGAATCCTAAAAATCTCGGAAACTAAAAATGCTAGGTTAATGCAATAAATTGTATTTAATAGACAATGTAATACTCCTTAAATGAAGTTATTAAAACTTCTTAGTTATTGTAAAGTTATATCATAAAAAAATCAAATTTGAAAAAGGGCCACTTTCGAAGATGGAACTACGAAATTACAGCATTTGGTTTTGCTTTTGTTTGTAATCTGTCATTTATGTGGGTACATAAACCATGTTGATAGTGCTCTATATTCATTATTCAAGCTGAAATTATGTCGCTTACGCCTGAAGAATGCACCAGAATACTTACAATGCTGGAAACCGGCCGGAGTCAGCGCGATACAGCCAGGACTGTCGGTGTGTCGCTGTCAACAGTACAAAGAGTTCTCCGACGTTACGAAGAAACTGGTTCTAACCTACGCAGACCAGGAACGGGCAGAACCAGGTGTACCACAGCACGAGAAGACCGATACTTGGTGAACACCATGCTTCGAAATCGCTTTCTCACAGGAACTGAACTCACAAATCAGTTTTGACGCCTCGGAGGAAGTAACCCAAGTGCATGGACAGTAAGACGTCCGCTTGCTGAATCTAACTTAAAACCCCGTAGACCTGCAAACGGCCCTAAATTGGAGCGTGGGCATCGTATTTCAAGACTTTATCTGGTTTATTTTTGATTGGTGATAGTTAATGGGACAGTTTTTCAAAAGCTTGCCATTGGTGCAAAAAGTATATCGTGCAGCCAGCTCAATCCACTTCTGCATTTGGTTTTCGAAACCGCACATGATCAGCAGTCAAAAGATATGTCCAGAGCCACGTAAATTGGAGTATTGAAGATTGGTCAAAAGTTATGTTCTCCGACGAATCAAAATTTATGCTCTACAAGCACGATGGAAGACACAGAGTGTATCGAAGACCAGGGGAAAGATTCAAGCAAGCATGCATCGAAGAAAAAGTAGCCTACGGTGGTGGGTCTGTACTTGTGTGGGCCGGAATTTCTTCTGAAAGTCGCACAGAGCTGGTGATCATAGAAAACGGCTCTTTAACTAGCGTAAGATATGTGGAAGAAATCCTCAATGATCACGTTGGTCCATTTATGGTCAATTTAGGTGAGGATGCTATATTTATGCATGACAATGCCCGACCTCATACAGGTAGGATTGTGAATGACTACCTTCAAGAGATGAACATTACTCGTATGGAGTGGCCAGCGCGCAGCCCGGATATCAACCCGATCGAGCATGCTTGGGACGAGCTAGGCAGATGCGTAAAACAACGAAACCCTCCCCCAATCACGCTTCGTGAGCTCAAAATTGCTCTCACAGAGGAATGGGAGAATATTCCCCAAAATCGTATAAGGAACTTGGTGTACAGCATGCCAAACCGCGTAAACGCAGTAATGGAAGCACGAGGAGGCAATACGAAGTATTAAAATTCAAGAAAATCGTAATAAAGTTCAAAAATTTCATGTTTCCTATTTTTGTTTTAAGGAGAGATCAGCAGTTTTTTTCTTTATGTAATTTTGTGTTAATAAAATGTATGGTGACTCATATTTTTTTTTACTTTCATTTA
Organism: Apamea crenata; assembly: GCA_949629185.1. Taxonomy (NCBI): domain Eukaryota; kingdom Metazoa; phylum Arthropoda; class Insecta; order Lepidoptera; family Noctuidae; genus Apamea; species Apamea crenata. Next base: position 21,454,103 of record OX451353.1, read on the forward strand.
AGGAGTATTACATTGTCTATTAAATACAATTTATGCATTAACCTATCATTTTTAGTTTCCGAGATTTTTAACATTCTTTAAGTGACCCGGATTCATTGCTCTCGAGTGTATTAGTTTAGTCTTGTCAAATTTAGATACTCCATAGCAAGGTTAGACGTGATTAAAAACATGACTACTAAAAATACGTCAAATTACATCAGGTGCTGACTGATTTAAATAAAAAGATGCACTGAACTTATATTTAGTTTAGTTTGTGAACAAGGGAATCGGCGCCATTGTTTACCTAATTAATCCCACCCGTGACTTCATCCTACCAAGCGCGCGTGCCTGCCCTGAGGAGTTATAGCAGCTACATGTACAAGCACACACTCCCTAACACTCAAATCTCGTTCGAATAAACTTATCGTCACTTGAAACATGTATCAAAACACATTTAATCGCGTTATCGGTTGGAAGTAATCCTCACATGCGGCGCTGTGCGCTGCCGAGCAACTCGCGCGCACCCGGTTGTTAACGCTGGAACAGGACTCGTTGTGATACAGTTCGACCCAACTTGGATGGAAAGTCACATAAAACACATGACGGATTCCAACACGTACTCGTAAGCTAGTTAATAATATACTCGTATTATTATGTACAAACCACATCATCCCGATAGTAACAATGTTATGGTTCATTACAAACAGAATTTGCGAAAACATTAAAATGGCTCTCCGCAACCAATTTTAAGATAACAGATAATTAATCAACGCCAAATAAATCCCGCAAACAAGCGATATATACTGATGCGAAATAAGATTATTATCATTAAAAATATAGATGATGTCGACAGAGATCATCTCGCTACAGATTATTCAAACTATTCAAACACGGAGCCGCTCGCACGTGTGGACATGACACAGAGAGTAAACGCCTCTCCACGCTATTTGAATAAACCCGGTCGGATCGCGGCGCGCTCCCTAATTATACTTAAACTAAATGGTGTCGCGCCGCGCCGCGCCATGTCGCACTGTATCGCACGTGTCGCGTATAACTTGACGCGTATTAATTTAGTGCGTACGTCACACAGCGGCCGACACCCGCGCGTTATTACTTCACGAGTGTTTAACACTAATGCATAGTTCCCAACTGCTCGCTGTTCATAATTGAGTCCTCCGTAAGTCGCCAGAGCGGCGCGCCATCCTTGACCTTACGTGTTGGAATCAAATGTTTATTGCTGATCTCCGAGTGCGTACATAACGTATTGATATATTCTTTGAGCTGCAAATAAAAAACTTGCGTCTGATTTGTTACATACAGCCCGGTATAGTAACCGAAATCTCCGGGGATTTGCCGGTTCACTCACTCTTTCCCTGCGAGACTCCCTATATTTGTCTAAATAGGCCGACATTTTGAATCACAGAGGATCTTCAGTGACGAAAGTAAATACAAACTCACGAAAAGAATCCGCTTTATTTGTTTAGATGATAGACAGTGGGCGGCATAGAGACTACAGTTTTAAAGAAGGTACATCATCGGGTGCGCTGTAGAGTCAAGCGCGAATCTATGTATTATGAAGGCAGTCGCGGTGGTGGCAGGAGTACCAGTGTGCACAATAACCCCGACGTAGGCACATTACTTACTGTACAATACAGAGCAGTTACATATTGTACTAAAGTAATCAAAATCAAAATCAAAATCAAAAGTCATTTATTCAAATTAGGCTGAGAATCAGCACTTTTTGAACGTCAAAATTACAAAAGACAGTCCCCCAAAAACGCCCGCCCTTCACTGCATACGTGTACACCAGAACTTGTAGGTATCATGGAGACTGCACACTACGAATCGACGAAACTGAACTGACATAGTGTCCTAGTAAAGCTGCAATGTTGTCCACAAGTTATGTGGTGAAGTAATAATGTGCGATGGGAGTAGATATAACAATGGAGCGGTGTCGGTTGTGAAGCAGGTGATATCGTACGACTCGTCGCGCGGCGGCGTGTCGGTGGTGACGGAGAAGGGTGCGGCCACCACGTCGTACCTGCTGGTGCAGGACGCCGCGCCCGCAGACTCGGGCCGCTACTCGTGCTCGCCCTCCAACGCCGAGGTCGCCTCCGTGCGCGTGCACGTGCTCAACGGTGAGTAACCACGCCCCCGCCTACTCTCTGTTCGAAAACTATTCGAAGAAAGTGTTAACAAACCCTGTTCAGGTTACATTCTTACTCTCTCTCTCTCTCTCTAAGAGAATTCTGTGGTGTGTGGTGTGTGGTGAACGAGTTAGTTTTAAAATTCGATACTAAACATAATTTTAAAACTAACTCGTTTTTCAAAATTAATGACTTATCCCCCTTTACCTTAACACCACAGAATTAGTAACACATTCTGTCTTTATTAATGTAGTCATATCTGTATTTATAAGGTGCCAACTTTATATCTGACCACTTTTTCCAACAATAGGGTAGATTCCTGGGTAAAAAAATAATGGTTACCTATATTTAGTCCGTCAGTTAGATTATCGAAAAATAATGGACATTTATTTTTTCTTTTGTCAATCAAACAAAAAATGACAAAGATGTCCATTATTTTTTGATAATCTAACTGACGGACTAATTAGATTTTTTTATTTTAATCTAGCCTATTATTAAAGTTAGGTGAAGTGAGCTTAGAGTGAGCTGTCAATAGTTGACAGCTCACTCACCAAAGTTTTACACAAAATTCAATGGTGTAGTTTGTCATTTTTTGTTAGACCCTTTTTTTTTAAGTATCCGTCTAGTTCATACATTTTTGCTTGTGGTAATGAAGAAAACATTTTTCTTCAAAAATAATAAAAAGCTGGCCATAGTACGCGGGTGGAAAGAGACGTTTTTTGTTGTTTTGTAATGAGTGAGGCGCCGTCCAGTCTGTTCTGTATTCCGTCTTGACTCCCTTATACTGTGCAGGCGAGCGGCCGGCGGCCATGCAGACGGGCAGCGCGGGGCTGTCGGACTGCCGGCGCGTGCTGGCGGCGCTTCTGGCCGCGGCGGCGCTGCACGCGCGGCTGCGCACGGCGCTGCTCGCCAGCTGATAGACGCGAGTGTAGTGTGGTGCGGTGCGCCGGCTCGGCGGGACCCGAACACTTCCGAACGTCGGTTTCACTCGACTTTTTAACCCGAAAACTTAGTTTTCGACTAGCTAAGTAAACAAATAAAGTTGATTTAAGTAAATACCTTTAAGATTTTTATGAGAAGCGGATAAAGCGTAACGTCGAACCACTGTGATTCATGTTCGATCTCTCTCGAAACGTCGAACCATTGTGATTCGTGTTCGATTTCTCTCGGAGCCGACTCGAAATAATAAGATTATTACTATGTGGTTGATATAGAGATACACAATACACACGGTGGACGTGAGAAATTTTATGAATTGAACTCTAACATAATATAGCGTTTGTTGCTACTGAATATTGTAAATATATTTATTGTTTTGAATGACGAGAAGATAATGTATTTAAAGAATATTTTCGTTAGAGAGATCACAGTTTATATGGCATCCCGTGTCGTTAGATTAATTCATTCCATTTCCTTGAGTGCGGTGTTGCTCCACTTTGGTACAAATAAACATTAGGGTGTGTACACATGTGCGAATGTGCAACGAACACGCACTGTACGCACACGCGAGGCGCGCGTGTTCACGGTGCGTTCTACAGTTTGTACGTATCACAATGCTTAGTATGTGAGCATTCACACCGGTGTCGCGTTTCATAATGTGAAAAAACCAATCCTCCATGGTGTTGAAGGCGAAATGTGTTTGATTATAAAGCCGAGATTAATAAACTTTACTGAGCACGTCCTTGGCTTAGATAATAGATACATATTATGTTCCCGTCTCTGTCTTGTACTTTGTCAGTTGCACGACAGTGACCGGAATACTGCTTGGCCACGGCTAAGTAAAAGCACAAGCTATGTGACGTCTTAATAGACGTCATATAGCTTGTGCTGTACACTTAAGCTGAGATTACTATATCAGCTTAAGTGTTGTCACTTAAAATGAAAAATGTAACTCATTCACCTTTATACCAAAATATGTGTCTGTACGGTCTTGTCACACCTGTCTATAATATTACATCTCCATTCTCCATACATCTCACCATCAAAATATACCTTATTATGTAAGTACTTACACATTTCCGCATATAAACAGTTTAAAGACAACAATGTCATGCATCAAAACTTGATGAATGTTGTAATTTTATTCAAATCAAATGTGTCGAAAATGTAAAATTTTGTCGTGTCATTGTGTGGACGTACTCCAATGTGTTGAATGAATATACTTGTAAGTTATGATTTCATATCTTAGTTTATTATTATTAATTGAGCCTCTCATAGAAAGTCAAATTGTTTAATGGCCAATTATAAGCGATTTACTTATGCATTTAGTTATCACAATGAATAAGCTTAGGTTCTGGTACGGGTATGGTAGTTCTGGTACGCAACCTCACCTTCTCAATGTCAAACGTTCACACATTTTCTCAATATCAATGATTTAATATGTGAACCCTAAATAATAAGTACAACTCGCATTTATCTGAAGCTCAGCGCTTTACGCTGACGCGACTTCGTGACGCTAGCGGTTCATGGCAGCGTTCCCCTGACATCGTAACATCGCGCGTCACCCAGACGACGCGACGCGACGTTTGCTTGAGGCCCGTCTGAACCTAGGCTTCATTTTATTCAAACTCAAAGTATTTTATTTCAAATAAACCAATTACAGGCACTTTTGAATTGTCTAGGGGTCGGTCTGTCAAAAAGATGAAGCTAGTTGCCCATTCCGAAGATGAAGCTAGTTGCCCATTCCGAAGATGAAGCTAGTTGCCCATTCCGAAGATGAAGCTAGTTGCCCATTCCAAAGATGAAGCTAGTTGCCCATTCCAAAGATGAAGCTAGTTGCCCATTCCAAAGATGAAGCTAGTTGCCCATTCCAAAGCGTGGGGTTACATCATTCATGTTAAAAATTATGCATGTGAGAACGCTAATCTATTCGTCATGTTCGTGAACGGGCGCCGTCAGTAGGGACTGGTCATCTCTTAGCCGCCACGGCTTATTGTAATTTTTAATTTCTGAATTGTTTTTATGTTTTCTATAACGGACGCTTCAAACGTGCACGTCTTTCTACATCGTTCTCACATGGTTAATTTCAACACGAATGATGTATCAAATATTTTGTAACAATTTTATGATTTAAAAGAGTGTCCATGGAGTTTCTTGCCCGTTCTTCTCCATAGGTACCTACGCTTTGGAATGGGCAACTAGCTTCATCTTTCTGACTGACTGACCCTTTGACAATTCAAAAGTGCCTGTAATTGGTTTAGTTGAATTAAATGATTTGAGTTTGAGTTGAGTTTGACTTTGAACGATGCAGAACGTTAGAAGCGTCCGTAATGAAAATGTAAAACAAAAAAAAACAATTCAAATATCAAATTAATTAATTAAGCCATGGCAGCAAAGAGTTGACCAGCCCCTACTGATGGCGTCCGTTCAAGAACATGACGAATAGATTAGCACCATTCAGCTCAATCATTTTGAAGGCAGTTAAATGATCCAACACATGCGCCACCATCAGCGAGACATTATAGTGAGCATGACATACTCTCAGCCGCCAAGGCACATTCAATATTATTGTACTTTTATTCAATGTTATTTTACTATTTATATATTATGAACTATTTGTAAATTGAGCTCCCTGGATGTTCGCAAGGTCGTGCACGCGGAACGCACGCGCCGCAGTCGCACAGTGAGCGACTGGCGCGTCCCGCCGCGGGACTGCACGCTCGAGTGTAATGTAACATACTAGAGGTAACCCGATAATTTAACATAGACAACTCGTGGACGTGTGGAGGTGGCGACCACTGCGACTGTTCTTATGTGTTATATCATTTAATGCCACTTAGAAAACTTTCAGTAGATAGTGAGTAACGACATTGCTAAATATTCAGAACATAACGAGTGCTGAAGCATCTTTTGGAAGTCACAATTCTAATAAAAAGACACAAGCTCAACAAGTTCGTGTAGTGTCTCTAATTATCATAGTACTGAAACATTTGTTTAGTGGAACAGAAACCGGAATATGTAATACTCTTTAAACAACTCAAAGTTTCTGCAAATGATGGTAACCAATTTTTGTAGAAATTATGAAAACATTAACTGAAAGAACATTCTAGCATGATCGTCGCTTACCTACTATGTAACTATAAATATATTTTAGTAAATATAAAATATTGTTCTGGCGTTTTTTAAAACGTATAGTCATAAGTACCTAATATAACTGATAGGCAATTGTAAATTACGAACATTCGAAATAAAATGTTTTTGTATAGAATAAATTGTAAATATGAAATAGATACAAAGTTTTACAATAAAATTGATCTAAGTAGAGACGGACACTACGATTGTATGATACGGAGACTATATATGTATGTGAAACATAAAATTATATGTATACATAAACAGAATAAGTTTGTTTTCAAATAAAATATTTAATATTTAAGTAAAGTGACCTTTTATTCAACGTACTATTGGAAACAATCCCTAGCGACCATGTTCCATCTGCTGCCGGCTACTGCCGACTTCTGCCAGCTGCTGCCAGTTGCTTGGACCAGCGACCAATGATGGAGGACGGTCCTTCGCTATCCAGGATGTCGAAATATCCCGAGGAATAGCGAGCCGAAAAGGATCGAGGGAGGCATAATCCAGGGCGACAGTTTGAGTAAACGATAAATGATTTTATTTTTGTAAGTAGGTTTGTACAAACACTTTTACACGTCAATCATAGTTTTAAAACTAGATGAGGTCGGCGTTTCCTAACTGACTAGTCTAAGAAGAAAGGCCGAAACTAACTCAGAGGTCACAGTCTCTTTTAAAGTCCAGACATAATCTTGGTCAGATCATATGAAGACCATGTAGATCGATGTCTGAGATGGTTTTTTGAGGAAAGAACCACACAGATTGAGAGGACCTGTCCAGCCAGTGCACGCATTTTTCGGAAATCGTGCAGCTCAACTCAAAACTTAAGGAGCTCGACGATTCGACGAACAATATACCAAAGAAAGGACATTTGGGTAGGCCACATTAATTACTCAAACTGCCAGACCATGACAAAAACTAACAGAACAGAGAGTAAAATTAAAAATAATATAAATAAAATGACCCACATCGTCTTCACATTCACAATAATTAAAATAATAGAATACTTTACAAAGTAAGCAAATGTCATAGTATATATAAAATCCATTAATGTCAAAGTGTATATAATAAAAAAAAAACAACAACAAGACAGAAAAAAAAATATAAATAAAAATAAAAACATTGAATATGTAAAAATTGGAAGCACCTTAATCCCAAGCCTTTTTATCCTCGATATAATCCTTAACGGTACAAAAGGCTTTCTGGCACAACTTACGTTTAATGAATGATTTGAATTTAATAAGGCTTAGATCTTGAACGGGGCTTGGAACTTTATTGTAAAAGCGTATACATTGGCATCTGAACGAGCCACCTATTTTCTTGAGCCTTGTTATAGGTACAACAAATTTGTGTTTGTTCCTAGTATTTATCAATCAATCAATCAATCATGTTTATTGTGGATCATAGGTACAGAAATAGATACAGGTGTTAAGAGTTACAGTGATGTTGATCAGCTATGTCCTGCCTTTTGGGCATACAATACAAATTGTTAACATTATTATTTATAAAATTAACATTATTATTTATAAAATTAACATTACTATTTCAATAAATTAACATAAATTATAAATTAACATAAATTAACAAAGAAAAAAAAAATATAGGTAACATTACTATTGCAATTTAAGGAACAATCTAATTAACTAGTTAGGTGAGTACTTAGTTACAATCTAATAATACAGCTAAAAATAAACACAAAATATAGGTCAGTTAAAATCTTAAAATTAATAGTAAGCAGCACTGACTGCACCACGGTCTTGGTCGGAATATAATTTAAAGGGACTTGTCTGACATGAAGTCTTTTAAACAGTAATAGCATTTATCGACTAACAGGTCATGAAGTTTCTTTTTAAATAATTTAATTTCCGGGATGCTTCTAATATGTTTTGGAATTTTATTAAATACTGTTGGAGCAACCCACAATACACTTTGCTGCAAAAAACGTGTCTTGCTCGTGATTGTGCACAATTTATCCTGATGGCGTATTCGGCTACGGTATTCAAATAAGTGAATATTGCTCTTTACAAATACCGCGCATTCCAATATGTACAAACATGGTAATGGTAGTATTCTAAGGCTTATGAAAAAATGGCTGACAAGAATCAGCCTGCTGCAGATTAAACATAGACCTGATACAACGCTTTTGAGCCTTGAATGCTCTTTCCTTGTCTACGCTGTTCCCCCAAAATATTAAGCCATATCTGAGAGTGGAACTTACATATCCGTGATACGCTGTTAATAACACGTAATTTATATCATGGATATCACTGTATTTTTTAAACAATTTTATATTTTTATGAGCATATAAAAGGTTTTCATAAATATACTGAGAAGGCACAGTCATAACATTGATCTCTTTAAATTTGTCTCTGAGCGAGTGTCTCGGACTTAATTTATAAATTGATCGAACAGCTCGCTTCTGCAAAACCAAGATAGTCTGAATATCAGCGGCATTTCCCCACAATAGAATACCGTACGACATTACACTATGAAAATAGCTAAAGTACACTAAACGGGCTGTCTCTATATCAGTTAAATTACGAATTTTTCTGACAGCGAATGCTGCGGAACTTAGCTTTTTTGACAATTTGTCTATATGCGGACCCCACTGAAGCTTAGCATCCAAAGTTATGCCCAAGAATACGGTGCTGTCTTCAGGATTCAATTCTTCGCACTTTATCAAGGCATTAGTTTTCACCTGCCTAACGTGAGGTAGCGTAAACTTAATGCATTTGGTTTTTGAGTCCGCTTTGGTTCTGCTTAGCCTTGAATCCTCTAAGCGAGCTGCAAGAAGATTCAGGTCTAGGCTATCAGCGTAGGAGAGGTGGTCAGGTTATATCTCACCTTCTCTACATGGATGACCTAAAACTCTTTGACCCCAACCATTTGCGACTGATAGAGCTACTGAAAATTACTGAAACCTTCAGTAGTGCCGTCAGGATGGAATTTGGTGTGGAAAAATCAGCGGTCATGCATGTAAAGCGAGGGGAGATTGTGGAATCCGTGGGAACCCGACTCTCGGATTCCACAAACCTTAGAGCCCTCTTCGTAGCCGAAACCTATAAGTATTTGCGTATGTCGGAAGCGTTGGGCATCAATGTTAGTGACATGAAGCAATCATTGAACGAGAGCTTCTATGGCCGCCTGAAAAAAAGGTATAATAGTCTTTTATCAGGCGGAAACAAGGTGCGCGCCTTCAACGGTTGGGTCATGCCCGTTTTGATGGGAGGTCGAGGCTTTTTAAATGGAACCTCCATAATCGCGAGATATGCAGTCTCAGGGAATATTTCCTAGAAACCGACGGACGTGGGGATGCATCGATATACAGGACACATTCAAATTTTCTTAATTTTATACTGAAGGCATCTGTGTCTGAAATAGATAAAAAATATCTGTATCTAGACATCAGCGCTCTTCCATATGATGACCATTACATTAGACATACTAACAACAGTAGGTATATCATTACACAGAAAAAGAAAAAACAAAATAAACAAAACGGTGTGTGGAGTGTTTACCTCTCGGTGAGTAGTGTGTGAAAGAGTGTGAGAGGGTTTTCTGTCTCTTCATAAGTATGTTTACTAACATACATAAAGATTTTCCTTTTACATATTTTATTATTTAGCGGGTATATTTCCAAAGACAAACGACAAACCGACAATCTGTCACGCAGTTTGGCAGGTTTTTGATAATTTATTATTATTATTATTAAAGCGTCATTTATTTATTTATCCTCACACTGGAACGCCATACAGCAATTACACCAATGGAGCAAAAAATCACTTCATTTGCTGCTTTCAATCCATCCTGTGCGCGGTTGACATCGAACAAGTGACGATGGATCACGCACGCTCACACAGCGTGCAACTGCAGCATTTGTCTTATTAAATAAAATAAAATTCATTTATTTCCACATAACCCATATTACAAAAAATTATAATTTGTAAAATAAATTATTACAAATTAATAAATACAAAACATACATATACCGCACTTATTATATAAGTATGGTCCTAAGAAGCAAAAGTTTTTGTTTACGTAAGTATGTGTGAAAGAAGGTCGGTCATGAATACTGATAAATATTTAGTCTTCTAGTTAGATCACTTTTTGAGAATTGTAGTAAAGAGTGTTGCTTCAGAACCTAGAAAGTACTAACTTTTAGTACAGCCCTCTGGGCTATTTCTAAGGGCTTTAATATAGTTTTATGTACATCTCCCCAGACGGTGATACAATATTGAATATTGGTACGAGTGCTAAGTATATTTGCTTCACTACTTTTTGGGGCGCAACATGTCTAAGGTTCTTAAAAACATAGATCAGCTTCCTTGTCCTAGATGTAAGAAAGTGAATATGGTCTCTGAAGGAATCGTTACAGTCTAGAATCATTTCAAGATATTTAATTGGCATTGTCGTTATTAGTGTTGGACAAGAGCATACTAAGCTATTACAACAACTAAGTGCTGTGATAAAGACAACGTTCTGAATATATGCAGAGAAATCTCCGTACTGCCAAGGACAACAACTCCCACTGCTCCCAGATACACAATAATGTTTCTCTGTCATAAATTGCACTTCCAATTACAAGTTTTGAAGTTCATCAAGTTCAGCTCTGCACAGTATGACATACAATAAAAATCCTAGCGAAGACAACATCTCTACCGAAGCCCTTAAAATCGGAGAGCCTTTACTACTCACTCCCCCAAATTGTTTAATTAAATATAGCTCAATTCTGCCACTCGACTACCATTTTGTTACACAAGAAAGGTGTCAAATCTGAAATGAGAAACTACCGTCCCATCAATCTGGTGTCGCATTTATACAAAGCCTTTATACAGCGTGTCACGGAAAGGGTATATACATAGCAAAAGCACGGCATCCTTGGATGATATCAAACGATATTGGAAGGGGTTTTTAATCCTATGTCTACATGTTCGGAAGTTATGAGATTTTTTAAATCATTGATACCAGAAACCGAACTATTAAAATTGAAATAAGCACATCACTAGCACTAAGTCAGCTGATCGGTGTCAGCGAACTGTTTGTAAGTAAAAATAAACCTCTTACTCCTGGTAATTCTGAATAAAAGGTTCCGCATGTTTATTTTTTGTTAACAAAATATTATTACTGACTTTTCCTAAACTTTGATTATGTTTGTGAACTAGCTACAATACAATTAATTGGTCTTGGTATCATTTAACGAAATAATATTTAGATACCTGCTTGCATTGTCACGTATCATTTACACACTTGTTGGTTTTTTACTTAGTTGCCCTTTTGTAGAAGATTACTTTGCAGATTATTATTATCTACCTAGTAATCTTTCACCCACCTTACCATCGTACCTACAACATAGTAAATACCTAATTCAAAAACAATATTCCTGTAAATATCCTGGGCTATGTCATTCGAAATGAGAACTTCTATCAAACCGTCAAATGTTGCAATCTTCGCTTAGTGCTAACATAAACAATGCGGACAAGTTAAAAAGTGTCGGCATAATAATTATGTACGGTATGTAATTGATCTTATTTGAAATAAATAAACCTACCGATTCGCTGTTTATGATTGTCACTTGTCAGCACAATACTTTGGGCAAATATGAACTTCAAAGATTGTGAGCCCATAACATAATAATTTTTACACATGATACGATCCAGGAGTTGTTTCGTAAAATCGTCAGCTCGTACCATTGAATTGATCATAAAAATCGAATCCTTACGTGCATTCACGAATTAATATTTTGCCAGTATAACTTAGAATAGAAAAAGGATTTAGTTAACAATTTATGTCCAAGTGAACCCAAAACATCATTTCAATTCACCTCTTCGGAACTTATTCTTCTCCTAGTACAAATAAAATCACAGTTCACACATCGGGTTCCGTTCATAATTTTCGTTCATAATTTTATTTTTAAAATAAGGTTATTTTTTTTTAATAATTATGACGAAAACTATTATTAACAAGTTAATAGTTTTTTTTAATTACAAAATAATAGCACGCACGCATAATTTTTTTCTGTAGGACTAACCGAAGAATTATCGGAAGTTCACGGTCTGTCGGTGCTGTTTGAGTGGTACATGGGTTTTATTGGTTTGAGCTTTGAGCACGTTTAGTCTAATAATTCAAATAAAGTCAATAAAAAATGTCGCAAAACTGCATCTAACTGTGGAAAGAAATTAATAAAGTACTAGGAGGGCATGAGTAACAGGAATTGTTATTGCCGAATTGAAAATCGTTTGCTCACAGAACCCTGATTACGTTTACACACACAATGAAGTATCATAATGTGTGTAAACCTACTGGGTTAGGGACTCAGGGTCATAGGGAGAGTGAACCAATTGCCGTCCGTGTAGTTTCAATTAACAAGTCCTGGACCCTGGTAAATACAACTTCTATCGAGATAACGCGGCCGCGTAATATGATCTTTAATGGATTGAAATGAATGATTTTCCGGAGTTGCGGGAATTTCCGGGGTTGCGGGAATGTTCTAACGAGATAACGCGGCCCCGGAATGCAAGGGCAACTGAAGGAACAGGGTGGTTTTTAGTCAGTAAGAGTCTAACACTTCCTTCCTCCCCACCCAGGGCGGGAGCTGAGTCATTGATGATTTTCCCATCCCAAAAAAAAAATAATGATTTTTCAATTATGAATTTGAATTACGTAATTAGTTTGCTCTAGTGTATTAGATTTACGGAGTTTAGTTGAAATTATTAATAGGATGTAAAATAATCTTGAATTCTTGAACAACATTTTTTAATAGTAGTGGACAGGACACTAATTGGTAACGCTACCCTGTACCAGGATAGTATCCCAATAGGAGTTTTATTTTGCATTATTGTTGTTTGTTTTGCTCGTCAGTCGTCGTCTGTTCCGTGTCTAGTGCACTCGTTTTTATCTCTGTGATACGCACATCAGTTCAGTACGACTACACCTAATTGACTTTTTTTTGTTGTGTTTGCAAAATGTTAAGTAATAGCGAATATTACGAAATGATGATGTGTGTTGGAGCAGAAGATGGTAATTTGCGAGCTGCCTGAGAAGTGTACCGTCGCCGTTTTACTGAGGGTAGACCAGATGCTGAGCGTCGGCAGCTGCCATGTTTTAGTCGGATGGCTTGGCCTCCGCGATCCCCAGACCTAACCCCGTTAGACTTCTTTTTGTGGGGGTACATTAAAAATGTAGTGTACGCAGTGCAGTGTGATACAATGGACAAAATGAAAGTGCGGATTGAGGCCGCTTTCCGGACAATAACACCAGACATGCTACGCAATGTTCAGGTGTCCATCAACAAGCGAGCGGCCTTGTGCATACAATACCAAGGTCACCACATCTTTAAAAATGTAAGTCAATTTAAATTAGGCAAAGCTATAATTAAGATTTTACTGTTTACTCGGTAATAAGTAATAATAAGGGATGAAACTAGTTAACCTACCTAAACTTTGTTTCGATTTTTTACGTAAGTTTTGAATGTCAGTTTTTACGTGCAATTTCTGGCTTGATATTAACGAGTAGTAAACTGTAAATCAATAATTACGCATTATTTTTTACATCACGGTAAAGTAGGTATGGTCCGTATGGTTTAATATTGCGCGCGCGCCGCCGCCGAAAAAGCCGCCAAAGGGATTGCGTCCCTTTGACGGCACGTGCGGCGACATGTTTTATTTCGTCAGTTCGCGCCGACAAAGAACAGCGCCTGCAGTAGGCTACTACGATACTAGGCGCGCAGAATTACGGAAGAGATTTATCGTAATATTGGCAACTGAAATTGAAGTCATTGACCTACGTAGTGCGGTGACACGTTTGTTATGATTTGAATTTAAGAAACCTAAGAAACCGAAAATTTGGTATCAATTTTTAGAGTATTTTATTTTGAGTTGAAACCCTTCCAATATCGTTTGATATCATCCAAAGAAGCCGTGCCCTTGGGATGTGTATACCCTTTCCGTGACACGTTGTATAGAGGTTATAGAGAACCGCATTTTATCCGTCACGTTACCTGCGGATGCGTCATGCCCCACGTATTCTGGGGGGTGGGGGGGGCATCAAATGTCAACCGTTTACCGATGGCGACAAGAGTCGAGGAGGCTCCTGTCCCTAAGAGGACCAGGAGAGGAGAGAGAGGGTAGAGGTATGTCCTGGGCGGGCAGACTCGCTCTTGCGCGGGCGGTCCAAATTCTGGAGAAAGCGCCCACGCGAAGAAGACTCGGACCGAGAGGGATCGATTGATCGTTCCTCAAGTGAGGAGAACCTGTTGGCTGCTAAAGTGCCAACGGCGAAGAGGGGTCGAAGTCACGCGGCGGTGGGCAGAACTTCCATTCCGATGACGCTTGACGTTTGGGGCACAGCAGGCACCGGCCTGCTGTGCCTTCTTCGTGCGGTCCAGAGGGTACAAGGCCACCCCAGGTCACCCCCTCATGCTCCGAGGCTGTAGTAATTACGCTACAGCCCGAAGTTTCAAACAGGGAAGTGGCCTATAAGTCCGTCCTAGCGAAGATGTGTCAGAAGCATGACTTCGGCGACTTTGGCGCCCCGGCTGGCTTCTTTTGTAGAACGGCAGCCATGGGTGCCAGGGTGCTTGCGGTGTCAGGTGCTACAAGACTGGAGATTGAGGAAGTTCTTCAGGAAGTCCTCAAGCCGGAGAACGCTTGGGTCTCCTACCGGTTAGTATTTAGTAGTTAGTGAAAGATTTCCCGGTATATTTCAGCTTATACAAAGGGCGAAGGAACGTCTAACAATTCCCATTTTGCGCTCCTAAAAATGTGATTGAACACACATATCATATTTGTCCTTCTTTTTGTGAACGTTAAAAAAACTAAAATCATCTTTATTTTAAACACTTTTGATCAACTGTTTACTTATTTATTTATTTATATCTTACCTAAAACTACCATTACAGCCGGTCTATTCTGTGAAAATCTCACCGTGAAAACTCAAGTGAAGTGAGCTTGATGTGAGTTGTCAGTAGTGTCAATCCCTTAGCATTATTTGGAATGACAGCTCACTTCACCTAAGTTTTCACGGTGAAATGGTTACAGAATCTCACTGCAGATCAGCGATCCAATGCGATAGCGAGGCCTTACAGGCTAAATCCAATCATGAAAATCAATCAAAAACAAAATGAAGTGAAATGAGTGAATCATGCTAATTACTTGAATTGTGCTTCCGTAAAAATGTAAAAATAACCGGTCGTCTACCGGTGAACCTTTGTAAAATCAGAAGTGGTCTGCCATTAAATGGAATTTGATAAACTTAAAACTTAGTTGGGTCCACTGGAACTTGCATTATACTATGTCACCCTTTTAAACCAACCTACTCGTTTCATATTCCCGCGAACTACATAAGATTAAGAATAGCTTATGGCTGTAGTAAAATATTAGCCGGTCAGCAACGTGGTAGCGAGGCTGACTGCTCACAGCTCAGGGAGCACTCTTTCTTGTTCTATCATCCCTCTGTTTCTTTTTGCCTAAAGACAAATGTGAGGCTGACCAAATCGGGGCCATTCCCATGTTTCAAGCTGCTCGTTCCATAGTAAGTGCTCTCCTGTGACGTCACAAGTCGAACAAGTGTTTCCTTCTCCGGACAGCCTCCTCAGACGCGGAACTGATCTCATTAGAGCCTCTCTCGAGGCGAGGGCAGGGGGGAACACGCAGACGCGGGCGACAGCCTGCAGCGAGCTGTGAGCTCTAATGACTGGTTACTTCACTCTTGTTATCAATAAGAGCAATCACCGCGTCTTAGTGACGCATCGCTGATAGCATCTTATTCCTCGACAAACGAATGACGGCAAAATGGGCTTTTCAATATTTTTTAACCGACTTTAAAAAAAGGAGGAGATTCTCAATTCGGATATTTATATTTTTTTTAATGTTTGTTCGGGCATAACTCCGTCATACATAGACGGATTTTCAAAATATTTTTGTTCGAAAGAGGTTTATCCGAAATGGTTCCATTTAAATTTCATAAAGATCTGATGATGAGTTTCGGAGACAGATAACGGAACTCTTTAATAAATGCTAGCAAATCAACCGCGATTGCTGCTATCGCATATGTATGCATTGTTTACGCAATCATACAACATAACATCACGCCTGTACCTACCCTCAATACTCAATACTCAATACTTTATTGCATTCCATAATGTGTACATATATGATAGTTGGTAAGTCAAAACATCGAATCAATTATGGACCCTGTCGGGCACAGCAAAGTTATTTTTTAATAGGAGAGAGGATGAAGGCGCTTTTTGTTAAGAAAAAAATAAATATTAAATTAAAATAGTAACATTAATTTGTTTTTATGGTATTTATATTTTATATAAATATTTATATATTTGGTTTTAAGTTATATTTATATATTGCACGATTTACATTATTCTTTATTTTTCATTATTATTATAGACTATAAATTATAATAAAACTAGATATTTATAATTTTATTGAATCTTGTATAATATTATTATTATTAATTATGCACTGTTTAGCACATTCATTTTTAAATTAACAGTATTTTATTGTTTTAAGTGTTCAAAGTGAAATTTAAAATGAAATGTAGGTATTATGTAAACAATAGTTTTTATTGTTGTTGAAATTTATCGCTAAAATATTCGTCAATAGTGTAGTAGCTTTTGATTATAAGAAATTGTTTTAATTTATTAATAAAGATATTATTTTTATTTATATTTTTAATGTATTCCGGTAACTTATTGTATATTTTAATGGACATAACAAATGTACTAGAAGAGTGCATTTTTAATCGTGAAGCGGGTATGTTTAATCGGTTTTCGTGTCTAAGTGCAATTTTTGTTTGAATATCTCCTCTTTTGGTATAGAATTGCGGATATTTTCGTACAAATTTACAAATTTCAAGTATGTAGAGGCAGGGTAGGGTTAATATTTTGAGGTCTATAAAGTGGGGTTTACAGGAGTCTGTATATTTGATATTTATTAAGATTCGAATCAGTTTTTTCTGTAGAGTGAATAATGTAGGCGCGTCTGTACTATTTCCCCATAGGATAACTCCATATTTGAGCCATGCAAATGCGTACGCGTAATATGTTACTAGTGCTGTTTTGAGGTCCGTTGTTTTCTTGATTTCTCGGAGAGCGTATGAAAACTTGGATAATTTAGATCTTACTTTTTGAATATGTGATTTCCAATCTATGTGTGAATCTATATCTAGGCCTAAAAGGGTGAATTTATTTACTGCTTCTATTTCTGAACCGTTGTATTTGAAACTTATACATAAAGGTGTTTTTTGTCGGGGGTGGAAAGTTATTATTTTTGTCTTATTGTAGTTAATTTCAAGGTTGTGTTCGTTCATCCAGTGTGTTGAAGTGTCAAGTATAGAACTCAATTTATGGTTTAGGTTTATATTATTATCACACGATGTTAAGATAGAGATATCATCGGCGAATAATACGCAAGTCTCCTTGATATGGTTAGGGAGATCGTTTATGTAAACAAGGAATAGCAGGCATCCTATCACACTTCCTTGTGGTATAGAAGCGTGTACGGCCATGTTTTGGGATCGAATTAATTCTATTTCTTTTGATTTCTGATTGTAATGTTCTATTTCAACTACTTGTTCTCTGTTTTTTAAATAAGATGTGAACCATTCGTAACTTTTTCCGCGGATACCGATGTTATATAGTTTATTTAATAATATATCAAATTGTACCTTATCATAAGCTTTAGTCATGTCTAATAACAATCCTACAGCGTATTTTTTTTTATTAATTATATTGAGGGCTTCTTGCATATATTTATAAACAGCCAGAACGGTGGATCGGTTTTTGCGGAAACCATTTTGATTATCATTGAATATACCATATTTTTCACAAAATGCATAAACACGATCGCACATGGCTTTCTCAAATATTTTTGAGGCTGTTGGTAAGAGAGCAATGGGACGGTAGTTGTTTGGGTCGGTTTTTATATTTTTCTTGTGGATCGGTTTTATAAGAGCTTTTTTTAATAAATCAGGAAAAACGCCTTCTTCAAAAGATTGGTTAAGTAGTATGTAAAATGGCAAGGTTAATTCGTCAGCGCATTGTCTTAATAGAGTTGGTGGAAGTTCGTCAATTCCATGGCTTTTTTTGTTTTTTAAATTTTTTATTATTGTATTTACTTCGTAAGGATCTACTGGGCTAAGATATAACGTATTTTGTGTAGCTGAAATCGCCGGGAGTCCTTTTGATTTGCTGCCGGTAGGTATTGTGTTGTCCCCACCAATTGAAGCAAAGAAACTATTAAATATGTTGGCTACCTCTTGGGGTTTTGAAGTTAAGCTATTATTTATTTGTAGGGTTATGTTGTGTTTCTCACTTTTTTGTTTCTTGTTTGTGCGTTCATTGATTATTCCCCACATTGTTTTAACTTTATTGTTAGATTGCATCATTTTATTTTTAAAGTGTAGTTTTTTTGCAACTGTAACAGTTTTTTTCAATGTTTTTTCATACTTTTTATAATAATTTGTTAATATTGGATTTTTTGTTTTGGTTGTTAATGTCTTTAATAGTCTTTTATTTAAACAAGATTTTTTTATACCTACAGTGAGCCAATATTTTTTATATTCTGTTTTTAGTTTAATTTTACGCAACGGTATACATTGATTTAGAGTAGAGATGAGTGTGTCATTAAATGTTTTATAATGTATGTTAATGTTATTATTGGTTTTAAGAATAACATTCCAATTAAGTTTTTGTATTTTCTCTTTGAATTTTGATATATTTGTGTTATTATATAGTCTTTTCATTGTGTACCAGTTATATTTTTCTGATTGTTTAGGTATTTTTAAGTGTAAAATTATACTTTGGTGGTCGGAAAAACCTAGCTCTTCTGTAGTTGAGTACATGTCTTTGTAGTCAAAGTTTGTGAATATTAGATCTATGCACGTTGCAGTGTTTGGTGTAATACGTGTAGGGCTTTTTACATGTTGAGTAAAATTATGTTCCTGCATAAGATTTAAAAATTGGTTTGTTTTTAAATTATCCGATATTATATTAACATTAAAATCGCCGCCTATTATTATATTTAGTTTGTAGTATTTGTTGGTTATATATTTTAGAATTTGTTTTAATTGTTGATAAAATACTTCTTCCTCTCTTCTATTCCAGTACATAGTTACTATCAATAAATTTTCTTTTGGTAATTCCGTGGCGCATAGTTCTATTATATATTCTATAGACATGTCTGAAATATCTTTTCTATTTATGCTGTCGATATGTTCTTGTAGAAGTGTACAAACACCGCCACCTGTTCTAGTGCTGCGACAGAAGGAAGATGCCAATTTATATCCACTAAATTGAATGAGATCTAGTTTTTCTTGAGTTAACCAAGTTTCTGAAATGCATATTGCCTTATACAATGAATTTTTATCAATGAATGCTTCGAGTACCTATATCTTGTTTATTATTAAGGCTTTGAAAATTTTGGAACATTATTTTAAATGGTTGGTCGTTGTTTACGAAATGTCTGGTTTTCAGCTTCGTTGGATATATTAGTAGGGCAAAGTTGGTTGGTGTTGTAAGTGTTGTTCAATATTATATCAGTTTCTTGGGTGTTGTGTTCGTATTGATGTTTATTGCTTTCTTTGTTAATTAGTTTTCCGTCTATATATAGGTGGTTATTTCTTATAATAGCATGAGATCCATTTTTCCTGGCTTTAAATAATTCTTCTCGCATCTGTGCTCTATACTTTCGTGCATTTGCATCTAAGAATTCAGATATGAATAGTCCGGTTCCTTGAAAATAAGTGCTATTGTTAATAATATATTTAGCCATTCTCTTACTAATAAATTCGATAACAAGTGGTCGGTTCTTAGGTCCACCGGGTCTTCCAAGTCTATACAGGTCTTCTATATATCCTGAGACGTCTATGTTGACTATATCACGGAATAGTTCTAGTAATCTGTTGTGAAGTGCACTTTCAGGCTCTTTGTAGTAATCGGCCAGGCCGTAGAGCACAATTTTTCTATGGTTATTTTCTTGTATACTTGGAGCGTTTGATGCTTCTGAAGCTAGGTTTCTTATTTCCTTCTTTAACTTTTCATTTTCTGTCCGTAGTTTTTCTAATTTTTTATTAATGTTTTCTATTTCTTGCTTTCTTTGGTCGTTCTGGGTTGTTAAGGCGTTTGTTTTATAATCTAAATCTTGTCTTAATTCTGTAATAGCACGATATATTTCTGTGTGTATTGTGTTTTGCAGTTCTTGTATAATAGATTTGTTGTTTTCTTTAAGATGTGTGATTATTAGTTCACTCAAACCTTGCATTGTTAATTGGGTTTGTATATCGTTCGTGGTCTTTGCATTTTCTTCTGTGTGGATAATATTATTGTTTTCCATAGGTAAGGTGTCGCCTAAAAAACTCAGATCTTCCGAACAAGTTGTGTCGTTATTTGGATATATTGTTTTTTTTCTCAAAGTGACATTAGCTTCCTCAGGTGGTGTAGATGATAGCTGATTAATGTCAGTGCCTCTAGGGATACGTAATGGGGTGTTTGTGTTTCCAGTCTTGGGTATTTTACAGATGCATGTCTGGCATTTCCACGTATTTTTATTTTCCAGTGTCATCTTTTTAGTGTAGTAGTCTTTAGAAACACCGCCGCACTCTAGATCGTATCTGCATTTACAGAGCACACACATAAGATTTTCTCTTATGGGTAGCTTTTGTTTACATCCAGCGCATACAGGTGTAGATGCCATCTTGAAACTGTTTGTGGGTACTTTTAGGATGTCTAAGCTAGTTTACTGTGACAAAACTCGAATAAGCGACCTCTAGTGTGTAGCAGCAAAAATTATTCTGTGAACGATTTTTGTGATACTTAGTTTCGGTTTTCAGCGATAGATGGCGCTAGTCTATAGCATTGAAAATGATGACTGTCACTTTTTTGGAATTTATTTTCTTAGGTTTTATATGAATAATTATTTAATTATGTACCTTTTCTGTAGGTTTTCTTTCTTCTTTTAAGTATATCTTCGTATTTATCACTATTCCAAAACGGTTCGCACACTTTTGATTGCAATTTTTCAAATTGTGGAGCCGTTAAAGCTTCTTATTTGTATTGTTTATTTTTATATCACTGGATAGGTCTTTCACGCGTACTCCAATGTCACACACTACGTATAACTTAAAAAATCGAATAAATACTTTTTCATATGTATTTAATCACTTAAACTATTTTTATGAATTAAAAACACAGAGCAACTTGTTTGTTTACGCACGGTGGCGCCCTCTCTTTCTCTCTTTCCTCTAAAGGGGTACGCAGATATGTTCAGTATGCCACGGTACACCCTCATTTCTGTCAAAGTTGTTATTGGGGTATATCTAAACTTGCAAGTATATATGAATTTGTGTGGGGTAGGTACAACTAAAAAGTGGAAAAAAATCTTTTTTAGAAAAAAAAACAACAGACTTAAAAAAAACACTACAAAGTGAAAAAAAATTATTAAAAAAAATTAAAAACACGACTGCCTTGCCAAAAAATGAACTAAAAAGTAAAAACTTTTTTTTTTCACTTTTTAAAATGGAGCCATACTGCCGCCATATTGATTTTTCTTTTTCAAAAAATAAATAGCCAGTGTCACTAATACTTACATCCAAATCTGTTCAGGCATTTAAAACTTATGGTGGAATAAAGAAACTCACATACATACATATGCATGTACAAACATAATTATATCAACCCGGAATACATTACACTCCTTTTTGGGCAGTCGTGTAATAACTTTAATTTCGGTAGTCAGTGTCAAAAAACGAAAACTTTCGAAATTAAAGTTATTTTTCACTTTGTAGTGTTTTTTTTTTGGAAGTCGGTTGTTTTTTTTTATAAAGAAGTTTTTATTACTGTTATCAAAGATACATTTGTTTTATTGAACATTTCTATTGACATTGTTTTTTTATGTCTTAAAAGAGGCAATGCCGACACCGGACGACGTGCGCAGCCCTACAGGAACCTGCCCCACTAAACTATCTTTCTATTGCGTGGTACCTATACATAGACTCATATGCCTGTAATTTTATTACTTCTCAATGTTTGCTATATTGTGTCTGATACAACAACACAGTTTGACAGCAGGACCCTGGACGCGGTAGAAACACCTACTTCTCCCTGAATGCTAGTGTAAGGATATATCTGATTGCACATTTCTTCTTTCTATTTCTTCTTTCTATTATTATTATTATCCAGGGATATTATTATTTAGATTAAAGTTATGGAAAGATCTGTAAGGTTAATGTTATTGTTCGTAAGGTCCAATACACTAGGTATCTGTCAGGCTTACATCTGGAAGAATAAGGTTGTTAAGGTTACTTTGTGTCGTTTTAAGAAAAAGCTAGCTAAATATTTCTCTATGTAGTAATGAAGGAGCAACAAACAAGATAAGAATATGAAATAATAAACAACTGTGCACGATGACTGGTCATACAGTCTATTTATTAACTCCAGATCACAGACGAAGCCGACTCACTTTTACTCAGCATACAAGAGTGTTGCAACGTATTGTGTAAGTACCTCTCCTACTTGTACAATCTAAAAAGTATATGTGTACAGAGAACGATACCGTGAGAGCTATCTCTGTTGCTGAATTATATATGTGTATAGAGAACGATACCGTGAGAGCTATCTCTGTTGCTGAATTATATATGTGTATAGAGAACGATACCGTGAGAGCTATCTCTGTTGCTGAATTATATGTGTACAGAGAACGATACCGTGAGAGCTATCTCTGTTGCTGAATTATATGTGTACAGAGAACGATACCGTGAGAGCTATCTCTGTTGCTGAATTATATGTGTACAGAGAACGATACCGTGAGAGCTATCTCTGTTGCTGAATTATATGTGTACAGAGAACGATACCGTGAGAGCTATCTCTGTTGCTGAATTATATGTGTACAGAGAACGATACCGTGAGAGCTATCTCTGTTGCTGAATTATATATGTGTATAGAGAACGATACCGTGAGAGCTATCTCTGTTGCTGAATTATATATGTGTATAGAGAACGATACCGTGAGAGCTATCTCTGTTGCTGAATTATATGTGTACAGAGAACGATACCGTGAGAGCTATCTCTGTTGCTGAATTATATGTGTACAGAGAACGATACCGTGAGAGCTATCTCTGTTGCTGAATTATATGTGTACAGAGAACGATACCGTGAGAGCTATCTCTGTTGCTGAATTATATGTGTACAGAGAACGATACCGTGAGAGCTATCTCTGTTGCTGAATTATATGTGTACAGAGAACGATACCGTGAGAGCTATCTCTGTTGCTGAATCATATGTGTACAGAGAACGATACCGTGAGAGCTATCTCTGTTGCTGAATTATATGTGTACAGAGAACGATACCGTGAGAGCTATCTCTGTTGCTGAATTATATATGTGTATAGAGAACGATACCGTGAGAGCTATCTCTGTTGCTGAATTATATATGTGTATAGAGAACGATACCGTGAGAGCTATCTCTGTTGCTGAATTATATATGTATACAGAGAACGATACCGTGAGAGCTATCTCTGTTGCTGAATTATATATGTGTATAGAGAACGATACCGTGAGAGCTATCTCTGTTGCTGAATTATATATGTATACAGAGAACGATACCGTGAGAGCTATCTCTGTTGCTGAATTATATATGTGTACAGAGAACGATACCGTGAGAGCTATCTCTGTTGCTGAATTATATATGTGTATAGAGAACGATACCGTGAGAGCTATCTCTGTTGCTGAATTATATATGTGTATAGAGAACGATACCGTGAGAGCTATCTCTGTTGCTGAATTATATGTGTACAGAGAACGATACCGTGAGAGCTATCTCTGTTGCTGAATTATATGTGTACAGAGAACGATACCGTGAGAGCTATCTCTGTTGCTGAATTATATATGTGTATAGAGAACGATACCGTGAGAGCTATCTCTGTTGCTGAATTATATATGTGTATAGAGAACGATACCGTGAGAGCTATCTCTGTTGCTGAATTATATGTGTACAGAGAACGATACCGTGAGAGCTATCTCTGTTGCTGAATTATATGTGTACAGAGAACGATACCGTGAGAGCTATCTCTGTTGCTGAATTATATGTGTACAGAGAACGATACCGTGAGAGCTATCTCTGTTGCTGAATTATATGTGTACAGAGAACGATACCGTGAGAGCTATCTCTGTTGCTGAATTATATATGTGTATAGAGAACGATACCGTGAGAGCTATCTCTGTTGCTGAATTATATATGTGTATAGAGAACGATACCGTGAGAGCTATCTCTGTTGCTGAATTATATGTGTACAGAGAACGATACCGTGAGAGCTATCTCTGTTGCTGAATTATATGTGTACAGAGAACGATACCGTGAGAGCTATCTCTGTTGCTGAATTATATGTGTACAGAGAACGATACCGTGAGAGCTATCTCTGTTGCTGAATTATATGTGTACAGAGAACGATACCGTGAGAGCTATCTCTGTTGCTGAATTATATGTGTACAGAGAACGATACCGTGAGAGCTATCTCTGTTGCTGAATTATATATGTGTACAGAGAACGATACCGTGAGAGCTATCTCTGTTGCTGAATTATATGTGTACAGAGAACGATACCGTGAGAGCTATCTCTGTTGCTGAATTATATATGTGTATAGAGAACGATACCGTGAGAGCTATCTCTGTTGCTGAATTATATGTGTACAGAGAACGATACCGTGAGAGCTATCTCTGTTGCTGAATTATATGTGTACAGAGAACGATACCGTGAGAGCTATCTCTGTTGCTGAATTATATGTGTACAGAGAACGATACCGTGAGAGCTATCTCTGTTGCTGAATTATATGTGTACAGAGAACGATACCGTGAGAGCTATCTCTGTTGCTGAATTATATATGTGTATAGAGAACGATACCGTGAGAGCTATCTCTGTTGCTGAATTATATATGTGTATAGAGAACGATACCGTGAGAGCTATCTCTGTTGCTGAATTATATGTGTACAGAGAACGATACCGTGAGAGCTATCTCTGTTGCTGAATTATATGTGTACAGAGAACGATACCGTGAGAGCTATCTCTGTTGCTGAATTATATGTGTACAGAGAACGATACCGTGAGAGCTATCTCTGTTGCTGAATTATATGTGTACAGAGAACGATACCGTGAGAGCTATCTCTGTTGCTGAATTATATGTGTACAGAGAACGATACCGTGAGAGCTATCTCTGTTGCTGAATTATATATGTGTACAGAGAACGATACCGTGAGAGCTATCTCTGTTGCTGAATTATATATGTGTACAGAGAACGATACCGTGAGAGCTATCTCTGTTGCTGAATTATATATGTGTATAGAGAACGATACCGTGAGAGCTATCTCTGTTGCTGAATTATATATGTATACAGAGAACGATACCGTGAGAGCTATCTCTGTTGCTGAATTATATATGTGTATAGAGAACGATACCGTGAGAGCTATCTCTGTTGCTGAATTATATATGTATACAGAGAACGATACCGTGAGAGCTATCTCTGTTGCTGAATTATATATGTGTATAGAGAACGATACCGTGAGAGCTATCTCTGTTGCTGAATTATATATGTGTATAGAGAACGATACCGTGAGAGCTATCTCTGTTGCTGAATTATATATGTGTATAGAGAACGATACCGTGAGAGCTATCTCTGTTGCTGAATTATATATGTATACAGAGAACGATACCGTGAGAGCTATCTCTGTTGCTGAATTATATATGTGTATAGAGAACGATACCGTGAGAGCTATCTCTGTTGCTGAATTATATATGTGTACAGAGAACGATACCGTGAGAGCTATCTCTGTTGCTGAATTATATGTGTACAGAGAACGATACCGTGAGAGCTATCTCTGTTGCTGAATTATATGTGTACAGAGAACGATACCGTGAGAGCTATCTCTGTTGCTGAATTATATATGTGTACAGAGAACGATACCGTGAGAGCTATCTCTGTTGCTGAATTATATATGTGTATAGAGAACGATACCGTGAGAGCTATCTCTGTTGCTGAATTATATATGTATACAGAGAACGATACCGTGAGAGCTATCTCTGTTGCTGAATTATATATGTGTATAGAGAACGATACCGTGAGAGCTATCTCTGTTGCTGAATTATATATGTGTACAGAGAACGATACCGTGAGAGCTATCTCTGTTGCTGAATTATATATGTGTATAGAGAACGATACCGTGAGAGCTATCTCTGTTGCTGAATTATATATGTGTATAGAGAACGATACCGTGAGAGCTATCTCTGTTGCTGAATTATATATGTGTACAGAGAACGATACCGTGAGAGCTATCTCTGTTGCTGAATTATATGTGTACAGAGAAAGATACCGTGAGAGCTATCTCTGTTGCTGAATTATATATGTGTATAGAGAACGATACCGTGAGAGCTATCTCTGTTGCTGAATTATATATGTATACAGAGAACGATACCGTGAGAGCTATCTCTGTTGCTGAATTATATATGTGTACAGAGAACGATACCGTGAGAGCTATCTCTGTTGCTGAATTATATATGTGTATAGAGAACGATACCGTGAGAGCTATCTCTGTTGCTGAATTATATATGTGTATAGAGAACGATACCGTGAGAGCTATCTCTGTTGCTGAATTATATATGTGTATAGAGAACGATACCGTGAGAGCTATCTCTGTTGCTGAATTATATATGTGTACAGAGAACGATACCGTGAGAGCTATCTCTGTTGCTGAATTATATATGTGTATAGAGAACGATACCGTGAGAGCTATCTCTGTTGCTGAATTATCTCAACGAACTGATGGTCGCCTCCTCGCCGCCGTTAACAGCGCGTCGATTGCTGCGCTGTACTGATATAATTATATTACAGGCTGTACTGCTGCCACTGCTGGGAACACACGCGCCGACACAGAAGTAAGCCCACCGTGAACACGCTGACGCATGTGGTGGTCCGGTTGATTTAGTAGTTACATGTAAAACCGAAAACCTATAAGTATCGATTCGGTTAAAGATCATGCCGGTCGTTCTCGTTTAATGAAGGAGCGATATGTTCATCGATATTTAACTGAACGTAACTGCTCGAATAGGCTCATCTTATAAGTATAACATGGTACTTAAACCTAACTGGGGAAATGTGGGTGAGCGGGACTGCATGTCAATGGTGAGTTTCAATAGAATGCGCGGCCCTAACGCTGGATTTGTTACCACTGAAGTTCAGCCTACTGCACCTGCACCTCTGGCCACCCTTTCAAGGAATACAGGCGTGATGTTATATTAATAAAATTTCTCGTTACTGATAAAAGTTAATTGATGGGTTTTTATTTTGAGAAAATCTTAGTCTGGAAATCAAAAAACATCTTGTTGAATTATACATAAGTTCATAAATTCACGCCTTTTCCCATGTGGAAAGGCAGAATCTACAGAACGCCATCAGTTACGAAACCTTACATATACATATCCATACCTTTTGCTTCGTTAACTTCAGCCGATCTATTCTATGAAAATCTCACCGTCACAACTTTGGTGAAGCGAGTGGTTGGAATGACCACTCACTGATGCAGTTACACTATTGACAGATCACTTCACTTTCAAGTATTCACGGTGAGGTTTTTACAGAAAAGATCGGCCGCTCATACATGCACTCCGGCTGCAAATACTACGCACCTGACCTTTCTGAAGAACATCAGCGATTGCAAGTTGGATTAACCACCGACGGCCGCCATGCCCCACGCACAACGCACACCGGTGCACTTGCAGGACTAAGTGCGGAAACCCAACCCATAACATGATGTCCTTCGAGGGCGTCCAGCCACGGCGTTGCCTCGCACGTTGTATAAATTATATCTAGTTATTATAGTTAATAATGCTCAGAACTTTAAATAGATATTTTCAGCTGATGAATACTTCATATTGTTTCGTAATATAAGTACAGCCATTTATTGTGGCTGTCAATAGTAGAATAAATAAATAAAGCGCTCGCGGAGAGGTGCCAATAAACTGTAATGTGAGTTGTGTAATTTGAATGTTTTGCCTGTAAAGCAAACCGGCACACGTCTGTGGACTCGCTCGCTACAAATATTACTATTCATTCATATTTTTTTGGTGAAAATACCATTACCATTCAAAGGCAATACTATTCCATCAGCGACTACTTACACGATAAGAATAGTTGGTCGCCCTAATTTAACGCAAGACAATGTTTATGTTTTTTCTCCAGAATTAGCTTACTCACAGATAAGTACTTAACTTTTTGGATTGGTATTTAGAGCACGAATAAATTGTTAACTTTTTATTTAGAAAGTTGTACATTTTAATGCTAATAACATAGAATTGGCGCTTTGCAAAGGCAGTTCTATGTGGTTCATGAGGGAAAACATTATTCTTAAGTCTGCCAGTCGGTTCCTTTGGAGGGCGGACAGAGTGTTTGCGTAGGGTCGAAAGGAGCACATAAAGTTGCCTGACTGTGAGTACCTTACAATCGGAATAGAGCTGCACCTACCTACGTGGACAAGAGAACATTACCTTAAGAATAGCTCTCTGGGCTCTCTCAAGGCGGATAAATACATTTTTGGTTGCACCACCCCAAACGGGCAAGCAGTACGTTAGTACAGATCGGCTTAAGGCAAAATATACTAATTTTAGCGTTACGTTGTCAGCAGAGTTACGCAACTTCTTGAAAACATATATTAGCTTACGTATGCGGGACGTAACTTTGACTATATGGGGGTGCCAGTTGAGATGCTGATCAATAAGTACTCCTAGATACCTGACAAGTGGATTTGGCGAGTAAGAGGCAGCTACATTGAGTTAAGGAACCACAAGCGTGTGCTTTTAGGGTAAGGGAATCAGGAGGACACAGAAAAAAGACAAAACAATAATTTTATAGAAAAATAAATATATCAATATAAAAAAGGTTGGTTGCTGGTCGTTAACAGTTGTTTAAAACTAAAAACAATAATAATAATAATATCCCTGGACATTTCACACAGCACCATTTGTCCCAAGCTAAGCAACCTAATGCTTGTGTTATGGTAACAAGATGGCTGATAAACTACTTATATACAATTTTTTTTTTGTAAATACATACATATTATAGATAGAAAAAGACCCAGACTCGGAACAAATACATGTAGGTCATACAAATATTTGTTCCGTGCGGGAATCGAACCCGCGACACGCAGCGCAGCAGTCAATCGCTTAACCACTGCGCCAACCGTGCCGTCAAAACAATGAATGGCAATCTGCCGATCGCTGCTGTAAAAATCTTACTGTGAAAAGTTTGGTGAAGTGACGAGCGTGGAGTGAGCGTGGAGTGAGCTGTCATTCCAACTAATGCTAGGGATTGACACTATTGATAGCTCACTCTAAGCTGGTTACAGAATCGCAATGCTGCCGATCGATTCTGTAAAAACTTTTCACGGTGAGATGGTTATAGAATCGCACTGCAGCAGTGTGATTCTGTAACCATCTCACCGCGAAAACTTAGGTGAAGTGAGCGTGGAGTGAGCTGTCATTCCAAATAATGCTACGGATTGACACTATTGACAGGTTGCTCTAAGCTCACTTCACCTAACTTTTCACGGTGAGATTTTTACAGTATCGATCGGCTGGTCCGCCTTAAATAGTTCTACAAAAAAGTCCGCGACACCCATATTTCTTTCTTTTATCTTTTAATATCGCTTTTTATGTTTTAAAAAAGTATTTTTTTAACATGCTTACGTTTGGATAAAAATATAATGTTTAAATATGAATCCTTATCAAAATAAATAATTTTTCATGCCACTTGCTCAAAAAAGTGACATTCTATGCCACAAAAAGCGAACATAACAATAGTCATTTTTAATCTGTTAAAAACAGGGAAAGAAAACTACTGAATACTACTACTGTAGGTACTGAATTTCATTCATCCTCTAGGGGGAGAATGTGATTTAAATTTGGAATACTTACCGAACTTTATACTGAACTAGGTACATCTGTGTTTACACCATTGAGTTTATATATAAAGCATTATACATCATTTTGAAAAAGGAATACGCATTTATTATGCAGTTATGATTATTAAATAAAATTACGAAAACTGACGAGGCCGTATGAGCTTGATGCCTTTGCTTTTCCGACAAAAAAATATTAGTCTAGGAATTTGCCGCGTTTTTGTTTTCTTCAAATACATAAACGTTAAGTTTATTTTTTCGCAAATGGTACGAAAAGTAGAGTATTTTCCTCGGTGATAAAGCTGTCTTAGTCTTGGGTGAACTTAAATCCCTCGCTACACTCAGGACTCGTCTTAAATCCCTCGCTTCTCTCGTGATTTAAGTTTGTAACACCCTCGCTGCACTCGGGAGTAAACCTCGAGTCCTTCGTTACGCTCGCGATTTAAACCGTCACCCGCGACAGAAGACACTGCTTTATCCCCTTGGTTAATAATCTACTATTATGATCACAAGGACATTATAGAGAGATTTGCCCTTTACAGTAGATATTATGTCAATTTTATTGGTCATATAATTTCGGAGATAATAGAAAATTACTAAAAACGCAAAATGCCGCGATAACATTCACGAATACAATCATTCACACCGCACTGCACATGCTTTGTGCAGACGTTTTATCCATTTACCCATAGATGGCGTTGTGCAAATACGTAATTTTTCTGAATCGCGGTGTCCATACTTTACGCGGATTGATGACATTGTCGGTATTGTCATTGAGTGATGTAAATTGGTTGGATGTCGTTCTATTGATTTCTATTGGTTTTGGTTGTTTGATGTCATAAATACTTCATTCCTTCTCCTCTTCATAATTCTGGTTTACGATTGTTTCTAACTATCTCAAGTTGAGGTAATAATAATAATAAAGCTGAAGAGTTGGTTTGTTTGAACGCACTAATCTCTGGAACTACCAGTCTGATATGAAAAAATATTTTGACATTTGATTGATAGCCCAATTCTTGAGAAAGGTTACTTAACATCACGCTACGATTCTTCGGAGCAGAGCAGAAATAAAAAAAACCCCAAAAGAAGAAAGAACGATAAGCGAATACGAAGTAATAGCGCGGGCAGGCGACGTGTTGTGACGGCTCGACTCGGAGGAAGCAACAATTCCACGCGGACGAAGTCGCGGGCAGAAGCTAGTATACATATAATAAAATAGTAACGAAGACAAAACTGTACTTTTTAAAAAACATTTTTGGAAAACAGTAATTTCTACGAGGTGTGAAACGAGTCTGATGCCGAAAATATATTTATCAGAACGGGTTTGAATGAAATTTGGCACACAGATAGTTTATAATCTAGATTAACACATAGGGTACTTTTAATCCCGGCAGTACGTTCCCGTGTGATATTTTCCGACATACACGTGAGCGAAGTATTTGTAGGGGAAAGCACGAAATCCACGCGAACGAAGTCGCGGGTGAAGTGCTGTATGACTGACACTATCAGTATCACAAGGGTTCCTTTTATAAAGTTGGCGAGGTCTAAGAAGGGATTTAATTTGTATGAAAAAGTCTTATTTCTTGAGTACCTATATTAACTTGAAACTTAGCTTGAATTCATTCTTAAACAAATAATAACGATTAGTTTTTCATAACTACACCTTAAAGGGATTTTAGGAGGTGCTAAATTTTGTTTGGCAAAATGTTAACGAGTGGTCCGGTTACCTCGAATAACAGTAAGTATTAATCCTTTTTAGTTTTACGGAAAATAAAGACAAGTTTTTGGGATTATCAAAAGTCTAACAGAAAAGGGTGTAGGTAATTACATACGTTGGTGGGCTATGATAGCACTGTGAGTCTGGATTAAGTCAAAAGTAATCTAAACATTAAATGACGAAACACATGCGAGAAAGCGGAGAACAGTTTATAGGTATGGAAATGATTTTCCTATACTTTTAAAATTGAACCATTTTTTTTTAATAAGTAACAGGATGGTAATCATTTATATTCCAAGAATAGCGGTTAAAAGAAGTAGGTATGTAAAATTTTATAGGAGAAAATACGAAATCCACGTGGACGAAATCGCGGGCAAAGTACTAGTGAAATAGTGACTATCCAACAAGTACTCTAAGACCAATGCGACAGTATAGGTACTGTACCTATCTATGCATCTAAATTATGGGAAGTCATGGCAATATAAAGACAGGAAATATTATTCTTATTAAATGTTATAATTAATATGCTACACATAACAGACTCGACACCTTATATTGTTTAAAAAATATTTATAATATTTAATTTAGATCTCACAAACAGAACATAAGATGCCATCTATCAAACGTAGCGCGAACTACTATAACAGAGTACACGCATCTCTCACCGCGTGTGTGTAGGCCCGCCCTTAGAGGACAGCACATTTGTTGAAGGCTTGCAGCCGGAGCCAGCGTCACGCGCGGACACGCCAGCAGTGTGGGACGGGGACGAGGCTTGGTTCATTGGTGGCCCATGTGTTCACGTCGCTGACAGCACGCGAGCGTCACTGTGTACCTGCAATATACCTTACGAGCAATGTACTGAAATTATTTATTGGAAACCTTGAGACCATGGGGTTCATTTATAAACGATGATGAACGTTCAAACGTCAAAATTATATGGTTAAATAGTCGCTACTTAACTTTAAGCAACGTGTATGAATAAAGGGGTGAATCTGTAAATAATTTACTCTACTGCGCTGCGGGTTACTTGGTAACGAGGAGCAACACAATTTCCTACTTGTGAGTTGGTTTGTTGTGTCCAAACTGTCCAAACCACTCAGTGAACCTACCTGGGGTGAACGGCCTACGAGCCTACGGGTACCTGGAAGTGAAGTGACCTGTATTCATTTAAATACCTACCTACATGATCTATAAGTAGTACAAATCCGTGATTGCAGATTTTCAGATGTCCGTGATAATCTCGTGATGGCACTTAAACTCCAACTTAATGAAGTTTTCATTGAATTATAAACCGTGATTAAAGTTGTCTCCCTTTCGACCAAAACTCCACAGGCAATCTCACAAAGTAATAGCTTGACGTTTAATTTGACTTACGTCCTTCTAGTTTTATGAAAATAAACACATTGTCGTCAACAAGTGATTGTACTTAGTTCATAATTTCAACATTATAACATGAGTCAAGATATAAGTACTCTTATTTAAGAAAAAGTTTAAATCTTTGCTGTTGAATAAAGCATATTACAGCATTTCGGAATTTTTGACAGATAAAATGTAGGTAATGACTCTTTTTGACCTTAGTTAGTACTCATTGACCTAGTATGTTATTTAAGTTCAATACCATTAATTTAACATTGCACGTGACATTTTGTATTATTTTAATTATTATTATTTTGTAAGTATTGACATTTTTTTTTTAATTTGTTTCTTTTGACATTTATATGACGGCGCATTGCTAGC
Source organism: Apamea crenata (assembly GCA_949629185.1). Lineage (NCBI taxonomy): Eukaryota > Metazoa > Arthropoda > Insecta > Lepidoptera > Noctuidae > Apamea > Apamea crenata. The sequence goes on from OX451353.1 coordinate 21,487,696, forward strand.
GCCATCTGTTAAGAGATATGTTGGAACGAGATTTGACAACTGTCACCTGTCAGTCTGGCGGAGCGTCGAGACGATGGTCAGCGCGGCCATGTTGAACGGCACGTGTTTCCGAACGTGAGCGACGAGCGCACCACGTATCCGACGAATCGCTTTTGTTCCAAGTAATCTTGTCCTTTTCGTTTCAAAAATAATTAATACCGATTGATTAAGTGATTTCCTAACTACTAGTGAATAGACTTTAGTGAAATTCTATAAGGAAGATTTGTGTTGTGCGATTAAATAACTTTTGATTGTGACTCGAGTGATTCTCTGTTGGCTCCTACCCACATTACCACTTATTGAAGACATGGCCAATTCTGATGATAACGGGCGAATGCCCATATCAGAAGTGGGATCCCATGTGCTACAAACCGAGGAAAAACGACCGCCTGACGATAATAGCGCCTTGAAGTTGTTGAGTAATATGGAAGCCCTACTTACTCGTATGTTAGCGACGTCGCAACCGCCGGTGGCAAGAGCTAGCGCCCAGTCCAGTGCAGTGCAGCTCGTACAGTTTAATCCGGAAGATGCCGACGCGGATATAGAAGGTTGGTGCAAGATTACAGAACTTATAGTCTTGCGTAAACATCTAGAGGGTGTGGATTTGCTTGTGGCTCTTACCGGTGCACTAAAAGGTCGTGCAGCCTCTTGCTTGACCAAGTTAAATTTGAGTGAGCTTACATGGGAGGCTGTAAAACAAACTTTAATGGCCAGATTTTGTAGACCGAAATTATTTCAAGACTACTTTGATGAAGTATTGCGTTTTCAAATTGGAGCAAAGGAAACTGCATCAGAAACTGGCCTACGCTTGTGGAACATGATCGAAAGTATACCTAAGACCCAAATGCCAGAAGATGTTATAACCGGATTCGTCATATCGGTCTTATGTCAGAAGGATGGTTTGTTACGTCGTGAGTTAAACGCACATGCTGTCACTACCAAATCTCAGCCGTTTAGAATCTTAAGCGGCATTTCACTAAAGCGAAGATTGGAGGTCACTGAAACCCAAGAACCTGATTTCAAGCGACCTAGAATTGCGGACGCAAGATTTCCCGGTAAATGTCATTGGTGTGGATCCCCTGGACATCGGCAAGCCGACTGTAGAAAGCGACGAGAAGATTCTTCTGCGACGACTAAACAACAAGGGCCCTCAACTGCCGCACGTGCCCCCGAGAAGACTTCAACTGTAACCTGCTACATTTGCGGTAAACCAGGACACATAGCAACTAATTGTCAAGAAAAGGGAAAAGGTGGTGGAACTGCTGCAAGGAATGAGGTCAATCTCTGCGAACAACGGTTGTCGAGGGGTACCTTGAGGACGTCATCCGGTGAGTCAGTCTCCTTTTTATTTGATAGCGGATCGTCTTGCTCTTTGATAAAAGAAAGCTTCTCTAGTAAGTTTCCAGGTACTGTGCGTAATAATCTCGTGTATCTTACGGGCATTGGCGGCGATAAAATAAAATGTACGTCACAAATTTCGAGTGAGGTAAATCTTGGAGAAGTTTTACAAATCTTGACATTTCATGTAGTACCAGACTCTTGTCTTATGGACCCTGTTATAATAGGTAGGGATATTTTAGAAAACGGTGTGAGCGTCAAAATTTATAATGATAATTTGATATTTCATTTTGAGGAACAAGCTAATGTTTGTGAGTCAAGTGCTACCCAGCCGGACTTTACTCAGATAGATACGGATTTGGCAGGTGATGATAGAGACGCCCTTATTACACTATTGAACCAATATGCTAGCTGCTTCGTAGAGGGTGTTCCTCATAGACGCGTGAACACAGGAGAGTTAGAAATTAATTTAGTAGACCCACATAAAACTGTACAAAGACGCCCATATAGGTTGGCACCAATTGAAAAGCAAATTGTTAGGGAAAAGGTTCAAGAGCTCCTTGATGCGGGTGTAATTCGGGAAAGCTCATCACCATTCGCGAGTCCAATACTCTTGGTGAAGAAAAAAGATAACACCGAGAGAATGTGTGTCGATTATCGGGAGCTTAATTCTAATACACGACCCGAACATTACCCCCTCTCTCGTATTGAGGAACAGATAGACCAGCTCAGTGGTGCCCATTATTTCACATCCTTAGATATGGCATCAGGATTTCATCAAATTGTTATCCACCATGACTCAGTAGAAAAGACAGCGTTTGTAACGCCCGAGGGGCAGTACGAATATCTCGCAATGCCCTTCGGTTTACGCAATGCCCCTTCGGTTTATCAACGCTGCATCACAAAGGCTGTGCATCAGCTGAAGGATAAGCCTCTGATTTACATGGATGACGCGTTGTGTTATTCTGGTGACATAATCGAAGGTCTTAAACGTCTTGATGAAGTCTTAAATGCTCTGTCTACAGCTGGTTTCTCATTAAACCTTAAAAAATGTAAGTTTATGAAAAAGAAAATTGATTTCTTGGGTTATTCTCTCCAGTGCGGAGAGGTGGGACCAAACTCGCGCAAGACAGGCTTTAATCGACTCCCCCCAGCCTAAAACTGCGACGCAAGTACGTCAATTTTTAGGTCTCGCGTCGTATTTCCGAAAATTCATCCCTGGTTTTACAAACATTGTTGGCCCGTTGTATCCTTTAACAAAACTGAAAGGTCCTGTAAAATGGGAAGAAAAACATGAAAAGATCCGTAATACCATTATAGAGATACTTACCTCCGAACCAGTTCTTATGATCTTTGACCCGGACTTACCCATTGAATTGCATTGCGACGCCAGCTCCGAGGGCTATGGGGCAATCCTAATACAGAAAAAGAAAGACCTGCCTCATGTTGTAGAATACTTTAGCCGACGTACATCAGAAGTAGAGTCTCGCTACCACTCGTACGAACTGGAAACGCTGGCAGTCGTACGAGCTGTAGAACACTTCCGGCATTACTTATACGGCCGACGTTTCAAGGTTTTCACGGACTGTAACTCACTAAAGGCATCGAAATCTAAAACTGATCTGACCCCACGTGTTCATCGCTGGTGGGCGTTTTTACAAGCCTACGATTTCGACATCATATATCGCGAAGGTCGTGGCATGGAACACGCGGATTACCTCTCTAGAAATCCCTTGCCAGACCCCAATAGCTTAGCTTCCACACCGCAAGTTTCTTCAAAACCCACAGCCGAGACAATACATTTTGTAGAATTACATCAGGGCTGGCTTTCTGTAGAACAAAAACGTGATGCAGAGATCCAAGACTTGATCGACAAGCACAATAATAACAATTTTCCCGAAACGGTTGGTCAGACATATGATGTTAGGGATGGCATTCTTTATAGGAAGGTTGTAAGAAACAAGATTATTTCATGGCTACCAGTCGTCCCTCGTTCCTTAATATGGACCTTGATCAATCATGTTCATAATGAATTACAACATCTGGGTAGTGAAAAAACACTGGACAAACTGTATGAACAGTACTGGTTCCCTCAGATGTCCAAGTGCGTTAGGAAATTTATTGACTCTTGCATTGTCTGCAAGGCATCAAAAGGTCCCTCAGGTGCTCAGCCTGTGCAGCTACACTCCATTCCAAAAGTTTCGGTACCGTGGAACACGATTCATATAGACTTCACCGGGAAACTAAGTGGAAAAAGTGACCGTAAGGAATATTGTTCGGTAATTATCGACGCGTTCACTAAATACGTGTTATTAGAGCATACCTCTTCATTAGACGCAGCCAGTGCGGTTCGAGCCCTTAAAAATGCCGTTTGCCTTTTTGGAGCACCTAAGCGTATAATAGCCGATCAGGGCAGGTGTTACATTAGCCAGGATTTTAAGAACTTTTGTGCAGAATATAATATAAAGCTGCATTTTATAGCTACGGGCTCCAGCAGGGCAAACGGGCAAGTAGAACGCGTGATGCGCACCTTGAAAAGTTTGTTAACGATTATCGAAAACGATCCCAACAAAGCATGGCGTGACGAGTTAGGAAATGTTCAGTTAGCACTTAATAGTACTAAGTCTACAGTCACCAAATTTACGCCAACAGAACTCATGTTCGGTATCCGGTCCCAATCCCTAGGTATGTCGAAACTTAGGTCTTCGAGTCCAGATCCAGAACAAGAACAGCGAATTGACCTAGAGTCAGCTAGGCAAGATGCGTCTAATAACATACAAAGGGCAGCCGCATCCGATACTCTACGATTTAACCAAGGTCGAGCCATTATCAAGCCGTTTTCTAAAGGCGAGCAGCGAACGGAACCAAACCAAATTAGATAGGAAGTTTAGGGGTCCTTATGTAATAACCGCAGTATTAGACAATGACCGTTACGAGTTGAAAAGCATAACCGGCTCACATCGGACTTTTAAATATGCGCATGAGAGCTTGCGCGCAGTACCTCGGGGTCATGACGGGTTAGTTGAAATATCTACTAGTTTGATGATTGAGGAGGAGGCCATGACGGCGCCGGAAAACGTTGAACTCGATAATGGTCACCCCGACAGACGAAGTAGTTGTGATACATTGACTGCAAACTCCGATACCCTTTCCGCAGGATCAGACACACTTACAGCAGAGTCTGATACCCTTAGTAACATCTCTGATCATGAAATCATTGAGCATGAAGTCCAAATTCACGCAGAGCAAGACAGACCGTAACTTATAGGTATGTATAATCTGTAAGCATTATTTCATAAAGTCTACTTAAGTATGTTGGGAGCAGTCATCAAATAATGTGAAGGTGGTCGAAGGGATAATGTCGTCCGGGCCATGCAGCTGATAGCGGCTGGTCGAGGGGACACATGCATCCGGTCCAATCTTAATTGTTTACTGGTCGAAGGGACAGTGCCGTCCGGGCCATGCACTAGTAGCTGGTCGAAAGGACACACCCGTCCGGTCCAGGTTAATATTGTGTGGAGATTACTGGTCGAAGGGACAGTGTCGTCCGGGCCATGCATTAGTGGCTGGTCGAAAGGACACACCCGTCCGGTCCAGGTTAATATTGTGTGGAAATTACTGGTCGAAGGGACAGTGTCGTCCGGGCCATGCATTAGTGGCTGGTCGAAAGGACACACCCGTCCGGTCCAGGTTAATATTGTGTGGAAAGCTGATCGCAACACGATGGTATCGTCCGGGCCAGACCTAAGGGTTGGTTGATAGGACATGCTGATCGAGTTTAGAGTGCATTGCTTGCTAACTGTTTAGAGAAAGGTGCCGTCCGGTCCATAAGTGGTCGAAAGGACACACGCTTTCTTTTGTTCTGAGACAGTTACAGTTAGTATGAGAGTAATGTTATGTCTACGAGTACCAGTCATAGTTTGTCAGGTTGGGCGAGCGGGTAGATTCACTGACACCCGTTTGATCGATTATGTGATTGTTACAGAACTGTAATCTGATGCGCCCGAGGACGGTCGAAAGTCAGTCCGGCCGTGACGGCGCATTGCTAGCGCCATCTGTTAAGAGATATGTTGGAACGAGATTTGACAACTGTCACCTGTCAGTCTGGCGGAGCGTCGAGACGATGGTCAGCGCGGCCACGTTGAACGGCACGTGTTTCCGAACGTGAGCGACGAGCGCACCACGTATCCGACGAATCGCTTTTGTTCCAAGTAATCTTGTCCTTTTCGTTTCAAAAATAATTAATACCGATTGATTAAGTGATTTCCTAACTACTAGTGAATAGACTTTAGTGAAATTCTCTAAGGAAGATTTGTGTTGTGCGATTAAATAACTTTTGATTGTGACTCGAGTGATTCTCTGTTGGCTCCTACCCACATTACCACTTATTGAAGACATGGCCAATTCTGATGATAACGGGCGAATGCCCATATATATTATATTTTTCTTTGTTTTTATTTTTGTCAAATCAATTACCTAATACTTTAGGCATTCCATTAATATAGTTATGTTATCAATTTTAATGTCAATGACCTCTATAAATATTTGTACGCCTTCGGGTATAACATAGCACTCTTGTAAATTTCTGTAACAACTATTTATTGTACCGGTGTTAACAAAATATGAATAAATGACTTATGACTTATGTTAATATAATATCCTTTCCTTGTTAAGTTATTGTGAGTATACAACAAAAAATCTTATGAACGGAAGAGAACTTCTTCTATATAGGCAGGAATGTGACGTCACAATTCTCATAAAAGATTGTTAATTTTATAAATAAATAAAACGAATAAACATTTTTGTTATCATTCAGCACGACTTTTTTATTTCCACCTTCCAACACCGAAAAGATAAATTAAATAGGTACATAATCACATAAATAGTTAAGTAATAATACAATAACTAATATTTAACTTCTTATAAATAAATAATATGTACGAAAACATTTATATAGGTACATAAATATTACCTAACAAGTTTTTGCTTAAAATACAAATATTAATATGGTTTCAAAGAAACAAAAAACAGCCACACGTTGTAATTAAGATGCGGACTCAGACTTCGTTGATCGTGAATCCATTGCTTAGCTCAAACAGCTACTTATAGCAGGGCAGAAGTTGAACTGCACTGCTTTTTTGTTCTATGACTTAGTACAAAAAAGCAGTGCAGTTCAACTACTGCCTGCTATAAGAGCTGGTGGTAAGTCCCCAGTACGTGTTACATTTGCGCGAATTTTAGCAATGCAAGAACAGGTCGCCACTATGACGCGTATTCTAAATGCAACAGAAATAGATTTCGCGTAGTGCGGCGTCAATTCATTAGTGTGTGTTATGTGTGGAATGTTGAGACATCACTCATACACACACACGCACTGGCTGTATCGTGCTCGCACAGTTCATTACAATGTAGTACCTACTTAGCATGCCTCTAGAGTTTCGAGCGATACTGTACCTTACAAGCGTGATTCTAGTCTACGAAGGAAGGGAAGTTTTACAAAAGCTTGTAATAAGTACTTACTTGTTTACAAATGAAGTATTGAGTGACAGTTTCCAGTTTTGTTCCAAGAATGTGGGAGATATGAAATGTTCAGACATGTCTTCGATATGTTGAGTGATAACTTAACTATTGACCCACGCGCCCCTGCTGCGCACGGTTTTGCCTAACCCTTCGGGGAATACAGGCGTGATGTTATGTTATGTTATAGCAACCCTGACGCCGAGACAGGCGCTGCCTAGTTGTTATGTTATATATAGATGTAGCAACCCTGATCCCGAGACAGGCGCTGCCTAGTTGTTATGTTATAGATGTAGCAACCCTGACCCCGAGATAAGCGCTGCCTAGTTGTTATGTTATAGATGTAAGTAGCAACCCTGTCCCCGACACTGTTGGCGTAGCGCAATAGCATGGCTATTTGAACAGTGGTCTGTTCAAATAGCTATGCTAGTAAAACTAGTTGCAATAAAATAAATAATGTAATATAATAACAAGTAGGTATTATTAAGATATATTTTGTAACAATGGCCCAATCGATGTTCTTATTAAAATAGAGTTAACTGTACCCAGTGCAACATACATGTGTTGGTACAACCACTGCGCTATCTATAGTACAGTTTACACAATGGTATCAGGCGGGAGATCGAGAGATTGTATTTATAATATTAATGCATCGAATAATTCAGAAACAAATGTGTCCACCTGGCCGGCCGGCGGCGGCGCCGGCCCCAGTACCGTGAAGCCAATCTTTCAGCCCGGGGTGGTTATTAATCTGATCGCTAATTAGATTCCTGACAAATGTCCCGGCCGGGGCCGCCCATCTTTTATCATTATCATAATTAGCAGCACACGCCCATCGCTAGATTTTAGCTTTTTTAACAGAAATAACCCTTCGAGTTAGGGTCATAATATGATTCATTTTGACGAGTTCATTAAATTGCACTTGGTGTCGAGGGTCTGATGATGGAGCCAGGAGGTGGATAGTGGAACTCTTTAGGAGCTACTTGTAAACCCCTCAACGAGTCCCCTTGTAACGAGTCAACGAGTTCATAACTCGTTGACTTTATACTTATTAACTGAATGAAGAATATACTAGACGATAAAATAAAAAATATGTAGTTTAAAAAAAAAACACGCTACACAAATATACATTCAGACGAATAGACAAAGGTTGAAAAAAATAATAATATATTTTCGGCATTAAATTCGTTCCCAGACCTCGCAATTAAAAAAAAAAAAAAAAAAACCATGTACAGTATTTTAGTATTTATTTATTTCTCAGTATTATGGTGCATTGAGGTCTTACACACACTACCATTGCTGGTGTAGAAATGTTTCTTTTTTATTGACAATGGGCTCACTCTTGACCTCAATCCAGACCAGAGGCAGGGATGAGATCTACTAGTGGAACGAGCTTGCCCAGGAGAAGCCTATTCACTCTCGCTCTGAAGAGATTAGGGTGGTATGAACTCGGGACTGCAGACGTGCGCATCAGAAAAGATGATGAGAAGCGCTTAGTGCGTATATATGGTATATTAATGGTATCCCGCAGTGCGTCTGGACTCTCGATGGTAAAAAGGTGAAGGCGGGATGAGCTCATGTAGCTCTTGAGCACACTCTCCGAGGAACAAGCAAGACATATATCACAGCTAATAATAGACAGCCAATATGGATTTATGAAGGGGAAATCGACAGCTACCAATTTGGTGACTTATGTCGAAAGCATTGTTGAGGCGGTTGATGCGCGTGTCCAGGTTGATGCGGTCTACACCGACTTCAGCAAGGCTTTTGACACAGTAGACCATGATATACTCGTCAAGAAGCTTAAAATGTATGGCGTTTCGGACCCTCTCTTAGGTTGGTTCCAATCCTATCTGTCTGGACGGATGCTCAAGGTTGTGGTAAATGGCTGCTCTTCAGATTCGTACATTGCAACATCGGGAATCCCCCAGGGATCTCATCTGGGTCCGCATATATTCATTCTTTTCATAAATGATATTTACAAATGCTTCCCGAACTCGAATATATTCCTATTCGCTGATGACCTCAAAGCCTTATGGCTTTGAGGTCATCAGCGAATAGGACTATTCCACGGCACTATTCCAAAGCGACTTGGACCGGCTGACAAAGTGGTGTGAGCAAAACAAAATATCATTGAACGTAAAAAAATGCCATCATATCAAATTCACAAAAAAAAAAAATATCGTGCAGTCAGTTTACAAATTGAATGGTGAGCGGCTTGAGGAAGTCGAAACTATACGAGACCTAGGCGTTCAGTTCGATAAAAAGCTAAGTTTTGTCGAACATATCGACAAAACTATATTAAAAACATCAAAGATGAAAACATCGAAGCTTGGCTTCGTTATGAGAGAATGTAAAAACTTCAAAAACCCCAACGTTAAAAAAATGATGTACAACTCGCTAGTTAGAAGCCATCTCGAGTATTGCAGTGTAGTTTGGTCACCTGAGTATAAGGTTCACATCAAGTGCATCGAACGGCTGCAAAAACGGTTCTTATGGCATCTTACCTATAACAATAATATGGGAAAAAAGCTCAATTCATACCAAGTGAGACTGAAGTATTTTAATATGGTGTCGCTGGAGAAACGCAGGAATATGCTGGATTTGGTTTTCCTTAAGAAGTTAGTAACGGGCTCTCTGAACTGTCCCGATCTGCTCAGTAGGGTCTTATTCCACGTGCTGCGTAACCTGCCAAGAAGTTCTCATATAAGACTTTTCTGCATGCCAAGATGTCATACCAATTTAAGGCAATACTGTCCACTGTCTAGAATGTATGCTGCATACGAAGAGCATGAAGTGGACATTGATCTCTTTCACTCATCAGTACCGCGCTTGCCATCTAATGGGTTTCTCTAATCTAAAATCAAATAATTACCTAATTTTATATAAAAAAATTCTAAAATAGAGTCTAATCTAATTTAATTTAATCTATGTTATTTATTTCATTTTAATCAATTTAGCGTTTACAGTTTTTTACAGTTTTATAAAGTAACAGTGTACTCACTGTTGAAAAGCCTAATAAATAAATAAATAAACATTCTGTAGAAGACGGACAGACAGGCAACATTTTGCCGGTGAGCCAAACTGTGAAGCTTTGCCTCCACCAGCTTTTTATCGCCAATGAGTCTCTTAGCTCTGCGCTCGACTAAGTCTAAAGTGGCGAGTTGGTAATTAGCTGAGCCATCCCACAGGTAACTGCAGTACTCCATACACGATCGGACTTGTGCTTTGTAAAGGGTTAAAAGCTGTCCCAGTGTGAAGTACCGCTTAACCTTGTTCAGGATGCCCTGCTTTTTGGCCGCCATTTGTGCTTTAGACTCAATGTTTTCGCCGAAATTGAGATTTGCTGTCAATTTCATGCCTAGAAGCTCGAGGTTGTCCGTCATAGGTGCAGCTGCACCCCGGAAAGTAGGAACCAGATCAAAAGGGCTCCTTTTCGCGCTGAACAGACAAGCCTGTGTTGTTGAAGCTGACCAAATTGTTGTTACCCCACTGGGAGACAAGACTTAAGGTCGCATTCATTCGGTCCACCAGGGCCCCTCTTAACGAACTGACTTCTTCCCCTCCAGCCTTTGCGCTGGACAGATATCTCTCTACGACGGTGCTGTCATCTGCATACCCAACAATACCTGGTATCAGTAGGTCATTGATGTGCAGGAAAAGAGTCGCAGAGAGAACAGACCCCTGAGGAACGCCAGCATCAATCGCCATGAGGTCAGAGGAGCAGCCGTCAATGACTACTCTGGTTGACCATTCACTCAGGAAGTCTGATATCCAGCAACAAAAGCCAGCTGGGATTCCATAGGCTGGAAGCTTGCTCAGCAGACTTGCGTGCCAAACCCTGTCGAAGGCCCTCGAGATAATTATCAAGAGACACGGCCAGAGCTTCGCCGTGTTTCTCGATAGCTTCGCCCCAGCAGTGTGTGACCAGAAGATCCCCGTGGAGCGCCCGCGGCGAAAGCCATATTGGCAGTCACTCAGGAGATCATTCTGCTCAAGATATGTCAGCAGCTTGCTGTTAATAACCTTTTCCATTACTTTGGAGAGAATGGAGGTAATGGCGATCGGTCGGTAGTTGCAGGGAAGGGAGGGAGGGAGGTGTTAAAAGCTATGTACAGTAAGGGTTAAAAGTCAAGTGACATTGTCACGAAGAAATAGATTGACACTTTTGTTTAACTTACGACCTTCTTCTAATGAGTAATTTCTATAGTATAGGTACACACACACACACTCTATTCACACACTCTCACATTCGTTTGCAATTACTTTAAATCAGCTATACTCTAAGTGTGTTCCGCGGAACCCTAGGGTTCCGCGATACCTCTGTAGGGGTTCCTCAAGAATTTAGAAAAAAAATCAAAACACCTCTCTCTGGTCGAACGTTTTGACACCGCGGCCGCGCGTATGTATATTTATTTATTTATTTGTATTTGTATAAACATGTGTTACAATAACTGGTACAATATCTCATAACTTTGGTATCAACATGTATACTTGTAGGTATACTTGTGAGCGCGCAGTCCCTTTGATAAAAGCCGCCTCTGTATTAGACGCTATAGTTGTCAACAAGCGACTTTCGACTCTAACTTAAAAAAATAAAGTCGAGATTGTTTACAACGTAATTTTTATATTTCTCTTTTTATTTTTGCTTTTTGTTTATCAAAGGCGCCGACTCGAGTATTTTCGAGAATATTCGAGATCGAGTCTAGGACTAAGTATAAAAGCGGCGATCGCGTGTCGCGCCTCGTCAGTCAGTTGACAATTAGCGTTCGGAGCGATAAGTTCCTGCCTACCTACTTATAAGCTTGCTAGCGAGAAACTAGTGTTCATTGTTCTACTGCCTGCTGTATTCGTTGTCTCAGTTTTATACATTTCTTCATTGTACTAAACTTAGTCTCTTATACGCAGTAACGATTGTGCATTATTTAGACCCCACTATCCTGACGTGTAACATTATAAATAAAGAAGAATGGAACGTTGGCTTAAAGGTGTTAAACGTGTTGCAACAACATCTTCTAATGACGCTGAATGTTCAAAAGCAGTACGCACGGAGAATATAGCAATCACCGATCCAGACGATGATGCCGCGACGTCAAGCTCGACGGTTTCAAAGACGAAAAAAAGGAAGTATGATGAATCATATATCAGTTTCGGATTTGTTGATTCCAACGGCTCACCTCTCTGCATGCTATGTAGTAAACTGCTTCCTAATAGTTCCATGGCACCTGCCAAATTGCGCCGACATTTAGAAACTGTGCACCCCGAGTCTAAAGACAAGAATAAAGAATTTTTTGTTCGTAAAAAAGATCAGTTATTGGAAAGTCAAAAAAATATGATGCATGTAACACAAACTATCAACGAAAAGGCCACGGAGGCATCATATTTAGTTAGCTATCGCATTGCACAAGCAGGTGAAGCGCACACTATCGCTGAGAATTTAATAAAGCCATGTGTATTAGACATAACAAAATGTATGCTCGATGAAAAATCTGCAAAGCATCTTTCTACTGTGCCGCTATCAAACGATACTGTTTCACGGCGAATCCATGATCTGGCAAGCTACGTCAAACAAGAACTAGTTACACGTCTACAAAAAACACGATTCGCCTTGCAAATGGACGAGTCAACTGATGTCGCTGGATTGGCTATCTTGCTGGTTATCGTGAGATATCCATATGAAAGTTCTTTTAAAGAAGACATGCTTATGTGTTCACCGCTGCTCACAAACACTACCGGGGAAGAAATTTTTAATAAAATAAATATATTTTTTGAAGAAAATAATATCAGTTGGAACAATTGCATTGACATTTGTACAGATGGGGCCAAGGCGATGACAGGTAAAACAGCAGGAGCAGTGTCACGAATAAAAAATAAAGCGCCTAATTGTAGTTCCAGCCATTGTATTCTGCATACACAAGCACTTGCGATGAAGCAAATGCCGTCAAATCTAAAATTAGTTATGGATGAAGCGGTAAAAATAATTAATTTTATCAAATCACGACCACTACAATCCCGATTGTTCTCATTATTGTGTGAAGATTATGGCAGCAAACATAAAACACTGCTGCTCCATACAGAAGTGCGATGGCTGTCTCGAGGTAAAACTTTAACAAGGCTATTTGAACTTAGAGCCGAGTTACAAATGTTTCTTTCAGCAGATACTTCTTTTAATTTGAAGGACCGTTTGTATGATAAAACTTGGTTGTTCCGATTGTCTTTTATGGCGGATATCTTTCAAAAACTGAACGAATTGAATTTATCATTGCAAGGTAAACAGACAACAGTGTTTCAGGCCTATAACAAAATAACTGCCTTCAAAAGAAAATTAGATTTTTGGATTATTTGCGTTGGTAAGAAAGAAATAGAAAGCTTTACGTCACTCAGTGAGTTTGTTAGCGATAACGACTCAGAAATGTTTCAAAATGATGTGTTTGGAGAATTGGTCCAATATCTCAGATCGATGCGCGCATCTTTTGAAAAGTATTTTCCCGAAGAACAGAATACAAAAATGAAACTGAATTCATGGATTCATAATCCTTTTTTACCTAACTTGGAAAAGCCCGAAAGTATGTCAAACGAGATATATGAATCTCTTTTAGAAATGTCATCAGACACAAGTATGGAGTCACTGTTCAAAACGACGCCTCTCAACGATTTTTGGTGCAGAATCCGTGATGAATATCCAATGCTTGGCAAAATGGCTCTGAATATTCTTCTCCCGTTCCCAACAACATATTTGTGCGAAACAGGATTCTCAACCTATGCAGCCACGAAAACAAAATATCGCAATAGACTGGACGCCGAACCTGATATGAGACTTCAACTGTCTTCTATCAAACCTGATATCAACCAATTGATGAAAAATAAAAAACAGTTTCATACCTCCCATTAGTTAGATTTTTTTCTTTTTTAATATCTTCTATTATTGTACTTGCCATGTGGTAAAGTAAGTAATAATTAGTAACTGTTACATTGTAATTTTATTATGCTTATTAATAAAGAATACACTTTTAAAAACTATTGTTTTATTGTAGGGTTCCATCAAGTATTTTGCTTCCCAAAAGGGTTCCGTCACCAAAAAAGTTTGAGAACCACTGCTTTAAATAATCACGCTATTGACTACAGTTCCTTGTCTTGTTCGTCTTGTTCACTTATTCGTAAAGGAGAGGGCTAAATACAAGTATGGACGACTTTTCAGCAATGAATAAACATGGTACCTAGCAATATGTAATGCTGAATGGCTGAATATTAGTATTTCATATAAAAAAAGTTTCAGGAACTTTTATTATCTATAAAATCCTGAAAATGAAATCGTGTAACTCCTACGTCAATAGGCATACAAAAACTGCAAATAAATGACATTGCTATGAACTTTTCCCTAGGCGTTTAGATGTATCTGCGATAATATTGATAATTGTATTTTTGTCTAACGACCCACCCCGGGTAATTGCAGCAAAAACCGTGATACAACGAGCATTCTACAATCCGCACAAAAATCACTCCCCGCCCGCGTGTATTTAAGTATTAAACTCTTGTAAACCCTAACTAGGTACTTATTCAAATGAGTTGAAATAAAGACAGTTTTTACAGACAATATAAGTAAGTGGTAGAAATGGTGAATGTATTTGAAAATAAGGATTAATATTAACCTCTGCCTTCAACAATCATTTCATAAACGGTATCCCTACACAAGATCAAATAAATAGTTGTCTCAATGAAAGCGTAATTGCTAACTCGATGTTCCTCACTCCTATGTCTGAAAGTGAGGTAAGGCAACAGATATTATCATTGAACGATACAAATTCTGAAGGTTACGATGAACTAAACACCAAAATTATTAAGACATCTACCAATGAAATCAGTACAGTGTTGACATATTTGATAAACTTGTCTTTTTCACAAGGAGTATTCCCAAAAGCGTTAAAATTGTCCATTATTAAACCATTGCTCAAAAAGGGTGATAAACGTGATATGAACAATTATCGCCCTATAACATTAATACCCATACTTTCAAAAATATACGAGAAATGTATGCATCTCAGATTAATAAATTACTGCGAGAAATTTAACATTATAAGAAAACAGCAATTTGGATTTCAAAAAGGTAAATCCACAACGTTAGCCATATTCTCACTTTTAAAAACAATACTAAACAATTTAAACAACAACCGGTTGGTAACGGGACTATTCTTTGACTTATCGAAGGCGTTCGATCTAGTTACACACGCCAACTTATTACAAAAATTAGAAGTTCTCGGAGTCAGAGGACTGCCACATCAATGGATATCGTCGTACCTAACTGATAGACAACAGTGTGTCGCTGTTACCAAACTGGACGCAAATAGGGACATGATAATGCATACGTCTGAATATCAATATGTAAAGCGCGGTGTGCCTCAAGGTAGCATATTGGGCCCCATCTTGTTTCTACTTTACATAAATGATATAGTTGATATGACTAATCACAAATGCTTTCTTTTTGCGGATGACATTTCCATAGTTGTAACTGCTGACAAAAAATATAATTCAATTACCGACCATGAAACTGACATAAATAATATAATTGACATTCTAATTAATTGGCTAAATAATAATAATCTATCTATTAATCTTGACAAATCTGTATACTTACAATTTAACAAATATTATAATAATAAATTTAATTTTAAAATGGACATACCAAAAATCACGCATGTGACACAAACTAAGTTTTTAGGTGTAGTAATAGACGAACATTTAGACTGGAAGGCGCAGGTTGAGCATGTATGCAATAAAACAAATAAATTTGTATATGCCCTTAGACAAATAAAAAAGGTAACAAATATAAAAACGGCAGTAATGTCATATCGAGCATACGTTGAGTCCTCGTTGCGGTATGGACTAATAAAATGGGGAAATAGTACCGACCACAATAGAGCATTTATCGCCCAGAAAAATGTATACGTGCCTTATACGGGATTCCGTCCGATGAATCATGTAAATAACAAAGAATTGTTTAAAACAGCAGAAGAGGTATGTTCACGAAGTCGGCGTGACCAATACACACTTCTTGTTCTAGACGAGCTGCCTAGGTATGCTAAATATAATAAAAATTGTGTAGCTATGTGTGTACGTATATTTAATAATTTACCAAAGACATTAAAAGTATTGAATTGTAGACTATTTAAAATTGAATTGTGTAACTGGTTGAATGAAAATAATTTTTATAGTATTAGGGAGTTTTTAGAACACTAACGTTGACAGCACAATTTTGCATGCTTTAATTATAAGCAAAACATGAATGATCTTATTTTGTATTGTAACAACCTTATATACCGTGTTTTAAGCAAATACATATTATTATTATTATTATTATTATAACTGAAAATAAATGGACTCGAGAGGCGGGCTCTGGGCGCTGAATGGGGCAAGGCGCGCAAGAATAACACTCGGGCGGCAGGATTTTTCTGACTTGAATTACGTTGGTCAATACAACCTACACGAATGTATACCTAACCTTCCGGAAGAACCAGTCTACCTACTGGTGACAGCCCCATCAAAATCTGTTTGTTGATACATCCGTACAGACAGACTGAGAGACAAACACGCCAGGAGGACTTAGTTTAATTAATATGTGGTGATTGTTAAATCCTGCCTAAACTAGATAACGAATACAGTGAGTAACCAAGGACATAAAAGATATTGAAATAAAACAACGAAAATGCGATTAATTTATTTATTCTGTGAATCTTATAAGAACATTATCTAAAAAAGTTAGTTTAGGTTATCTGTTTGTCTGATCAAATCATTCTGATTGGATGTTAGCCCAATAACACAACCAGAGAGAGAGAGGTCAGGGACAGTAGTCCTGACGATTTGTAGGCCGAGAAACTGAATATCTGAAGAGGAAGATGATCCATGCTACCGAATGGGCATGTAAATATAAAAGAACATACTGTGTTTAAAAAACATTTTATTTACATAATATAAAGCTGGATGTAAAGTTGGTAAATTCTGCAAAATTAAATCGTTTCTTTCCACTGCTTGGGGTTGTATACTTCTCACAGAACGGCCTCAAGTTATGCGCACTATTGTATGACCAAATAAAGGTACATCACTAGTTGCTTCTGAATTCAGCAGTTCATAACAAGGATGACAAATGTTGGCATCCCTTGGAACCTAGAACAAACTTAATTACCTTATTACCCACATGAATTATTTATAATACCTACACATTTGATTATTAAGACATCTAAAGCAACCAGTCTGTTGTAGTCGTGACGTGTTGAGACGAGATGAGTCTTTCTGATTCATTGCCATTGAGTTAATTATGTATTTTGAAAACACGGTAAACAACTTGAAGTCACATTTGTTCGATGTTGCTGTTGTTGTTGTTTGTTTGTTGTTGTTGTTTGTTTGTGTTGTTGTATATTTATTGGTTCTAGAATGATTCTAGCAGTAGATGAATTACCTCAATTGTTAACCATCTTGCTAAGATAGTGAGTAGAAAAGCAGGCAATGAAGAGGCGATATGCTGCCGCAGCCTTAGCGTGGTTACACCGTAGTTTATGCATCGCATGATGAATTAATTGCAAGTCAAGTCCGTGTCGAGTAGCAAGAGGTCAGTAGGTAGGCGAGCACACACAATAAGCAAGCGAGGGTCAATGAAAATCCAAAATGAAAAAGCACAACGAACAAGCAAACGGCAGAGTGTTCCAACGATGTCTAACTAACATCTGACGTTTGTTTTTTTCATAGAGATGGGATTGAACGTCAAGTGTAACAGAATCAATAATATAATCGATTGGGTTGAAAGATAAAAATATAATTAGTTTTTGTCGACCTGTATTCATTTAATATTTTTCGACACAAAATAGGTAGTAACATTAAACGTAGAAGCACAATCTGAAGCTTTCAGTTATTTTTATTTGATTTTGATACGAAAAGAGTGGAATTGAATAGAGTCGATTGTCACTTAGAAACAACCCCATTTCCCTGTGAAAACACAATAAGAAGCAACTAAACAGGACACCGAATTGAATTCCATCGATTCCCGCCAATAATTTTGATTGCCACTTCTTAGTTTCAGAAAATAAATCGTTTTGATACCTGTTATCAAAAATCGATATAAGTATAGTTTGATTTGACATTCTAGAAAAGCGACATGACCCGTCCCTAGTTTGCAGTAGGTACAGGTCGCGTCATGTAAAAAGAACGCTGGCGGTCAAGCTGCGAATTAGGCGATGTATCGGTCTATTTGGTGGTATGAGGTGCGGCGCAGGGCGGGGGAGTGACGCGCCGCATGCTTACCGGTGCCCTATTGGTTCGTCAGTCGATCTTTGCTTTCCGCGCTGTGTCCACGTTACGTTCGTTCTCAAAATACCATCGCGCACAAAAGTTTTTAATTACGAAATGGTTTTACATAGAAAAGTGAGAAAAATGATTTATGACGTATATTGTTTTATGAAGAGAGAGGCTGATAATAATGCAGTTGATAATTTAAAACAGTGTATGAAAGAGGCAACAAAATGTTCCGAGTCTACAGTGAGGCGAATTGTAAAAGGTTCAAAAGATTCAGAATTTCTTACTGTCTTCCGATCTCCCGGCAAAAATAAAAGAATAAAAAAAAAAACAATAACAGATATTGACAACTTTGACCAGGGTGTTATAAAAAGAATCATCCACAATTTCCACGTCACGGAAAAAGAATTGCCTACCATAGGCAAGTTGCGAAACAAGTTACAGGTTGACCTACATTTCCAAGGATCGGCAGCAAGTCTCAGGCGAATATTAAAAAAAATGGGTTTTAAGTGGAAAAAAACAGAAACAAATAGAAAAATTTTAATTGAGCAGTCGCAAATTCGATTTCAAAGAATTGAATATCTGAGAAAGATAAAAAAATATAGAGAGGAAGGAAGACCTATCATTTACACTGATGAATCATACGTCGATAGTTCCCATGCGTCTCACCATTCATGGACAGACGGTCCCACCAAAGGCATTAAAAAACCTCTAACTAAAGGTAGCCGCTTGGTCATAGTACACGCGGGTAGTGAAGCAGCTTTTGTGCCGAATGCTTTGCTGACGTTCAAAGCCGGTACAAAAAGCGGCGACTACCACGACAACATGAATTCGGAGAATTACGAGCGGTGGCTCCGTACTAAACTGATGCCGAATTTACCGCCTAATTCAGTCGTGGTAGTCGACAATGCATCGTACCACAACAAACAACTCGATGCTGCACCAATGTCCAATATAAAGAAAGCAGACATGCAAACCTGGCTCCGTCAAAAAGGAATTGAATTTGAAGAATCCATGCTAAAGCCGGAGTTGTATAACTTAATAAAAAAAATACAAAGAACAATTTAAGAAATTTAATATCGACGCTGTATTAAACGAAGCAGGCCATTCTGTACTTCGTTTGCCCCCTTATCACCCGGACCTAAATCCAATAGAAATGGCCTGGTCCCAAATAAAGGGATATGTCGCCAACAAAAATGTAAGTTGGAACCTTACACGGATAACTGACATGGTTAATGAAAAAGGAAATTATGCACCAAGGTAAAGGAAATAGAGGCCGATTATTGTAAAAGCGATCATGTGGTCGACATAATGACAGTAACATTTATTATTCGCGTAGGGGATGACGATTCAGACTCAAATGATGATGAAAGCTCAAGTGACGACAGCGACGACGATGAAATGGCCACCTCTAGTAACAACACCGCGTCCTCATCTGGTTTTCACGTTACCCACGACGACTTAATGGAAGGAGTTTCAACATTACTTTAATTTTTTGTTTGTACTTAATTAGATTAAACATTCTACACTGAATCAAACATGTTTATAATTCTATTTAATATCTAATATATTTTTCAAAGTTGTACCTACCAATAACCAATATTCGTATATTGGTTATTGGTAGGTACAACTTACAACAGCCGCGAGCGAAAGGTTAGTTCAAAAATAAAACAATATGCCTAGTACTTTCGTGTGCGAGTGTACCCATGCGCAAACAAACCCCCTCCACTTTCTTCCAGCGTTCTTTTTACATGACGCGACCTGTACTGTATTATTATTCCCCTTGAACTTGTCAGGTCAATCAAAAAAAAAACTAAGATACTTTTTTATGTTTAACAGTTCACGAAAGTTCTAGGAAATCATTAAACGCTTAATAATTCATGAATGAATATTACGAGTTAATGTGAGGTTACTAGTCATGATTGGGGCAATCATTTAGCCATGTCTTTTTATGATTATACCCACAGAAATCTAAATAAACAAATTATAAGGTAGACGGATGTAGTTAACTTACATGTCATTCACCGCGACTTAAAACGTTATTTGTTTTTGGTTGGTTGTTACACTTGTTATTGTAGATTAGTGACGTGTGTTTAATCTATTAGCGGTCAGTTGTAGTTCATTTTGAATTGCAAGGAAATTTAAGTATTGAGATGAAAGTAAATATTATCGCGCTGCGTAAAAGTGGACTTAAATTCACAGGAACATGATGAAACCGGACTGAGTGTGAGTATTATGATTTAATTATTTTATCGATTGTTTTTCTAATTCCTTTAGTTATTTTTTTAAACTTTTTATTTTTATCATAAAACCTAAATAGAAGAAAAGAAAATGAATGATGAATATAAAATATAACATTAAGTCTAGTAAATATAATATGTAACATTTCTATTTTCAAAATAATTTGGTTTCAAATTGGTAATATTCGTATTTTGCTAGTAGCCTAACAGTACCCTTTTTTTTAGAGAAATACCTACTGTGAGTCGGAGGGTCAAAAGATATCAGGAAAAGCCTTGCCAGTCCAAAGCGAAGTGGAAGACCCCAGCTAGTCAGTGAATATGAAACAAGTGGTATCATACCAACGAGATATTTTCCCGAATTATTCGACTCCGCATCTTTACGAACCGTTCGCCGTGCAAACCGTTCGCCCATATTTGATTGAAAAACATAAACAAGAACGTTTACATTTTGCGATACAGCGATGGGAAGCACGGAATGAGAGATCTGATGAGCAGTTGAAGTTGCATTGCATGGAAATATGGGAACATTTAAGAGGAACAGATATATGTTTCAATATTGTTGGATTCATGCGCCAGCGTTTACTTGATAGCATTGATAATAATGGGGGTTATACAAAGAATTAAGTTATAAATTACAAATGGATTTTAGTAATATAATTAAAATAATATTGTGTCATATCCGTAATAAGGATTATTTTGAGGTTTAGCTTCAATCTTCTTTTCATAATGAAAATTAATACTTAAGCTATAACCGCAATAAGTCCTAATAAATACGATTTGTTAACTTTGACGTTTGAGATAGGCAACTAAAGTTAAAAAGAACGAACTGGCAGTAAAAGTAGTACTGAGTAATTTAATTGTATTGTGACAAGGAGTCCGCACTTTTTTTTATTTACATGGGTAGATTTGCTATAGACCGTGCGGAACTAGTTGGCCGCGCCTTAGGTTTGTGAGCAGTGGGACGGGAGGGACAGCGGGAGTGAGGCGGCGGGTTGCAACGCACGTACGTAGCGCGCGGGGGCCCTCCGTCCCACCGCTCACCTAACTACCTAAGGCGCGGCCAACTAGTCCCGCGCGGACTATAGTTGTAGTTTGTTAGAGTACCTGCTTTACTTCAATAAATTGTTCTTTATGAGAAAATAAACTGTTTTAACTAGAAGTTTATTTATTTCTAGTTTATACAATATATATATATACAATAATTTTATATACCATATTACAATAACAATCTAATAATAAAAATATAATAATTTATTATTCTCGTTTATTAATCTACCGAATAATAATAAAAAAACCGAATTTTGAGGTATGCGTTCTGTGTTGATAGGTATATCACTTATACACACAGACGTAGGTACGGCCTTTACCGCGTGTTCACAGCAATACAGTCCTTAAGCTGATAATGAATTAATGACCCCTGACTGTACATGCAGACTGGTTAAGATTTATCAAAAATGCATTATTTATAATGTCAAAATACTAATAGTTAAATCCAATATATAAGTCAAAATGTCGAAAATATAAATCATAACGTCAAAGAATAAATCATAATGTCAAAGTACTACCTACTTAATGTCATTAATATGATCTTAATCACAATATCAGAAAGTACCTATGATTTGAAAATTCATTAACGGAATAAAAACACATGTCTCCAAGCAAACATTTTACATTTAAACTTATTAATTGGTAATATTCTCAGGGCAGGTGGTTAATTGATTATAAATTTTAATTGTCATACAAGTGGCATTTCTACTGTATAATTGCAACTTTTGAGCAGGTACTAGTAATTTCCCGGCATTTTTTTTTTTTGTTCAGTCTTTCAGAAACTTGTTCATTAATAGAAATAAATGAGGGTACTTTTTTACAAATAGACAAACTTCAAAAATATACAGACATAGGAGTGTATTGAGTTCGCTACGATTTTATTACTATATGTATGATGATGATGTATATGTATGATGATGATGTATAGGTTTTGACGTCAAAAGCCTTAAAGTGCCTATTTGAAATAAATGCTTTGACTTGACTTGACTGAGATCCTGAAACTGAATTTATGAATAACAACCGAAATTAAGTAAGTGATGGTCTTCTGGCAGCACATTTATTGTTGGACGCTTACAAGTTTCGCTTTAAAATCTTACCGGCTTAGGGTTCCGTAGTAAAACACATTAAACGTGCTACTATACACGTGAGCAGCACGACACTGTTAACTGAGATATCAATCGGTTGAGTGAGGAGTACCTGTTGCTCGCGCGACGCGGCAGGCGCGACGCTCCCGGCCACCTCCCACTCGTTGACTGTCACAGACACAGCTGACGTCCGTCAACATTACTACGACAAGTGTAGGTATGTGACCACTTCAAAGCAAGTAGGTACCTTGTGTAGGAAGCTGTATTCCCTTATTCCGACTCAACGGATGATATCAGAATCATCATCATCTGCCTAGCCTTTTCCCTACTAAATACCTACGTTAGGGTCGGCTTCAACTCTTAACGGATGCAGCTGAATACCTGTAGTGTCTGGCTATCTGACCTCCACAACTCAGCAACTGGATAACACGATACCCTTGGTAAGACTAACTATTAGACTTTCAATCTTCTGACTACCCGTAACAACTGTCAGAGGTTTACAAATGACAGCTGGGTCCAACGGGTTAACGTGCTTTCCGAGCCACGGAGGGGTCTCGGTTTGTTATGGATGGTCACCCATTAAAGAACGGACCTCGGCAGGCGTAGCTTAACCTTGGATCGACCCGTGCGGCTGCTATTATTTATTCACTAGCCCCGATATATTACCAAAATCGTCGCACTTCAGTATCTAATTATATTCACGAATGGTGGAGTACACAATAACTCTACTGATCCCATTAATAGCTGCGTATTTTGATGATTAATCTTTAATATAAAACCGGTCAAGTGCGTGTCGGTCGGGCCACGCGCAGTGTAGGGTTCCGTAGTTTTTGTAACAGCCAAGTGCAGGTCGTATTCGCTGACTGAAAGTTTCCTACCATGCTTTAACTAAAAGCCAAACATGACTAGCTACCTAATTTGACTTCCTATACAAATCCTCACCTGTCCGACAATTTTGCACAAAATTTGGATAAGACTAGTCATAGCCGGTGTTTTGAATTTAAATACAGGACACAATGCTACACTACTCAATCGTCACAAAAAAATAGAATTGAGGAATTCTATGGAGTTGTTCGAAAATTTTCGAGTCAAATACAATTGGTCGACTATTACTCGTAAACTTGTAAAGCCCACATAAGTGTGATAGTTTTCCCTTAAACTTCGTTATGTAAAGGTACTACTGCCGTGACATTTGAATTTCTAACTACAACCGTTTAGTTGGTAGAGGGGGGGGGGCACCGGACTCTAACGAAAATTGGTACTTTAAAGCTTGATAAGTCACGAACGGTTTACTTATTCAAAAAACGATCTTAGCAAACCCCTAATATTTTTGAAAGACCTATCCAACGATATCCCACACTACGGGGGAAGGACGAAAAAAAAAATTATCATCCCCACTTTACATGTAGGGGAGGTACCCTAAATAATTGTTTTTTTCCAAATTTTATTTTACCACTTTTTTGGCGTCACTAACGTGTATTACTCAAGCCAAATTACAACTTTCTAGTACTTACCAATAGTTTTTGAGCTAAGCCGCGGACAGACAGACAGACGGACATGGCGAAACTATAAGGGTTCCTAGTTGACTACGGAACCCTAAAAATGAATCGCTGAATGTGTTGCTAAGCGCAAATCTCAAGAACAGCTGAACCGATTTCGCTAATTCTTTTTCTAGAATATTCCTTGAAGTACGAGGATGGTTCTTACGGACAGATTAAAAAAATGTAAGAAAGTTGTTTCACGCGGATGAAGTCGCGGGCAAAAGCTAGTGTTTAATAATTTTGTAGATAACTAGTCCTTATCTATCTAAATGATCAAACATTTACCTAATTAATCACGACAATGTCGACAATGAAACAGTTTTAAATCGTTTACATTATACTATTTTTAATACCAAGTCGCAGTTGTTTGTATCTATGTATGATTTATGTTCGTTCATGTTGAGTTTCATTTTATACAGTCGAGTCATGTTTAGTTGGCAATCCTCGCGGCCTCATGCTTGCTACTAATAACAGTCGGCAAAAAAGAGCGAGGCGAGGTGAGGGTGACCCAGCAACCAGCAAATGTATAGAAGGCATAATCATATGCTCAGCAGAATATATGTACCTACCTCATGACAACACATCAGCACGGTAATGTTATCTCAGTCAATGAATAGTGAAACAATGCAAGTGCGGGCAGTCGGGCACCAGTGCACCCTTAGAGGCTGGGCCACACACGCACGCGCACCTGCTGACTTGTTACTATAGCCATGTCTAGGTGAGCCAGCCGCCGCATATGTACTACCTACCTACTGATCGCCAGCTCCCGCTAAGTATATCCTATCTTCCTGCTGCACAGCTGATGCCTGTGTGTATAGTATCTGGCGACTGGCATACGCAGGTATATGTTTATACACACAATCTATGAGTCTACCCTCAGCCTTCAGCCTCGGCCCTCATAAAGGAAACATCGTTGTATTCTTAGATATTATTCGTACATACACAAACAGGTAATATGTAACTATTTAATACTAAATAAATCAGTCGTGTTTTGATCATTAACCTTCCAACAATGATTATTGAGCACAATGGCTTATCAGTGCACGGCCACTGCCACCGTGACGCTGTGCGCAGCGGCATGCGGCAGTGTGTCCGGTGCACAGTGTAGTATAGATCATACATAATATAGTGTAGTAGAAATCATAGTTTTATTTCATTGAAATTTTCCTGCCGTGCAAGGTTGAGTCAGTTCAATGGCTTCACCTGTCGGAAGTTATTTCTAGAAGGCAGTCGGTATCGATGACATGCTGATAACCTTCGGGTGGTGGGTAGTACGATAACACTGTGGTCCCGCTTATTTCCCTACTCTTTCTACCATATATATCCCCTTTTTTTTTTTTTTTTTATGATGGGAAATCATCCCGCTCTGGGTGGGGCGGAAGGGAGTGTCAGACTCTTACTGACTAAAACCCACCCGTGTTCCTTCCTTAGCCCTTTCTGTTCCAGGGCAGCGGTAACCCTTTGTGGGCCTCGTCGCTAACAGCGTTCGAGTCTCTTGCTCATTGGCGTTCTGTTTCCCGCTGCCTATGTTTCAATCACGAACCTTAATACATATTTCCCTAAAGAATATTATCTAAGTGCAATACTATTATTGCTAACCGAATTTTATTTGAGTTTTAAAGAAGTATCAGAAAAGCGGTAAACATCATACATTTGAGTGTTTATTCAATTATTATTTCCTAACAGTTATACTTTTAATTTCTACATTATAATATAATCTAGCAAACGGTGGGCGATCATTGCTGATTTGTCTTTTATATGATTTTGTTATAAGTTTTTATTTTGTTTGTTTGATTTTTATATTCCCAAAAAATTCACTGATTGAGTGACGAATTATTTCTATAGCGGATTTCTTTCGAATTGTTTGGTATTAGGATGGATAAACAGGCTGTGCCTTCTGAAATCAATCCTGGTAAAGCGTCTGTGGCTCCGAGAACGTCTCGCCGCAGATCGACTAGCAGTTCATGGAGTAGTCCTAGTGCCTCATCCAGCTCTAGTAGTACAGTCACGAGCAAAAGTATGTATCGAGTGTATACATTTCATCATCTGCCGAGCCTTTTCCCAACTATGTTGGGGTCGGCTTCCAGTCTAACCGGATGCAGCTGAATACCAATATTTTACATGAAGCGACTGCCTATCTGACCTCCACAACCCAGTTAATGGGTAATACGATAAACTCAAACTCAAACTCAAAGTATTTATTTCAATTAAACCAATTACAGGTACTTTTGAATTGTCAAGGGGTCGGTCAGTCAGAAAAATGAAGCTAGTTGCCCATTCCAAAGCGTAGGTACCTATGGAGAAGAACGGGCAAGAAACTCCATGGACACTCTTTTAAATCAGAATAATATGGTTACAAAGTATTGGTTACATCATTCATGTTAGAAATTATGCATGTGAGAACGATGCAGAACATTAAAAGCGTCCGTAATGAACTGATAAAAAAAAAACAATTCAAATATAAAATTAAATAAAAAATAAGCCATGGCAGGGTATCCCTTGGATACCGGGATACCCCTTGGTAAGACTGGTTGTCAGACTTTCGGGCTACTGACGACCCGTAACGACTGTCAAAGATCCACGAATGACAGCCGGGACCAACGGCTTAACGTGCTTTCCGAGGCACGGAGGGGTCTTGGTATGTGAAAATGATCACCCATCCACGGACCAACCGCGGCAAGCGTAGCTTAACCTGATCGATCAATCCGTGCGGCTGTTATTACTTAGCCACAAGCCCCTCGAGTGTATACATGTATACATGCTTTATTCAAAAGCGATTTACTCCTTTATTTTTTAATGAAATTTTATGTTGGTACGAACATATCATTTTCGAACCCATAGGTTTATGTAATGTGTTGTATTTCAACGTTGCATTCGTTATTTCACGAAAAAATCGCAAATGAAAGTTGCCAAGTGTTGACATGTTACTGTACAGATAACTCGGCGAGCCGCAAACGAAGACGTGCAAGGCGCGACCGTCATAGAAAATCCAAACGTTCTCGACGTACGGGCAGTAGGTACGATAAATTATCCAGGGAAGTAGGAGAGCTTTGTGATCTACTTGCACATAATAATACACGCAATCCTACCGGTCCTGTCGATTTTCGTGTATAGACTAAAGCCGCGAATTATTTTTTTGATAATAAATCAAAAAATCAAAATCAAAAGTCATTTATTCAAATTAGGCTGAGAATCAGCACTTTTTGAACGTCAAAATTACAAAACACAGTCCCCCAAAACGCCGCCCTTCACCACTTCCTAGTGCTCTTGCTGGTAAGAAGTAGTGGCGCAACAAACTCCCCAGCAGCACAGCTGTCTGTTCAGTTAGAAAATAATTGATTGTATACAATACTAGGTATGCAAAGTAATTAATATTACAAGACACAGAACATTAAATTATTTGCCCAAAAGACAGTCCCCCAAAACGCCCGCCCTTCATCACTTCCTAGTGCTATCGCTGGGAAGAAGAAGTGGCGCAACAAACTCCCCAGCAATAAAGAAAGTGTGGGTAGTTCTAGTGGTGCAAAAGAACCTTCTTTTGCGTTTGCTATTCAGACTAAATTGAAGGATCCATCAGTTTCTGTAGCCTCTAATGACTTTTCAACTACCATAAACAGTATTCAGCATTTTGACAATAGCCACTGGTGTGAAGTTCGTTAAGCCAATACTCAAAAAATAGATAATCGTTCTCCAGGTTTCGTAGAGTTAGAAATTAACGACGAAATTAAACCCTATGAGGCATCGCGACAATTGGCTCAAGTGGATAGGATATTGAAAATTAGAGAAGCTCTGCAAGAAACCATCAAAAGTTTCTTAACGAGGGCAAAAGATCAACAAGATTTGAACTTTGGAAATTTACAAGAAAAGATTATTGAGTTATTTTTAAATGGTGATGTATACATAAAGTCATCCGTCATCATCCGATTTGTTGCAATATTATGCGGACACAGAGCCGAGATAATTCAGATAATATGTGACTGCTTAACTAAATGCATACGAGACCCTCTTATAAAAACGACCTTACGTAAAAAAAAAAAAACAACGCTAGCTTTGACTCTCAAGCAGGCCCTAGCGGATCAATACCTAGCAACCGCTTTCCGAAGAGAGCAGTCTATTAGAATGGGCCTACACAGGCTGACATACCCGATGCTGTCATGCGCAAGCTGAACATCCAAGACACAATGCTCCTCCGAGAGGTAGCTATTCTCAATATCCTCAGGGATATCCAGGCAACAACAACTCGACGGGGGACATCCAATACCAGGGGTGCATTTCGATCAAGAGCTGGACACCAAAACCGGTCTATCAATGGCCATTTCAAAAACACACAAATCAGAGCGCACCCACCGGTGCCTCAAAAAATGACAATTTTAAAAACCGAAGTCACAGGAGCACTGAGTTCAAAGCCGGTCAGTTATCTCAGTTTGTTCATCATTGGGAGAACTTGGGAGCTCCGAAAGTCTTTATCAAAATAATAAAAGGTTATCAAATACCATTTCTTCAAATGCGTCCGCTAATTGTGGTGGCGCGTGTGTTGGATCATTCGGTTCCCTACAAAATGGTTGAGCTGGGTGGTGCTGATCCACGCGTCATGTTCGTGAACGGGCGCCGTTGGTTGAGACTGGTCATCTCTTAACTGCCAGGGCTTATTTTTTTATGTTATATTTTAAATTGTTTCTGTTTTACATTGTACTCACATAATAGAAGCAATAAGAATAATGTACCCAGGATTTTGTAATAATACTTTGATTTAAAAGAGTGTCCGTGGAGTTTCTTGCCCGTTCTTCTCCATAGAGATCTACGTTTTTGGAATGGGCGACTAGCTTCAACTTTCTGACTAACTGACCGACTATTTAATTTTGACAATTCAAAAGTGCCTGTAAATGGTTTAATTGAAATAAATTATTTGAGTTGAGTTTGAGTTGATTGTACTAAACTTGAAAAAGAGTAGTTACCTTCGTTATTCCCATTTTGACAGAAATGACAGTTCTCGTAGGTAAATCAAATGAAAATGCAGGGTGTTCTCGACATTGCAGATTTATCCCCAAGCTTTCTATCAACAATTTTCTTGGTTCCGAAAAGCGAAGGTTCCTTTCGGGCATTTGTCAACTTAAAAGCCCTAAACAAGTTTGTTCTCACAGATCCTTTCAAACTTACAAACATATTCGGATTTTCTCCAACCTCGGGATTGGCTTTGCAAAATGGACCCTTCCCAGGCACACTTTCATTTGGCAATTACCAAGTCCCAAAGACGTTTTCTCCCTGCCTGCCTGCCGCTCGGACTGAGCACAGCTCCAAAGGTTTTTTCCTTGACCAATTGGATCGCTCAGACCTTGCGAGAAGAAGGCATTCGCGTCGTTGTGTATTGGGACGATTTTTTGATTGCCCATCAGAATAAGGACATCCTCAGATCGCAAGTTCAATTGGTAATAAAAAGACTACAGTACATAAGTTGGCAAGTAAACTTTCCAAAGTCCGAGCTTACAAAAACATTAGAAAAATATCACAATCTTTTGACCAAGGTGTCACGAATTCTGAAGGACAACAGAGTGGGATTAAAGAAACTCCAAAGCCACTAGGCTTTGACTGACTGACTGGACGACCAAAAGGCAGACTAAATCATCGGAGTTTGCTGGAGTTCCTAAATTCAATTCCAAAATCGTCAAAGGAGCTACATACTGTTCCAGCGGAAGCACAGACAAATCTGAAGTGGTGGCTACTTTACCAGGTCTCGTCGCCGATTCACATTGCACCACCAAGTCATTTCCTAACAACAGACGCGTCCGATCTAGCGTGGGGCGCACAATTGGACAATCGGCTTCTATCAGGATCGTGGAATGAGCAGAAAGCTATATTGCATTGCAACCAAAAGGAAATGTTAGCCATCTTAAAAGTCCTACAAGGGCATTGTCAGCTCCTACGGTGCTTTACAGTCCTAGTTCAGTCCGACAACCTAACAGTAGTTGCTTACCTGCGCAGAGAGGGGGGGACGATATCAAAGCCAAACATTACAAAAGAGGTTTTCAAAATTCCGGACCACATTGCATCGTTCTAAAAGTTTTTCATTTACCAGGCAGATTCACTATATTTGCCGATCGCCTATCTCGGCGTCGAAGCGCTGTGGAATGGCACTTGGTGACTCATTCATACATGTGCTGTTTCTGATGCAAAAAGGTCTACCTTTTTGCATCAGAAACAGCACATGTCGTTGCCAACTATGTATCGTTAGATATGAACGACAAACAGGCAATTCATCACAACGCGTTTTCAATGGACTGGAATTTCCGATTAGCGTGGATATTCCCACCACCTTGTCTCGTGCCAAGAGTACTATCTCAATCGAGACTGCGGAATTTTCCTCCTGGTAGTCCCTCGGTGGGATCGAGTTTTCTGGAGGGGAGACCTGAAAGCGCGAGCAATAGCAGCTCCGTTCACTATACGGAACCTCATTCATTCCCTAGTGGACAAGTCAACGGCCCTTCCACCTCCCAAAGTCCAAGATATAACTCTAGAGGTATGGAAATGTGGGGGTGGGATAAAATCTATTAGACTGGAATTCTGATCAAATCAATTTATTACAACCATCCTGGCGGAACTCGACTTGTTAGACCTACAAATTTGCTTGGTTACGATGGCTTAAATGGGCGGGAGAGCATAGAACTAACCCCGTTAATCCAGAAGGCTCAATGGTAGCACGGTTTTTGGCAGATTTATTTTTAATTGACAACCTTTCGTTCAAAACTATTCTTTTGCATAAGTCTCTGTAGTTTCTACACTGTGTAATGAGGATGCAGCTGATCCTTTAAGTTCTCATAGGTACCTTAGTTATCACCAAAGTCTTGTATCTGGTTACAAACATATTTTTCCACTATTTTGTCGCTTACAGGTAGAATAGTGATCGGTCTATAATTTCCATGGTCGACAAAACTGCCTTTTTTATGTATTGGGCGCACTAGACCAGTTTTTAGTATTTCCTGGTATTTTCCATGTTTGTATTTATGTAAGAATATAATTTGCTATGTTGTGATAATGAATTATGACTAATATGACTTGGAATTGAATTTGTATGTATTTATAATTTGGAATATTTTAATAATGTATCGAAACTAATATGACTAATTGTGTTCTAACTTCTGATTTGTATTTTATTATTAAATGATAAATGATAAATGATTTTATTTTTGTAAGTAGGTTTGTACAAACACTTTTACACGTCAATCATATTTTAAAACTAGATGAGGTCGGCGTTTCCTATCTGACTACTCTGAGAAGAAAGGCCGAAACAAACTCAGAGGTCACAGTCTCTTTTAAAGTCCAGACATAATCTTGGTCAGATCATATGAAGACCATGCAGGTCGATGTCTGAGATGGTCTTTTGAGGAAAGAACCACACAGATTGAGAGGACCTGTCCAGCCAGTGCACGCATTTGTCAGAAATCGTGCAGCTCAACTCAAAACTTAAGGAGCTCGACGATTCGACGAACAATACCAAAGAAAGGATATTGTATGCCTCAACGGCGGGACATAGCTGAACTTATTTTAATTATTTAAGACCTGTATTTATGATGTATACCTATAGTCCACAATAAAGATGATTTGATTTGATTTGACACTAGAGTTGATCAATTTGACAATAGCGCCTGTCATCTTTTCACAGATAGATTTTATGTCAATACACCTAATGTTGTCTACTCCTGGAGCTTTAATTTTAAAGGTTTGTAATTAGTTTACTAACACTGTTATTTGTAGCTTTTTGTGTTATGGGGAAATATATATATATTCTGATTCGTTGGGTTTCAAAGGGGAAAGTCGACTACCCTAGCTTGCTATCAACTTATTAAATCAATTACTGAGAATATAGATAATAAAATACCGGTCACTGCTATATTTTTTGATATGAGTGTAGTTGCAAGTCATTCATCCATACATCATGTGCGCGCGATGGCGGCTAGTGGAATAATAGCGGCTCAGGCCCGGCGCAAGCTTTTATATATCAAAGAGAATTTCAAACCTTTGCGACTCACCCACATATGATTTATTTTATTTTATAATGTTAAATGCATGTAGGTAGTCGTTGAAAATGTTGTAAAAAAATTTTTTTTTTTTATTTATTATGGGATAATAAACAACTACAACATAATATATAATACATAGTGAAAACAAAAGCTTAAGAAGTAATGTTGCAGTCCACTGCATTATCCGCAGATAAGACATATTAAAAGATCAGTGGTTGCCACTAGACGAGCATTACCGAAATTAACAAATAATTTGAAATTAATAAATAAGTTACTATAAGGCTAGCTATAGTTACATAACCAAATCATCAGATACAGCAGTGCGATTCTGTAACCATCTCGCCGTGAAAACTTAGGTGAAGTGAGCGTGGAGTGAGCTGTCATTCCAAATAATGCTAGGGATTAACACTACTGACAACTCACATCAAACTCACTTCACTTGAGTTTTCACGGTGAGATTTTTACAGAATCGACCGGCAGGTTCATTTACTTAAATTATGCCATAAATAAAGAACAATAATAAGATTACAATTAGGATATTTTTTTTATAATATTAGATTTAAATTTATTTTTTGTGCATACAAATATATCAATGTCAATGAAATTTGAATTATAGGATTCCAACATTCTATGAATGGGGCAGCGTAAGCCAGAGTTCGTACGACAAGAATTTATCGCGAACAGAGTACGTGAACGAACCTGACGCACATGAACATGCAGTCCGGGGGACAGAATAACACAGCTTACTCGTTAGATCAATGGCATCAAAATTGTTGTGAACAATATCATGAAGCACGTTGGCCTCCAAGTATTTGCGCCGGTTCTCCAGGCTGTTAAGCTTGTACTTATCAATAAGTTGAGAGTATGACAGATAAGTCTTAGTCCTGTAACATCTGTAATACATAGCACGGAGGTACTTGCGCTGGACCCTTTCTATTCCATCTACGTACTTTTGGTAGAAGGGGTTCCAAATAGGCACCGCATATTCTAACTGAGAGCGAATTAGTGTCTTATACAGATAGAGATAGGTTGAGGTGCGCTTAAATTCTGTTGAGGATCTCATCACAAATCTATACATTTTAAAAGCACTATTGACTATAGCTTCGATATGCTGGTTCAAGGACAGCTTGCTATCAAAGAGAACCCCTAGATCCTTCACTATAGACATATTATTTAAGGGGATACAGTTAAGGGTATAATTGAAATTCCAGATGAAATTATTCTTAGTAAAATGTATATAGTTACACTTGGGGATACTAAGATGCAGCTTATTGTCAATACAGTAGGCGGTGAGTCTGTCTAGGTCCTCCTGAAATGACTGGCAGTCGTCCATAGTACGTATCGCTTGAAACGCCTTAAGGTCATCAGCGTACATCAAGAATTTGGACTTTTTAAAACATTTCTTAATGTCATTAATATAAATAACGAATAATAGAGGTCCCAGAATAGAGCCCTGTGGAACTCCGGAACTAATATTAACAGAGACAGACTGATGACCGTTAATAACCACAACCCTTTGCGACTGGTTTTCGAGGTACGACATAAACCAACGCAACAAATTTCCGCGTATTCCATTGTACGCAATTTTATTCAGGAGAATTTCATGATCGACCTTGTCAAAAGCCTTTTTGAAATCAGTGTAGACCGCATCTATTTGCACTCGCCTGTCAACATTTTCAAAAAGGTACCTAATTAGCAAATATTAACAGGTTAGATGTCGTGGATCGGCGCTTGACAAACCCATGTTGTTCAGGAATGATAATGTTATGCAGAAGAGGATAAATCTCATTGTGAACAAGTCTTTCAAAAAGCTTTGACAAGGTCGGCAGAATCGAGATGGGTCTATATTGTTCAACGTCATGCCTTGAGCCACCCTTATGCACTGGCGTAATGTTAGCCCGCTTCCATATCACCGGGAACACACAGACATCTATTAAAAAGAATATAGACAATAAAATAAACGAATATTAAAATAAACGCGGGTATACAAGCGACCTTATCACTAGAAAATTTGAGTGAAATTATAATACAGCGTTTAAAAGAAAATAATAATTTTATAATATCTGAACTACAAAATACAATTGAAATTGAAATAAATAAAGCAATTACCAAGCTCAAAGAGGATATTAAAGGAAAAACCGACTTCTTATATAAACAAAATGAGAAAACAACGCTTGAAATAGAAAAAATAAAGAAAAAAATAGAAAAGCTAAGCAAAGAAAATGAAACCCTGAAAAACGAAATAAAATATATGAAGCATCTATCACTAACTCCAGAAATTAAAGATACTGAAAATCACTCCAAGAAAATAGTAATCTATGGCTTCTCCGAATACTACAATGAGTCCGAATACGAACTACACAGCAGATTGATTGAAATGTTTTATGAAATTCTGCAAATAGACCTAAACGGATACATAGAAGAAACAAATCGTATAGGGAGATTTAGCACAAAAAACAGACCCTTAGTTATCGAGCTTCTAAGCAAGAAAATGGCTAGGTATATAGTTGAGAACAGTCACTATTTTCAAGGAACTAGCATAAATGTGTCTGAATTTCTAAATGAAAATGCACGAAAAGAAAGAAAATTAATGCGTGAGGAAATGCTAAGAGCACGTAAAAATGGACAGTATGCAGTTATACGGAATAACATCTTATTTATAGATGGGAAACGAATATTAACTCGAGTGGAGACGACCAGAGAGACGCCACACCGCAGAAGCGTAAAGTCTAACGAACCAATAAACAACGACGAACAAACCGTCACTACACAACATTGCAAACCTACTAATAACGACTATACTAAAAATAATACTTTTCGAAACCACAGAACAACAATTTAAAATTTTATATCAAAACATACAAAGCATCTATAACAAACAACACCTACTTGAAGCCTTCATTCATGAAAAAACGATGTATAACGCTATATGCCTATGTGGGACTTGGCTATCACCAGAAAAATTGAGTAACTTACAGTTTAGTGGCTACAAAATTGCAGCATCTTACTGTCGCCGTACTCGAGGAGGCGGCGGTGTCTGTATCTTGTTGCAAAACCATTTCGAATACAAAGAAATATGTGATATCAGTAATATGTCTGTTGAGTATTGTATAGAATTATGTGCAATAGAATTACCTAATGAGAATGTACTTATAGTTACAATTTATTGGAATAGAAGAGAGGAGGAAGTATTTACTCGCCAATTAAAAGAAATGATGTTTTATATTAATAAAAAATATTTAAGATATAACGTAATATTAGGAGGAGATTTAAATATAAATATCTTAGACAGCTGTTTAAAAACTAACTTGTTCTTAGACCTAATGCTGGAACATAAATTCATACAACATATCAAAGTCCCCACACGCATCTCACAAACTACCTCAACATTAAGCATGTTGAGGTAGTTTGTGAGATGCGACTTAATTTTTACAAATTTTAATTATAGACATAGTACTTATACAACCGTAGAAGAATTAGGTTTCTCAGACCACTGTGCAACAATATTTCAAATGAAATTACTTAGTGAGAGCAATAATAAAAAAATAAACTGGTTTGCGAAAAAACGATTATATAATACCAAAAATGTAGAATATTTTAAATCTGAATTAAAAACTCAAAATTGGAATGAAATAATACAATCAAATAAAAATATAAATGAAAATTACGCTGCATTTAATAATATATTAAATACAATTTTAAATGTGTGTATTCCGCTACAGCAAATAAAAATAAAAACTATATACAAGAAGTACTGGCTAACCAAGGGTATTAAATTGTCTTGCAGAAACAAAAGACTACTTAAAATACTTACCATTAAAACAAACAATCCCATACTATCAAAATATTATAAAAAATACGAAAAAACCCTAAAGCAATCTGTAACGACAGCAAAAAAATTACAATACATAAATAAAATAAAAAAGTCATCAAATAAAGTCAAAACTATGTGGAATATAATAAACGAAAGAACAAATAAATCAATAAAAAACGAAAAAATTAATATAAAATTACTTAAAAATGATAACTTGATAACTGAACCTAAGCAAATAGCTAATATTTTCAATGATTTCTTTGCTTCTATTGGGGAGAAAACCTCACCAGCAAAAGGAGCCCCTGTAATGTGCCCCACAGAGAACACCATGTTTCTCAGCCCTGTCGATCCCTATGAAGTAAATCAAATAATAAAAAACTTAAAAAATAAAAAGAGCTATGGAATAGACGTCCTTCCCCCATTTCTACTTAAGCAATGTGCAGACGAACTAACCCTACCATTTTATAAATTAATAAACCAATCGTTTGAAGAGGGCACCTTTCCCAATCAACTTAAAAACGCACTGATAAAACCTATACATAAGAAAAATTCTAAAACCGACCCTAATAACTATCGCCCTATTGCGCTGTTACCAACTGCATCTAAAATCTTTGAGAAGGCTATGTGTGAGCGCGTATACTCTCTCTGTGAAAAATATA
Organism: Apamea crenata; assembly: GCA_949629185.1. Classification (NCBI taxonomy): domain Eukaryota; kingdom Metazoa; phylum Arthropoda; class Insecta; order Lepidoptera; family Noctuidae; genus Apamea; species Apamea crenata. The sequence continues at coordinate 21,524,271 of OX451353.1, forward strand.
AAATACTTGACGACTGCCAAAACGGTTTCCGTAAGAACAAGTCTACAACGTTAGCAGTCTACAAATACGTACAAGAGGCTCTAACTATTATTAATAATAAAAACTACGCCATAGGTATGCTGCTCGATATGACCAAAGCGTATGATAAGGTACAATTTAAAATACTATTAGAAAAGTTACATGGCATAGGAATACGAGGAAAAGCTCATGAGTGGTTTGCATCATACCTAAAGGATACAGTACAACTAGTAGAAATTGATAATTTGATGACAACGCAAATGAAATAATTAAAATGAGATCCGACAGTAAAGCAGTTAACGCGTCAATTCCCCAAGGAAGTGTAATAGGCTGCCTTTTGTTTCTTATCTATATAAACGACCTTCCTAAAATCATAAACGGACCATGTGTTCTATTTGCGGACGATATCTCGCTGCTCACCCCATGCCACAACGATGACGATATAAATGCCAAATTAAATTCCCTTCTTTCTACAGCTGTAAACTGGATGGATAATCATAATCTAGAAATTAACTTCACCAAAACAAAATTAATTACTTTTCATCCTCATCAAAAACCACCATTAAAATTAAATTTCATTTTTAAAAATGCAAAACTGGAACAAGTAAACGAATTTACTCTCCTCGGTTTGTCTAGGTATAGATACCCACATAAATTGGAAATCCCATATACAGAAGATGAGAGGAAAACTGTCAAAATTTTCATATGCCCTACGCGAAATTAAAAAAACTACTAACCTGCAAACTGCACTTGTCACTTACTATGCATTTGCCCAGACATGGCTCAGCTATGGGGTCATGCTGTGGGGTAACAGTACAGATTCACAAACCATATTTATTTTACAAAAGAAGTTAATACGAATCATAACCAACATAGAACAAACAGATAGCTGCAAACCACACTTCCAAAAACACAAAATACTCACACTTCCCTGTTTATATATCTTAGAATTATGTAAATTTGTCAGAAAACACCCAGATTTTTATACCACTTGCGAAGAAACACAAACGAGATACACTTTTCGAAACAACAAAAACAAAATAAACATACCTCAATCCCGACTCAAAATGCACTCAACCAGCCCTTTAGTTATGTCCATAAAAATGTATAATAAATTACCAAATATCATTAGAGAAGTAAACAAAACAAATACATTTGTTAACAAATTGAAACAATTTCTGGAATCCAAGTCATACTACTCAGTAAAGGAGTTTTTAAAGGACAAATCGATTGTAGAATAAAATTACCTATATATCTCGTATACACCAAACATTATGAAATATATATATATAATATAATATGGAATATAGAAAATATAATATAGATATGAATAAATAAATAAAAAAATAAATAAAAATAAATAAATACATACCTAAATAATAACATAATTTTATAATAATTAAAACACTTTTAAGAATTACAAAATTACTACCTGCATATTCTTACGCAATACATAAAATAACTTATATACTATACCTATATACTTACACAAAACATATATATATATATATACATAATTATAACCTAATTAGGCACATGTAATAATACACTCGAGAGCAATGAATCCGGGTCACTTGAAGAATCCTAAAAATCTCGGAAACTAAAAATGCTAGGTTAATGCAATAAATTGTATTTAATAGACAATGTAATACTCCTTAAATGAAGTTATTAAAACTTCTTAGTTATTGTAAAGTTATATCATAAAAAAATCAAATTTGAAAAAGGGCCACTTTCGAAGATGGAACTACGAAATTACAGCATTTGGTTTTGCTTTTGTTTGTAATCTGTCATTTATGTGGGTACATAAACCATGTTGATAGTGCTCTATATTCATTATTCAAGCTGAAATTATGTCGCTTACGCCTGAAGAATGCACCAGAATACTTACAATGCTGGAAACCGGCCGGAGTCAGCGCGATACAGCCAGGACTGTCGGTGCGTCGCTGTCAACAGTACAAAGAGTTCTCCGACGTTACGAAGAAACTGGTTCTAACCTACGCAGACCAGGAACGGGCAGAACCAGGTGGACCACAGCACGAGAAGACCGATACTTGGTGAACACCATGCTTCGAAATCGCTTTCTCACAGGAACTGAACTCACAAATCAGTTTCGACGCCTCGGAGGAAGTAACCCAAGTGCATGGACAGTAAGACGTCGGCTTGCTGAATCTAACTTAAAACCCCTTAGACCTGCAAACGGCCCTAAACTGGAGCGTGGGCATCGTATTTCAAGACTAAGATATGCCCAGAGCCACGTAAATTGGAGTATTGAAGATTGGTCAAAAGTTATGTTCTCCGACGAATCAAAATTTATGCTCTACAAGCACGATGGAAGACACAGAGTGTATCGAAGACCAGGGGAAAGATTCAAGCAAGCATGCATCGAAGAAAAAGTAGCCTACGGTGGTGGGTCTGTACTTGTGTGGGCCGGAATTTCTTCTGAAAGTCGCACAGAGCTGGTGATCATAGAAAACGGCTCTTTAACTAGCGTAAGATATGTGGAAGAAATCCTCAATGATCACGTTGGTCCATTTATGGTCAATTTAGGTGAGGATGCTATATTTATGCATGACAATGCCCGACCTCATACAGGTAGGATTGTGAATGACTACCTTCAAGAGATGAACATTACTCGTATGGAGTGGCCAGCGCGCAGCCCGGATATCAACCCGATCGAGCATGCTTGGGACGAGCTAGGCAGATGCGTAAAACAACGAAACCCTCCCCCAATCACGCTTCGTGAGCTCAAAATTGCTCTCACAGAGGAATGGGAGAATATTCCCCAAAATCGTATAAGGAACTTGGTGTACAGCATGCCAAACCGCGTAAACGCAGTAATGGAAGCACGAGGAGGCAATACGAAGTATTAAAATTCAAGAAAATCGTAATAAAGTTCAAAAATTTCATGTTTCCTATTTTTGTTTTAAGGAGAGATCAGCAGTTTTTTTCTTTATGTAATTTTGTGTTAATAAAATGTATGGTGACTCATATTTTTTTTACTTTCATTTAAGGAGTATTACATTGTCTATTAAATACAATTTATTGCATTAACCTATCATTTTTAGTTTCCGAGATTTTTAACATTCTTTAAGTGACCCGGATTCATTGCTCTCGAGTGTATTTAATTGTTTGAATTGCCACTTAGCTCTCTTCCTCTCTCCTAAATTTTGCTGTACCCGACAGGGTCCATATTGATCTTTTACCTTGTATACATATACCATCTATGTAACACATATGGAATGCAATAAAGTTTTGAGTATTGAGTATTGAGATCGGCTCACAAATATTATTAGCCGTAGCCTTAAAAAAGGCCGCCGGAAGACCGTCAGGTCCTGCCCCCTTAGAGGGGTCCAATGGTTTCAACTCGCTGAGTACTTTGGATTTATCGATATGCAAATTACTAATTAAGCTACCATTCTCTGCGCACTGCTGCGGTGGACCCCACGTCGTGAGCGTTGGTGACACTGGCTCAAATACGGACAAGAAAAAGTCCGAAAACATATTGCAGACAACATCAGGATTACTTGATTTGGCATTCTGGTACTGCATCATGGACGGAATGCCTGACTTACTTTTACGGTTAGAAATATAGGACCAAAAATGTTTTATGTTACTAGAGATACTATCTTCAACTGAGTTAATATAACTGGAATAAGAGGTTTTACACATATTATGTTTGAAGATAGATCTACATTTACACATATGTTTGAAGATAGATCTACATTTACACATATGTTTGAAGATAGATCTACATTTACACATATGTTTGAAGATAGATCTACATTTACACATATGTTTGAAGATAGATCTACATTTACACATATGTTTGAAGATAGATCTACATTTACACATATGTTTGAAGATAGATCTACATTTACACATATGTTTGAAGATAGATCTACATTTACACATATGTTTGAAGATAGATCTACATTTACACATATGTTTGAAGATAGATCTACATTTACACATATGTTTGAAGATAGATCTACATTTACACATATGTTTGAAGATAGATCTATATTTACACATATGTTTGAAGATAGATCTACATTTACACATATGTTTGAAGATAGATCTACATTCGGAAAAGTTATTACAGTCTTTGACGTTGCTGTATTTTTTCCACTTTACCCAAAGACGTTGCTTCTTTTTAAATAATTTAACTAATTGTGGCGTAAACCGACGAGACGTAAACGATTGGGAAGTCAAGCGATCTAGTCCTTGCAAGGGGGACTAGTGGGCTAATTATGTCACTCAACAGACCATAAAAAGCCTCCACGGCCTCTTCTGAAGATAGATTGTCAAACAGCGTAGACCAATTGACCTCGTCCATGTGTTTATTGATGAGATCGTAATTAGCTTTATGGAAATTATACTTATTAAGTGGTTTTCTGTTCATCATTTGTGTGAGTAGGCTAACAGGTGCGGTTATAACAAAAGGGGGGTGATGGGGGTCGACTGGTAATAACGGATCTTTAAGGTGGCTAGTCGAACAGCAGGTGTTCGAGATAAACAAATCCAAGGTCTTACCTCCACTATTAGGCGTGCTGTTATATTGATGAGCATCCAGCGAAGACATGAGGTGTTTCAGTTCCGAGCATATAGGGTGTGTACAAACACATGCCACACATATAGGGTGTGAACAAACACATGCCACACAGGCCTCTTGCCCCGCCGTTAAGGTGCTCCACGCGACATTTGGAAGATTATAATCACCGGCGATGTAAACATTCATGACGTTAGGTGCATTTAAGGTGTCCTGTAGAAGGTCAAAATGAGATGTATAGACGTCGGCGCTGGCCCCGGGCGGGATGTACACTGCGCTGATGACATGTAACTTATGTTTGTCGTTTTTGATAGGCAATGCAACCATGAGGTGCTCAATACACGCCGAGGGCTTATAATGTGGGCCATTGAGAATATCGAGGGAGGCCGATTGAAGTTCACGCAGTATTGCAATGAGCACCCCACCCCCATCTCGCTTCCCAGTAGCGTCACGATCCCGATCACAGCGGAACACAACGTAACGAGGGTCAATAAACTCGCTATTCGCTATTTCTGGTACCAGCCAAGTCTCTGTCAATATTATGATGTCATATGAGGATGCCAAGATATTCACGAGCAACGAGTGTAGCTTAGTTCTAATTCCCCTTCAGTTCTGGTAGTAAATTAATAAATTATCAGTGTTATCCATTATCAGAGTGTATTGCAACAAAATATAGATCTCGCGTTCTTTTGTAAAACTTCATACAATGTGGAATCCAACGAATTCTAACAGCACATTTATAGCTGTTGAAATGAATTAATAAGAGAATATTGACACTTGTATATAATTTTGACTTACATAGTATTAGAGTTAGTGTATAAGGTTGATTAAAATTTAAAATTGTATATAATTTTGATTTACATTTCATAATAATTTGATATGATTTTATAAAAATTGTATCTAAAATTGATTTAAATTTTATAGTAAGTACAGACGGCAGCACGTCAACGTAAACCCTATACATAAATATAACTACGACGCGCTGCGGAGTGTTAGAAAGAAAGTATCCTTGGCACGATTGGTGGAGTTTTCAACGTTTTTAAAATTGCCCAATGGTTGCACATACTAAAAATTGGGAGCCAATTATCATGTTTTACTAGGAATAAGCCACACCCACTCGCCCCTGCGCGTCCGCCGCTGCTCCCGAGTTTCCCCGATCCTTCACGAAATTAAACGAAAGTCACTCGTCCGTCAGTCGTCACAATTCACATCCTTAGTTTACGTCAGTCAGTTGCGTACGCATTTGGAACCCGTTAGGGTATATAAGTTCTGTGATTTGGAATCGTACTGTGTGCTGTGCTGTGCTGTGAACTTTCTTAAAACAATTTATAAATATAATGGCGCCTCAGTTGACGCAAATTCAAAGAGAGCGCATCATAGCGCTTCGATTGAGTGGATGCCGGGTGATAGATATTTGTCGGCAGACGGGCATAACGGTGAGTAATATTTTTTGTAATCATAATATCATAAAGGCTAATATTGAAAAAATGTATCAATGGTGTTTTTATACAGAATTTTCGAAATTAGTTAATGCTGCGCGCTGTTCCAAGCGTCACTAAAATGTAGAGTAACCGTGAAAGCTTAAATTCAGAGAAATAATTATACATAGGTAATGTAAACAGAATTCGATGAACTATTGTTTTTGATTCCATTTAGTCATGACTCATGACACATTCTAAACAAAAGTTAATCCAGTAGGTAGTGATTGGATTCTATAGTAAATATCTAAGCAATTACGCACTTTCTTTTTGTCCAGGGCCCAGGGGCTGCAGTCTCGACATTCATCGATCGCTTTACGACCGAATTCGGTCGCAACTCGCAAAGTCCCGGATTGACCGGTGTAATGTATGGAGTAACAGGGCTTTGCGACCGAATTCGGTCGTAAAGCGATCGCTTTGAATGTCGAGACTGCAGCCCCTGCTTAGTTAGAATCTAGTTACCACGTTATCGCATTGGGTGTAACCCTGTAATGATAGCGATGTTTGTGTGTAATTAAACAACTTAATAACTTTATTATTGTAGTGTAGGGAATTATAAGTATTAATACATCTTTGCCTATTGTCATTGAGTAATAATGGGCAAATAAACTATAGCTATTTGTTTCGTTCCAGAAAAAATATGTTTACTTCTGGCTTCGGCGGTGGGAAGAAAGCGGAACCATAGAAGCCCATCGTCGCCAACTCTACGCGAGATCCACTACGGTACGACGGCAGACGCCGCACACTCTGCCGATCCTTTTCTGACCACACGAATAACATCAACTTCGTACAGGGTGAGTCCATCTGTAGCTTGTAATCATACCTTATCAGCTCAACTTATTCATCACTTTCATAAAATATGGTTTTCTTAAAAAGTGAATAACAAAATTGTGATTAAAATCATACCTACTACCTAATAGACATGTAGTAGGTAGTTGGAAGGGCGCTCGGCACTCACGCAAACCGGATTGACGCGCGCCGCGCGGCCAGTCTGAATTGTTATTACTTACTACTTATTATTATTACCTACTATGTATTAGATACATCTTCAGTTCTTTACAACCCACCTCAACAAGGGTGGAAGTTCTCAATTCGATAAATTGTTTTTTTGTTTATGTTTATAATTTGAAGAATATTTTTTTACCGTCCCATACTCATAGTCTATTCAACTAATGCTTCAAATTGATGTTATTTCAAGTTGAACAAATATCAACTTTATTTCAATGGTTATTAGGTTGATTTTAGAGTGACTAGCACTACTAGACTAGCAGTAATAAAATGTTTGAAGTTGTTGCGTAAACTGAACTTTATAGTGTAGGACTTAAAGTTATTTTTCCATAAACTCATATTTGTTTACATTTTTCGCAAATAAATCGCGAATGCAGATTAGTTAAATTGGCCCGTACTATTTGTCATATTACAGAATCCTAGGTAAGTATTAAATTGACAAAATTTTCTTTGTTTTAGATTTCAATGGACACAGTCAGGAGGCGCCTTATGGACGCCGGAAGACCACTGCCGCGTGCACACCTGCAGGGTGGTGCAGGCGTGGTTCGCGGCACAGGATGACGTCATCCGCCTACCATGGCCTGCAAAGAGCCCCGACTTAAACTCAATCGAGAATCTATGGGGTCTCATGTTTCTCGATTAGGATGCTTCAGAAATCCGCAACAATGAAAACTTGCGGCGAGAAGCCCATACTACATGGGAGCAATTCAGAGGCAAGGACACCTGCTGGAACATGGTGGCCAGCATGAAGGACAGGCTGGTTGCCGTTTTAGACGCGCAAGGTGGTCCGACCAAATATTAAATACTTATATTATATTGTAAAGTATATATATTTTCATTTCATTTCAACAATCATTAAATTTTATAGTAATATTAATAAATAAATACCTATATTTGCTTAAATATTTGTATTGTTATGTTATTACAATTTTGCAGTATCTTCTAGGTATAGTTATTAGAGGTTAATTTACTTTTTATTTATAATTAAATTCAATCAAATCATTATATTGTTTTGGCAACGCTTTATGCTCCCATGTAGTAGTATTTCATAACAACTGAAAGGCCGATCTTGGTGCGTATTTCTGAGGTCAAGTTTGGGCTCTTTTAGGTCATGGCATATTCTATGTCGCTAATAAGACCCGAGCGAACTTAGTTTAGTCTACAACACTATAGGCAGTACACTCAATGTCACCGACACTGACACCGTGTCAGAACACTTAGACACTCGGTGTCGCAAGGTGTAGGTATTCGTTGAGTTTGTGTGTTCACACATACAGACACTGCACGGCGTATAGTGTCGTAGCCTAAACTTACCATTAAATGACGAACTCCGATTCTACGGCACTATTAAATAATGCACTTCAATCACCCGGGTTTCCGTTCACATTAAATAGTAGCACAGTTTTACAATCCATAAGTTAGGTATATTTTAATATTGTAATTACCTATTTTATTTATCAAAATAAAGGTATTTCCAAACACTGTTTCTCAAACGCTTATTCTTCTAAAAGCTTGTAATAAATAAATATTGTCTACTTATTTTTAATCTATTGTATAGTTTGGTTTTATAAATTTTGTTGTAAGTAGGTATATTTAAATTTAGAGTAGGTATAAGTTTATTTGTTTTCAATTAATATTAAATAAAAAGATTAAGATTATTATTCCCCATTTTATTTTGAGATTTTTTCGAACGTTCACACGCGTTCCCGTAGTAAGCTATCCTATTCCTATGTCCTTTTCTGATAGGTACTCGTAGGTATGCAAAATTCCATGATGATCGGTTGTGTAGTTAAGGCGCCAAAAGTAGAGGTCGGAGCGCAGGCCACACCGCCAGCTTGGCGGGCGGGCGGGCGAGCCGAGCGAGGCATCGTTTCACCTTTTTTCATACTTGGGTTCACACCGCGAACTACAGAGATAAGCTACCGAAGTATGAAAAAAGGTGAAACGATGTTCGCCCGCCTAGCCCGCCCGCCCGCTAGCTGGCGGTGTGGCCTGCGCTTTATACGGGGCCCCGATGGCATATTTATTTATTACTTACTCAAAAAAACTTTTTTGAAAAAAAAAAACAATTGACTGCCAAAATTATATAAATAAATTTCGAAAGTCGGTGTCGTTTGGTTCGCATTTTCGTTGTTCGCCACCGGAAATTAAAGTTATTTTTCACTTAGTAGTGTCTTTTTTGGAAGTAGGTTTTTTTTTTTGTAAAAAAGTTTTTACTTTCGACTTCAAAAAAGGAGGAAGTTCTCAATTCAACGGTATGTTTTTTTTTTCTTGTGTGTTTGTTACGCGATTACTCCGCCAATTGTGAACCGATTTCCAAAATTCTTTTTTTGTTCGAAAGGAGATACTTCTGAAGTGGTCCCATAAAAATGTTATCAAAATCGGACAAGTGGTTTTTGAAAAATCAAAAAAATTATCACAACAAAAAATTGAAAAATAAAAACTTTTTTACAAAAAAAAAACAACTGACTTCCATAAAAACACTACAAAGTGAAAAATAACTTTAATTTCGGAAGTCTGCACCGACTTCCGAAATTAAAGTTATTTTTCACTTTGTAGTGTTTTTTTTTCACTTTTAAGTTGTAACTTTAACCAGTGATTTTAGTTTAAAAACCAAACTACTGAAATATGGGACCAATCTGAAAGTATATCCTAAAATTTTGGAAATCGGCTTATAAATAACGGAGTTCTGAGGTAACAAACATAAAAAAAATACAGTCGGATTGAGAACCTCCTCCTTTTTTGAAGTCGGTTGAAAACGTCACTGTCCTTTTGTAAAAGACCCCACCAAGGTAGTTTGATATGGGCCCCATTACGGCTAGCTACGCCGCTGCGTGAAAACTGAAAGAGTAACAACTATACAAACTCACTTTCGCATTTTATGCGGCTTCACCCGAGTTCCCATAGGAATAGGTTCCTACGGGAACCCCTGCCCTTTTCTTTTCGAAAATCGAGTTGAATGGCGGCAATAGGAGAGGCGGCAGTCCACGGCTGGACATAGGTCCAGCTGTGGACTGCTATAGGCTGATGATGATGATGAAGTAACGATAATAATAGATTAGAATTTTATTTGAAAATTCATAATCTTTGAAATCGTATCTTATTAGTAGCGCAATAAGGTTGAACTTGCATGTAAAAGCAATTTCGGTAGGTATAGATAATTACGTTACTAAGTTCAAACTTATTATTTTAGTAGATAATAAGATCGTGTCGCGGACGTAACGTTAATCTCAAACACGGCGGACTGACAAGAGACTCTAAAGGTATAATTAATTGGCTAAACTTCACACAGGTTCGTGATGCGGTAAGTATCCATATTTATTTCAAAATTTCAAGGAGATTGTGTTATGGGCTTTCAGCAATAAAAGAGCAAGGAACGCAAGAAAACTGTTGACCGCCAGCCCGCCAGTAAGTAGGTAACAAAACCCGGAAAAGGTTATTAAAAGCTGCTTGAAATGAAAAAAAATAATGTTTTTCTCACATCGGATTATACCTACCTGGCTACTTAACAACATTCATAATTGTGTAACGGTGTATACCATTCCTACCTACCTGTTTAAATGTAGGTAATACCTACCTACTTAATAATTATAGGTAATACATAGAAATAAATATGTAAAAAGGAAGGATTAAGAAGATATAATTTCAATAAAAATTGATTATCGTATCATTGCGCGGGACGCCTGTTTTTATTACCATGCCAGTATTTCTATTCGATTCAATTCAAAAATATTCAACCTGCTACGCTATTTCTTATCGCATAGTGTCTTATTCTACACAACGACGCGCACACGCACACACCCTCACGTACGCGCTGCAGCACGAAATATTACGAGTAAGAACTGACAAAAAGCTATACATCTCTTTCGCACGATTCTCGCTGTTGTTGCTCATAACGCGTTCAAGGTCAAAGTGGGGTAACTTGATGTGCTGGCGACTGTACATTTAGATTGATTAAAATAGTATTAGTTAAAATAGATTAATAGTTTCATGGCATGCACATTTTTGTAAAAGTAGGTAACGTAACAGAGTAAAACATAAAAAATATAACAGTAAAAACTATATAGAATATTGATATCTATGCGAGTTAGACATTTATTCGACCGATTTGGATCGAATTTTATCGAGGTCTCTTTCTCCGCGTATAGCAAACGAGGGTTCGCCTTCACTTTTTGTATATAATAGGTGACGTTAGGCAATAAAGGATTCGTATTTGAACCGTCTTTCACTCCAGACACCAAAGGGACTCATTTATTTTAGGTACCTAGGATTTAGGTACCTAGAACGACTTATATACATTTAGGTAGGTACCTAGAACGACTTATATACATTTAGGTACCTAGAACGACTTATATACATTTAGGTACCTAGAACGACTTATATACATTTAGGTACCTAGAACGACTTATCATTTAGGTACCTAGAACGACATAAATACATTTCATTTAGGTACCTAGAACGACTTATATACATTTCATTTAGGTACCTAGAACGACTTATATACATTTCATTTAGGTACCTAGAACGACTTATATACATTTCATTTACTACTCTACTCTTACTGGATATTGTTGTCTTTATTCAATTATCCAGCAAGTTGTATGGTGGGCAGACGTTGGTACTGTTGGCTATTGTGCACATGTAATCTGTACTATTTAATTATTTTTATCTAAGACACGGTATCAAGATGAGAGGTGGAGCGAACTGCATCTTTTTTAGATGAAACAGGTCCTATCTACTTCTAACTGTGTTGAAATTGATACACCTAAAGTAATAAAAATGCTTTGTTACACTAGGTAGCTATGTGATTTTTTATTTCATGAACCGTTCAATTTACCCTACATTCCTACTATTTATTACTGAACAGTGCACTATTTTACTACATTATAATACTGGTGAGGCCAACCTACTTACTAAACAAAAGTTTTTTAGTGATCTCTTAGGTTATGATAATTTTTCTCAGCATTTCCGTTAGGTGAAGTATAATTATTACTACCACTGTAATCTAGAGATCATAAGGAACAAATCAACATGCGGTTCACTAGTAGGAGACACAATTTTTGGTGGCCTAATCGCCGAACAAAAAAAACTATCTCCTTTAGTTTACTTTGTGAACAAGGGGATCGGCGCCATTACGTAGAACTACCAACTGCGTAATGGCGCGTAACACTAACAAACACAATCTGAATCATTTTAGAGCAAATTGCTAGTCCATTGCAAATGTTCATATTTTTAATGAAACGGTAATAACTTAATAAGTCGAGTCTTTATTCATAATTCTACTTATAAATAAAGACTTTTCGTTTTTGTAGGCTCGTTAGTAACAGATAAAAATTAAAAAAATATCCCCTAGTGGAAAATATGCTATTTTTTCCTCGCTCTGGTACGCTACAATGACGGTCTTCTTGAGCAAGAGTAGTGAAATATTTTGCTTTTGATTCATATAAGAAAGGAGTACCTACACTCAGTGAGAACGCATTAGTTAGGTACCTAATAAAATTGGAAATTACCCAAATTATTAATTATTAATTCAATTAAAACATTTACAGGCCCTTTTGAATTGTAAAGGAGTCGGTCAGTTAGGAATATGATGCCACCCATTACAAAGCATAGCAGTTACCTATGGGGAAGAACGGGCACTCCATGGACACTCTTTTAAATTATATTGTTACGAAATTAAGTTTTTTTTTTATAATTCACAATACTGATGTACAATCACAAATGCATTAAAACCTTTACGACACATTATTTCTGATTGTCTACTAGATGTGAATCCAGCATGCATAGTTTAAGTAAAACAATTAGTATTTAAAAACCAAATTTACAAAATGTGAACTTTTCCATAGATAATGAGTTACACAGGTAGTTACATAATTAATGTTGATTTTAAAAATAAATGTGAGAACGATGTCGAAAGACATAAACGTTAAAAGTTAAGTTAATTCAAGTTCAGTTCAGCTAATTATAGACGTAATGCCACAGATTACTAAATAGTTAGTAATGCTTACTTTCTGAGAGCCAGTCGCAGTTTTAACGCCAAGGCATTGGCATTTTCTGCACCAATGAAAGCACTTGAACCGTTTATTGTCCAGTTTGGCTTAATTTAACAAACGAAATGAACCAACTTTGAGGAAATAACTAATGTAACAGACTATGAAGGAGTAATAGTTTTTGTATTTATCTGTGTATCGTATCGTATTACCCAATAAGTGGGTTATGGAGGTCAGATAGGCAGTCGCTCCATGTAAAATACTGGTATTCAGCTGAATCCGGTTAGACTGGAAGCCGACCTTAACATAGTTGGGAAAAGATGATGATGGCTTGTAATTAGCTATTTAATTATATATTACTGTACCTAATTATAATGTTATTGGTCTGTAAGCCTTCATAAAATAAAATAGAAACAAAAAAACAATTAAAAAATAAAATACATAATTAAAACGAGCCATGGCAGCTAAGAGAAGACCATTCCCAACTGACGGACGGCACCCGTTCACGAACATGACGCATCGAATCGATCAGCACCATTCGTTCAACCATTATTATTTATGCCATGATAGATGCAGTCACCTAAAACGTATTCATATAGGTATAATCTACAAAAGTCCTAAAACGAAAGAGTAACATGTCCACACCGTGCAAGCACAATATAATTCGTTGTCAATAACAATATAATTCGGTCGCTCGTTCTCAGGCCTCCTCAATTGATTAACGAGCGAAGTCGCGTAAGCAACGGGTTCCGCTGAGCATGACGACATACGATGACACAACGGTCCACCCGACCACAGTACAATAAAGTAAGCAGTATTACATCGTCTTCATATAAAACGGCCGAAACGACGCGCTTCAAAATCATGGTGTACATCATGACGGTGCAGACGCGGTGCAGATGGCATGAAGTTATCGACCGTTTAATTCAGTGTATGAATAAAAAATATTTTTATTTTTTATTTATAGGTCGTAGGTAATTATTTCAAGGACACTGACGAAACATAATACTGCTTACTTTATTATACTGTGACCCGGACCGCCCGGCAGATAAGATAACTGATAATGTTGGCGACATTATCAGTTATCTTATCTATCACTAGTTATCACTCAGATAATTAGGATCGTTTTGGCTCTGATTGCTTTTAATTCCACTCACTTTCAGTACCTACTGACAAAAATTTTTTTAGTGTGCTCAGTGTGATTCGCAGATATTATTTGTTAGTGCTCACACGGCGCCTAATGGCCATGAACAAACAGTTACCAGCACAGGGCTCTAATTAACTATGACCACTTAACGATTCCTTACTCCGAAACTACGTCAATTCTTAGCTAATTCCGCCTATCTCGCGTTGATTTCGCGCGGTTTGGTCATTGTGTTACGGCCCTGAGCGCAGCCGCAGGGCAAAGGTTAACATCCAATTTGTTATCTAAAAGCTGAAGTATTTTATGTTAATTTTATTATTCTGCCAGAAGTTGTTGTTGTCATACAAATGAATAGGATTGAAGCTTTTCAAATTTAACACAAATAAATGACCAACGTATAAATCAAATTAATAAAAATATTTTTTTTTAAATTGACTTAATTTATTTAGTATATTTATTAATAGTGGTAGTTTTATTTTTATTAATCTTTGTATACCTACAACAAAGTGATTGCCTAGAAACTTAACTCTACGCAAGACAAGGACATAATTATTAATAATGAGCTAGAAACTGTAGGTTCATTAGCTGCGGCGGTGTGCAGGTACTCGTACCTAACAATGACCTTGATGATATCATTTTATTATCTCTTCCATATCAAATGATCAATATACTTACTTACGCAGTAGGTACCTACCTGCTGGTAAACAAATCATTTACACTCGCCACGATTCTTTAATTTACGTAGATATCTATTGCGCATGAAAATATTGTTTAATAGGTAAATATAAGCCGTGCCGCGTTCTTTGTCTATATGTACACTTAACCTAACATTTCATAGTTGGTAGCGAGCGGTGGCGGAGTGCCGGGCTGTCTGCTGGCAGCTGGCTGCGGCGCGCGGCGTTGTCTTGTACCGCGCGGCCCGTGGAAGGGCTGGGCTGTCGGCTGGCAGCAGGCTGCGGCGCGCGGCGTTGTCTTGTACCGCGCGGCCCGTGGAAGCAGTCCTACTCCTACCACCACCGCCTGGAGAGAGAAGTCATCGACCAGAGGACAAGCTTGCGTGCCGTTCGTGAGTGATCATTATACTTAATGATGACACGGAGCTAACTAAACAATATGCATCTATCAAATTCATGTAACTATGCTGCACTGGCAGACTCCAAGTGTAATCAGCAAATAGATTCATTCTTATGTAAAACAAAACATGCTAAAAACTGTGAGCTCGGAGCCCTGGAGTCCACCACGCCTTTATCGACCTTCATTAGGTATAAGGCCATCTCACCTCATCACGGTAACGTTTATAGGGACCTACCTATCTCAAGTCTACTTTATGAACATAATATACTCTATTCTCATTCAACATCATCCATATTTAGGGCTACTAATGACATCATTATTTGTTTTCCTGCTGTGTAAAAAACCACTCGCTGGCCGCCCGGGTTCGACCTTCACCTAACAACATGCATGTCTCAACAGCCGAGTTTTTGTTAGATCACGCCTTTGAGCGACATAGGTACAGCGCGACGCGGACACAACAATAATTATATAATAAATGTACCTATAGTAAGTAAATGGTTGTTTTGGTGAAGCAACTCATTCGTATCTGTGTTTTGGGCACACGGCGGTGCTGGAGTGTGCTGTGTCATGATCATGATTAATGAACCGATCTCGTGCGACAGGCATTATGGCACACAGGCGCGCGTGCGACCGGTTCGCCAGCACCGGGCCGGAAGATGCGGTCACTCGCACGTTTGGGGTCTGCACAGCGTGCAGCGGAGTGATAAAACAATCGCCAACGTTTTATAATAACTTTAATTAAATTATCACAAAATATAAATTATGCACAAAACCTTGTTACATACATCTAACAGCAGTCTGTAGCGGTCGGACCTGACTCGCGTTCACACACTTCAGCGACAGAGTGGCACTGGGGCACTATCCGAACAGGTATGTGTAGAGCACGGTGACCACGATGCCCAGCAGCACGGGGAACTTCCACGAGCTCGTGAAGCTGGCCTCGCTGTCCTGCTTGCTGTCCTCCCAGGACATCTGACGCTTCTGCACGTTGACACGCTCCGCCTCCACCACCTCGCCCACCACGTACTTCTGCATGAGCTCCTTGGCGTCCAGCGAGTGTCCCACGTCGTCGAAGTCCTCGGACGCGTCCTTGCCGGCCACGTTCACCAGCACCTCGTGCCCGCCGGGATGCTCGTCTAGGAACTTGGTGACGTCATACACTACATTGTCGATGATAAACACGGTTTCAGTTCTGCTGCTCTTCTTGGAGACCTCCTCCCGAGTGAACTGCCTGACGGTCATGTCTGCGCGCGCGGTCTGATCGGAGCGGGGCGATGGACTGAGTACAGACGGCGCTCGCGGCGCGCGCGCTGCTTCCTCTCCCCGCGCTGCGCGACGCCTCCTGCTGATAACCACTATCATTAAAACCAGAATCATGTCTCATGCTGACGCAGCAATTCTCTTAATCAATACTAAA
Organism: Apamea crenata; assembly: GCA_949629185.1. Lineage (NCBI taxonomy): Eukaryota > Metazoa > Arthropoda > Insecta > Lepidoptera > Noctuidae > Apamea > Apamea crenata. Next base: position 21,540,949 of record OX451353.1, read on the forward strand.
CAAACTAAATTCTAGTTTCGTACCTACTGCATCGTAGATAAGGAGGATTTGTGATTGCATGGGTACAATACATTAATACGAAAAACTTTATTCCGACAGTCACAAATACGAATTTCTAAATACGATTTTCATAATTCCGAATGGTTCAAAATTCCCAATATAACAACTCCGACTTATCTATACCTACTCCTATTTTTATAGTTAATTCTTATATATCAATATTCCTAACGTTTATAATTACTATTCTCAAAATACCGAGTTTCAATAGATCGAATAACAAGAAGTCCGGCTTAGTGATAATTCGAAACATCATACTAGTTCCGACTAATAGAATTCCGAAATAAAAACGCCTTGTAAAACTAAATAGCAAGACAAATAAATACATATAATTGCTCGCCAGAGAGAAGTATAATATTATATTTGATAATTCGAAACATCAATTCATTATCATCGCCTTCGCGCTTTATTAGTCACAGTTCTAACCTAACCTGTCCGAAGTGATTCATCAATAATACAGGGGATTTGCAGCGTGCATGCTTGCATGCCCCGTGCAAGCAAGCATGCACCGTGCAAGCAAGCATGCAGCATGCAAGCAAGCATGCAGCGTGCAAGCAGGCATGCAGCATGCAAGCAAGCATGCAAGCAGGCATGCAACATGCAGCAAGCATTGTTTCTGTCACGGCTCCGGCGCTGCGGAGTTTTGGCGGCCCCAAGCGAGCTTATCGTCGCAGACGATTTTAACGCTCACCACCGCAGCTTCGGCTTGCTGGCCGGCCAGGCCGGCCAGCCTCAGCCGCGGCGGCGGGCCTTCAAACCACCTGCTCCTCAGCTCACGGGCCGCCCCACCCCTCCGCGCCTACGGGGGCTTAAATTACACTCTAGGGTAGGGCAGACAAGACTGCGTGAAGTCGGTTTGGCAGCGATTCGTTTCTGCCACTAAATTTTGTAGCACAACATGTGGATTTGTATTTTTTTTTAGTAGCACTAGTTTATTCGGAGTATTGAAAATCGGAATGTCGTTTTTCGTATGAAAATCAGAAATCTAACAAATCGCATTTACGACTTTCGGTAAAATAAATTTCGTGATTTTTACTAATACTTGACATTATAATTCTTAGGTATTATGAAATTCGGACTTTTGTAAATCGGAACATCGAAATTCGGAATAAAATATTTCGGAGTATTTGGGTGTTCCCGTGATTGCATATCTATGGACCCACCGGGCGGCGCGGCGGCGGCGGCGCGCGGCGTTCCTACTTGCAATGCCTACTCTGTACTCAGTACTCACTATACTGTGTTTAGACAAGCATTTTTCATTCACAAGTGTTAATAGTCTTCAACCGTTAAAGCGTATGGAACTGGTGCATCCAAATAGCACACTGATGATTAGTTTTCTTCAACTCAGCAACCTTCATAAAGTGAAAGTAAGTAAAACTCGGTTACGATTGCGACTTGCAAACACTTACCAAAAGAGCAGTTTCTTCGTGAAACTAAATTGCAGCGCCAGTCAGACTACATTGTTCGGAAGTAGCTTTCCTACCGCCGCCGCCGCGCCGCCGCCGCCGCCGCTGCCACGTGGCTTCAGTACGTGAGTTCAGTACAGTACTACAGTCGCGTGGCTTGTTAACGGTCAACTGCAAATCAATCACGCACATCTTGTTTTTTTAATCAACCGTAAAGAAGTAGTGACAATAGGAATTCACTTTAAACAGCTTAACTTCAGCGTCTTCAACTATGTTGTACCAAACAGGAAGCACCACAGAGATTGGAAATCATTGTCCCAGACTGCAGCATCGCTGATTGCATACTATGTAGGTAGTGCATAAGTCGCGACTGCCGCGCCTGACTGTGTACTGTCAGCATGCGCGTGAGTGTGGTGCAGCCCCGGTATCTTATAGTACTCTTTGGGTGCAGCGGCGCACGCGACGCCGAACTAGCGAAACGGCGCGCGCGCAGTGAAAGTGGATGAAAGTGACCGCCGCAGCGGAACACACATGAACGAACTTGCACAGTTGCACGTGATGAAGGATTGCTATCTGATCTACTGTTGTTATAACACTCCGTGTTATACTTAGGTGCCGATTTTGTTTTTTTTTAACAATCCATCTTATTGTTTATTTTTTCTGATTTTCGTGAAACTGCTTGAACGGTGATAAATAAATACTTAATTATTTATTAAACTTAAATATTTAATTGCTGTGTTATCAACCACTGTAAACTAACAGAAAAGTCACGGTTGTATTATAAAATTGAAGCCGCAACATCTCCGACTCCTAAGATACAGGGCTGCGTAAGTACCTATGTATGTAGTTTCGAAGCTCGGAAAGCTGACATTAATTTTAAACTTGGTAATTAGTACAACCCACTGTTTAAAAATACGTTATGAACTGTGTTGTAGTTTTTATGTATGTACTAATAAACTAAGGGGCTGTCTCCACGAGGGAGAGAATCGCGACGAGTCCGCCCTTATATCGTCGGATAATCTCCACGAACGAGCGATAATTCCGCCGCGTATCGTCGCGAGTCGTTACGGAATCGCGGCGATTCCGCGGCGACTCGTAACGGTATCGCCGCGTTTCCTTGACGTCACGTTGCGAAAGAAGGAATTCAGTTACGTGCCATTGTACTTAAAAAGCTTCTAGAAACGTCTTTGCTTAACGAGAGGCAATGCTGAAATGACGCTGCGTTTGACAGCGCGCCCGCCGCGCGCTCGTCGCGAGAGCGCCCCGAGCGCGCGGCGGTCGCGTTGCTAGTCGCGGCGGGCTAGCAACGATGTAATGACGTTTTGCGTGCTCGTTGCCACTCGTCGCATCGCGGCGATAATATCGCCGTGTGGAGACGGTTCCATAGAGAGTGTATAGAAAAACGTGGCACGGCGATAATATCGCCGCGATTCTCTCGCTCGTGGAGACAGCGCCTTATTATTATCTCCTTTATTTGCATGTAAACACATATAAGTAAGTTACGAGTATATTTTTAAATATTAAAATATAAAACATTTAAAAATATAAAAAATAGTAGCCCACCGGTATCGGGAACAGGGTCCAAGCTACCGGTGGTCAGGGCTCCAGAGAGAGGAACCTCCTGACGATGCGAGCCGTGTCTAGAAGTACCGCTTTCTGAATCAAGCCCTTGATCCAGCTGCCCAACGAGAGCCTCCTCAGGGGGGTGACCACCACCTCTTAAAGCAGTATTATTTTAATCTTACTTCGTGTGGGAAAAGGATGGAGCTATACGGAATGTATAGCTCCATCTCTTTCACACACGGAAGTAAGGTTATAATAATACTGCTGTAAGAGGTGGTGGTCACCCCCCTGGTGTTGGTCGAGGCTCTTGGCTATTAAGCCATTGACTGTCACGACTATCGGCACAATGATCGCTGAGTCCACATCCCACATGTCGACAACCTCGCGAGTCAAGTCAAGATACTTGATTTGTTTATCTTTCTCGGCTTTCACGAGGTTGTCATCATGCGGGACAGTTATGTCAACAGTCATTGCGCGCCGCTCTGATCGATCCACCACCACTATGTCAGGTTTATTGGCAACAATAGTCCTGTCAGTGATGATGGATCGATCCCAGTACAATGTGATATTACCATTTTCGAGAACGGGGTCGGGCACATACCTGTAGTACGGCACCTCAGATTCCACAAGGTTGTATTTCAGAGCAAGTTGCTGATGGATTATCCTAGCTACAAGGTTGTGTCTATGCAAGTACTCTCCATTAGCTAGACGAGAACACCCGGAGATAATATGCCTGATTGATTCCTCCGGTCGGTGGCATGCCCGACAGATGTCAACCGTGCCGTCTTTCACAATAAATCTCCGATAATTGTTCGTCATCATAACTTCATCCATAATTCCACAGACAAAACCTTCGGTTTCTCCAAAGACGTCACCGTAACGCAGCCAGGCTACGGACGCTAGTAGATCTAAGAAGCGTCCGTGAAGCTCCTTACTCTGCCATACCTCCATGCGTTCATTAGTGTCAAGCACTACTGGTTTGCGCCAGTTCTCTTTACCCAAGGAGAGCGGTGTGAGGCCCTTGTCCACCGTGACTACATCTCGATGCATCCCCACGTCGGTTTCAAGGAAATATTCCCTGAGACTGCATATCTCGCGATTGTGGAGGTTCTTAGCGTTTAAAAAGCCTCGACCTCCACACTTTCGCGGGATATACAGCCTCATTACCGATGACCGTGGGTGATGCATTCGATTTGTAGTTAGCAGCGTACGGACCCTCCTATCCAGGGCGTCGACTTCGGTCTGAGTACATTTGAGTATGCCGAAAGAGTACATCAAAACCGGCATGACCCAACCGTTGATGGCGCGCACCTTGTTTCCGCCTGATAAAAGACTATTAAATACTTTTTTCAGGCTGCCAAAGAAGCGCTCCTTTAACGATTGCTTCATGCCAGTAACATTGATGCCCAACGCTTCCGACATAGCCAAATATTTATAGGTTGCGGATGCGGAGAGGGCTCTAAGATTTTTGGAATCCGAGAGTTGGGTTCCCACAGATTCCACGATCTCCCCTCGCTTCACATGCATGACCGCACATTTTTCCACACCAAATTCCATCCTGATGGCGCTACTGAAAGTTTCAGTAATTTTCAGTAGCTCCATCAGTTGCAAATTATTGAGGGCAAAGAGTTTTAGGTCATCCATGTAGAGGAGGTGAGATATAACCTGACCACCTCTCCTCAACCGATAACCTAGACCTGAATCTTCCAGCAGCGTGCTTAGAGGATTCAAGGCTAAGCAGAACCAAAGCGGACTCAAACTGTCGCCCTGGAATATGCCTCGCTCGATCCTTATCAGCTCGCTATTCCTCTGGATATTTCGACATCCTGGATAGCGAAGGACCATCCTCCACTGCCCCATACACGTCATCAGGTGCGCAGAGTTGTATCTACTTTATACAACTCCAGCACCCTCATGAGCCATGTATGTGGCACCGAGTCGTAGGCCTTCTTATAATCTATCCAACATGTCGACAGATCCTTTCGGGAAGGACGAACCTGTTGGCTAATGGGCATATCAATTAGAAGTAGCTCCTTAGTACCGCGGGACCCGTTCTTACATCTATTCTGAGAGACAGACATGATGGAGTTGGTGTCTATATGTTTATTAATTTTAGCTCTCAAAATGGATGTAAGAACTTTATAGACCGTCGGTAGACAAGTGATCGGTCTGTAATTTTTGGGATCCGCGTTACTACCTGATTTATGGAGCAGGTGGGTTATTCCTGTCGTTAGGAACTGGGGCAGTGACCCTGACTCCAAGGCTGACTGGAACTGGGATGCCAAGGCCGTGCGACCTTTGGAACCACTTTATCAAAAAGTTGTGCAGCCCGTCCGGCCCTGGAGATTTCCAGTTAGGCAACGGACGGACTGCACGAGCAATATCTTGGGGGCTGATGATAAGTGGCCCCATTGCTGGTATTAGTTCGCACACTCGCTCGATCTTCCCAGTCCAATCACATTCGGTGTGACAGAGAGGCACCGACCAGATGTTTCGCCAGAATGAACACATGGCGTCATCATCTGGTAGGTGCGTGTCAGTCACACCTTGGTCCGGTCGCTCCCAATCCCTGTAAACCCACCTTTCATCGCTCTGGAATGTGCGATTCTGAGTGTACCGACGAATACGGTTTGCACATTGCACAAATCTTCTGCTTCAGGAAGTCGATACGCTCTGTGACGCGGGACAAATAATCTCGAGAACTAATATCAGTCTCCGAGAACGCCCGCCTCACAAAGCGCATCACTCTAGGGCGAGTATTGCCCTCCCTGAAGCAGATTAGCTTGCCAATGAGTGCTCTAGTCTCCCCGATACGACGCTCAATCCTGCACTGCCAAGCTGGTATAGCTGGTTTTGGTCGTGTGGCTCTGTCACTGTTCGAGAATTTGACATGAGCCACACGACATGCCGCAACAGCTGCACAGTACAAGATTGAATGGGTATCGGGTGAGGTCTTTGCTGTCGTCAAAGCAATTTGACAGCTGCGAGTCTAGAGCACACACCAGCGCCTGGTTTTTCTTGTGCATGGGCAAATGAGGTAAACGTGGTCTGAGTCCAGGCGGAATAGATCGGTACTCACGGAAAATATCCCCCAAAGCGCTCCTCAATCTTACATTGCACTAGGAACTCACGGATATAGCCTCATCATCATCCTCTTCATCAACGCGGGTGGGTCGCGATGAAAAACTGGGTAAATTTTGCAGTTTTACCGCGACCAATGACGAAGCAGGCGTAACGTGGCTATTCCGTGATTCGAGGCGTAGTCGATAAAGTACAACGTCATCCAGCATATGGTTACGCTGGATGACCCGCACCTGATCCGACAGTCGTTGCGCCGACACGTTGACAACTGGCTCAAGCACCTGAAACAGAGAGAGCATCCGACCACGGTACGCAGTCAAGTTACTTCCCCCCTCTGTAGCCCCAAAGTATGCGCGCATGACATTTTCATTGACAGTTTGTGTCCATCTCATGCGCTGCACACTTCCACCGGTAGATGGGACCCTATCAGAGGCCGGTGGGCCTCGGAGTCCTAAGCTGGCCGGTGGTTGGCCTCTTCCGCGTCGACGTACTGGTGGTGGTGTTGTCGGCGGCGAAAAGTATTCGTCACTCGAGCTCGACGCAACTGCAGCGGCCGGTGTCACTGGACTCACGTCTGGAGCAGGTTCCGGCAACTGCGAGGCGGAACTGAGCGACGAACCCGAAGATGTTGGGTGTGTGGTTTCAAGTTGTCGTGCCCGACTTCGTGTCAGCATTGTATATTCTCTTCACTATTGTTAAATCCATCATGATATATTATAGTTGTATGAAATTCCGGTCATAAAAATGGTGTAGGTACACATATCAAAAGATTATTTTTTAATTATTTATATTAAAAAATACTAAAAAATATCGGAGTAAACTTTTTTCACTGTCGCAGACTTGTTCATTAAATAGAAATAACTGAGGCCATTTTTTTTACAAATAGACATACTCCAAAAATATACAGACCCATGTCTGTATATTTTTGAAGTAGGTATGTCTATTTGTGTGTGTGGGGGGGGGGGGGGTTTTAATTCCTTAAATAATGGCCTGCAATGGCCAGTTGAGTTGTTATGTAATAAAAACAACTGATTTCAGTTTTAGTGTGTTAAGTTCGAGAAAAATCAATTACCTATCGATCTCAGAGCGCCATTCATCATCCCTTGCACATCCGATCTTGGTGATGATGGTGTCACGTCTGGGTTTCATTGCAGTTGGCAACCCACGTTGTGTTTACGCGTTCGTTGTATACTGAATACTGTGCGATTATTGTGTTCTATTTCTAACGACCACTGCTATTATTTACGGACCGACATCGTCAAGACCCGATTACCATTGCTATTCATAAAGGATTCATTTGTTTCGCTCTACGATTCGGTTATAGTACATTATGATATACCTAAGTGCGGTAAGTTGAAAATTACAGCCGAGGCGATATTGCTACAAGAAAGCAGAGGCTGTAATTATCAAAGCGCACGTATGTCATACGACGTTTTATAACATATTTGCGAAGAAACAAATAAAACTCAGACTTTCTTAAACAAATAAATCTTTAATTACTTGTTAAAACTGGTTTAAAAATTTGTAAATGTTTATTTATTATATTTTATCTCCCAAAGTTAATTTTATTCATAAAATGTTGACCACTTATCTGACATAAAAACTCTTTGCTAAGATTTAAAAAAGTACCGTTCGTTTTAGACGGAGTATGTTGATAAACCGTGCGTTTTACCTTATTAAAAAGAAACTCGTGCATTTTACATTACAATAACGCACAAGTACGTAATGAGATACAATACGATATTGAAATTGGTCAAGTAAGAGACCCTTTACGTGCAAATGTGTTATAAAATGGATATTATGTATGATGAGATGCCTAAACTGTGGTATATCCGTAAGGCGGGTTCAAAGGCATATTATGTCTACGCTAACCTTAGCCCTGCAAGCGAGACTTGCCCGACGATGGTTAAACAATATATATATATATATATATATATACGAGTATATACATACGAGTATTTTATTTATTTTCATGATAACAAAGATCCCATTGGCTTAACAAACAAACAATCAGTACGTACCTATACTACATTGAAATAATTCTATGTAGCAAAAAGAAAGCTACGTCTAACACAGTGGTTCATTGCATGTGAGCATACTCACACAAGTCTGTAGTTTCATAGAATTTCATCTAACAGGAATTGTAACAGTTAAATACAAAATAAAAGTATATTTTTCAGCTGCCTTTAGATGTATGTACACTCCTTTGCAAAAAAAAAACGGGCACCTTACAGTCATTGGCTTTTCTATGGATAATATTAATATTTTTAGTATGTCATTATCATAAATGACTAGAAAATTCTTATTATCAATGAGAATAATAGTTTTTAATACTTAAATCCTGGAATCGAGGTTTTTTTTCAATGTAAACAGAGAGTCGTGTTAAAATGGACATTTTTATGGGTATAATGAAATTAAGACTACGAGTATTTTTATGGTATTTTAATAAATAAAAGACATAAAAATAGTTATTTGTTATACAAGAGTGCAAAGTTGCTTTTTAACCGCGTGTTCAATTTTGATGACCGAGCAAGCGAAGGATTCTAAAATTAGAATCCTGAGCGTTAGCGAGGGAATCAAAAGAGCACGAGGTGAAAAATCTTTGCACTCGAGTGCAACACGTAACTTTTCATTCCACCTCAGCGAGGAAATGAGTAAATGCAAAAAAAAAAAAAAAAAACGTTTACAATCACAAGATAGGTACACTTTTATTTCAGTTTATGTATTAATTACTACATTATGACAGGGTAAGTATTACAGAATAATCTTTAAATTATAACAAAATAATACTAAGGTATAATAAAATTATGACGTAATAATATATCATAATATAATAATATCCCTGGACATTTCACACAGCACCATTTGTCCCAAGCTAAGCAACCTAATGCTTGTGTTATGGTAACAAGATGGCTGATAAACTACTTATACAGGGTGTCAGGAGAACGCTTCCGAAGCCAGAACGTAGATTATATACAACCTTTATGCAAACGGATACCACTAACCTTTCGCCTGAAATTGATTATTTTCGCGCGTCACGTGGACTTGGGGTCGTCAGCCGCACAGCTGTCGGCGAGCGCGCGCGCACTTTGAACTTGAGGTCACGCGCAAGCGTCAGATGATATTTATTTACGAATACAGTACTTGTTAAGTTGTAAAGAAAAAAAATGTGTTTAATAGCAAATAATGGTTTAATTTAACTGTTCTCACAGCATAGTGTACGAAAACTGCTAAAAAAATAGGTAAAATTGTTCATTTTTTTTTCTCATTTTTTTATGGTATCGTATCGAGAATCAGTAGCCCTATCACCTGTCTTCGTTTTCGGAAGCGTTTCCCTGCCACCCTGTATACAGTTTTTTTTTTTTTTGTAAATACATACATATTGCAGCGCAACTTTATGCAGACTGTAAGGTTTTAACTGTACGACAGCTATTTGTGCTTCAATCAATTCTTAGGATACATGGCAGTTTGGCTCCCCCTGACCCTAAAAAACGTAAACATATAATTCCCAGTATTCAGCATAAAACGAAGTTCGCAAGGCACCAATTTTACGTAATAAGTACCCACATTTATAACAAAGCCCTTAAAAAGCTAAATATTCTCGGTCTCCCCAGGTTTAAACTAAAACGTGCAGTAATTGATTGGCTGCTAAAACAGGACTACCATGGAACGGAATCTCTATTAACCTATATCACCTAATAAACACCTCTTTATGTGTAATTCACCTATTCTTCTCACACGCGCTAATCACTCACATCTCTAACACACTACAAACATACACTCACTTCATTCACTACACACAACACTATCATAAAACACCCCATCCACTTCCTCACACATTCACAATCATCAAACATTTAGGTACTTACTCTTATACAATAAAATTCACTCTTCACTTTCTCACTCTCACATTTTTAAAGTTTACCACAAGATCAAAAATGCACCCACTTGACACGGTCCACTGGCACGTCTGCCACAATAGAATCATATAAGCATACCTTATAGCCGGGTACTGCCCCCAAAGATACAGGCCTAGCCTAGTTTTCGGGGCAGGGTTGAACCTATTGTACTTATCTACCTAATGCTAAATTAAGATCTTTAATCTGTATACAGTGCAATGTACTTGAAATTTGTGGTAATAAACAATTTATTATTATTATTATTATTATATTATAGATAGAAAAACACCCAGACTCGGAACAAATACATGTAGGTCATACAAATATTTGTTCCGTGCGGGAATCGAACCCGCGACACGCAGCGTAGCAGTCAATCGCTTAACCACTGCGCCAACCGTGCCGTCAAACGTGAAAAAATGCCGCGTAAAAAACCGCGTACAAAGCAAATTGAAAAAAGAACACCAAGAAGGTTCCGAGTCTGAGTTTTTAACAAATTAAAAAAAAGTTGTATGATATATTCGGCACCATAGAGGTAGCAGTAAATAGGTTTAATGTTTTTTTTTTTTTAATTCACAAACTTAGTGCACACGATGTTCTAAATTCAATTTACTTTATCCTCTAGACGACGAATACCGACCTCTTGCATATAAGCATCTACGTCGCCAGAACGGTGGGCCGAGCATTATCCTCCATTCAATGGCATCTTCACCAATTACAGTCAATGCGGGTTGAGCATGTTGACATAGGATTTCAGTTATGCCCCCCCGGTGGGTTCCCGCATTGTCGAGGCGGGGGGGCTCAGTAGCCGTGGTGGATTGGGCCACGGTGAAGCTAAGAGGAACCCGAGGAGCGGCCGCTCGTCTAGGCTGTGCGGAAAAGCCGACGACGTAGCGGCCGGCGGGTAGGTTGCGGTGCCGCTTGGGCGACATCGCAGCCTACCTGAGGCGGGCCGCGATGTCCCCCGTGTGGGAAACATTGCGGCTGAGGATTAGAGGCCGCGGCGGGAGAGGAGTGTCGGTGTTACGTTGCCGCTCTCCCTACCTTCCGCGGCCTTGACGGGGCCGCCACCGTTTGATGGCGGACGCGGTGGGGCCGCAGGGGAAGAGGAGTGTCGGTGTGTCGTTGCCGCTCTCCCTATCCTCTGCGGCCGTAGCCCCCCATCCTGGGGGGCATGCGGGGCCCGCCATTCAGGCGGGCGTGGGGGCCAGCGGGCAACGGGTGCGGGGGCACCGTTGCCTGCATTGCACAGGCCTCCACCAGTGTTGGACGGGAATGGCTAGGTGGTCCCGGCCATTCCCGTAGCCCCCAATGTGGGGGGCATGCGGGGCCCGCCATACCAACTAGGCGGGCATGCGCCGGGAGGGCTATGGAGGTAAAGGCTATGCCTATTCCCGTGGCCCTCCCATCACGGCGAATGAGGGAACACCGCTGAGTTTTAGTGGGTATACTGTCATTCCGACAGGGAGTCCCACATACCCCGTCTCGTCCCCCGCGAGGCGGGCATGCATAAAGCATTTCTCAGCGACAAAAAAAAAAAAAAAAAAAAGGATTTCAGTTATGTCCCCCCCGGTGGGTTCCCGCATTGTCGAGGCGGGGGGGCTCAGTAGCCGTGGTGGATTGGGCCACGTTGAAGCTAAGAGGAACCCGAGGAGCGGCCGCTCGTCTAGGCTGTGCGGAAAAGCCGACGACGTAGCGGCCGGCGGGTAGGTTGCGGTGCCGCTTGGGCGACATCGCAGCCTACCTGAGGCGGGCCGCGATGTCCCCCGTGAGGGAGACATCGTGGCTGAGGATTGGAGGCCGCGGCGGGAGAGGAGTGTCTGTGATACCCTTCCTTCCGCGGCCTTGACGGGGTCGCCACCGTTCGATGGCGGACGCGGTGGGGCCGCAGGGGAAGAGGAGTGTCGGTGTGTCGTTGCCGCTCTCCCTATCCTCTGCGGCCGTAGCCCCCCCGACCGGGGGGGCATGCGGGGCCCGCTAGTCAGGCGGGCGTGGGGGCCAGCAGGCAACGGGTGCGGGGGCACCGTTGCCTGTATTGCACAGGCCTCCACCAGTGTTGGACGGGAATGGCTAGGTGCTCCCGGCCATTCTCGTAGCCCCCCAATGTGGGGGGCATGCGGGGCCCGCCATACCAACTAGGCGGGCATGCGCCGGGAGGGCTATGGAGGTAAAGGCTATGCCTATTCCCGTGGCCCTCCCATCACGGCGAATGAGGGAACACCGCTGAGTTTTAGTGGGTATACTGTCATTCCGACAAGGAGTCCCACATACCCCGTCTCGTCCCCCGCGAGGCGGGCATGCATAAAGCATTTCTCAGCGACAAAAAAAAAAAAGGATTTCAGTTATGTCCCCCCCGGTGGGTGTTCCCGCATTGTCGAGGCGGGGGGGCTCAGTAGCCGTGGTGGATTGGGCCACGGTGAAGCTAAGAGGAACCCGAGGAGCGGCCGCTCGTCTAGGCTGTGCGGAAAAGCCGACGACGTAGCGGCCGGCGGGTAGGTTGCGGTGCCGCTTGGGCGACATCGCAGCCTACCTGAGGCGGGCCGCGATGTCCCCCGTGTGGGAGACATTGCGGCTGAGGATTAGAGGCCGCGGCGGGAGAGGAGTGTCGGTGTTACGTTGCCGCTCTCCCTACCTTCCGCGGCCTTGACGGGGCCGCCACCGTTTGATGGCGGACGCGGTGGGGCCGCAGGGGAAGAGGAGTGTCGGTGTGTCGTTGCCGCTCTCCCTATCCTCTGCGGCCGTAGCCCCCCATCCTGGGGGGCATGCGGGGCCCGCCATTCAGGCGGGCGTGGGGGCCAGCGGGCAACGGGTGCGGGGGCACCGTTGCCTGCATTGCACAGGCCTCCACCAGTGTTGGACGGGAATGGCTAGGTGGTCCCGGCCATTCCCGTAGCCCCCCAATGTGGAGGGCATGCGGGGCCCGCCATACCAACTAGGCGGGCATGCGCCGGGAGGGCTATGGAGGTAAAGGCTATGCCTATTCCCGTGGCCCTCCCATCACGGCGAATGAGGGAACACCGCTGAGTTTTAGTGGGTATACTGTCATTCCGACAGGGAGTCCCACATACCCCGTCTCGTTCCCCGTGAGGCGGGCATGCATAAAGCATTTCTCAGCGACAAAAAAAAAAAAAAAAAAAAAAAGGATTTCAGTTATGTACCTTTGCGCATTTAGTGAGCCATTTTCAATTAATACTATCTCGGTATGATAGCTGGAAGTTACGTCCGCCCAAAACGTACCGGACCCTCCACCATAAGGGGTGATTTCTTCAAAACGCACGTCGGCGTAGCGTTCCCCTGGTCTTCATAACACTCGCTAACGTCGGTCCTCACCATTCAGTTAAATTCTAGCCTCATCGGAGAAGAGTACGCTACTCCAGTTACCTAGTGTCCAAGATAGGCAATTTCTAGCGAACTTTAATCGAGCAATCCGGTGCTCACGGAGTAACTTGGGGGCCTGCGCTGGTCGTCGACTGCGTATATCATCCGCTAAAAGCCTCTTCCTCACTGTCCATAGGCTAACTTGTGCTCCTCGTACCCCTTCAAGGTTTCTTTTGAGGTCTATGTAACTGCATTTGCGGTTCCTCAGCGCCTGAGTTACTAAAAAGCGGTCGTCTCGTGGTTGTGTGCAACGTTTTCTCCCAGAACCTTGCCTTCTCTGAACGGAACCTGTCTCTTGGTATCGAGTCCAGGTTCTTTGGACAGTTGAACGACTCACGTTTAACCGCTGTGAGACATAACATTGGCTACACCCCTCTTCCAGCAGCGCTATAATTTTACTAGCTCTTATTGCTTTTTCTGCCATTACAATCGACACAAAGATATCTGTTTTAGTCAAAATAAGGCAGGAATAAGCAACTAACATAAATTATTCTACTAAAAATAACTAGAAGTTAGTGTTAGTTGCCTGATAACCTTTTAAGCGCAAATAGTCCAGTCATTATATACATTTGAAAAAGAAAATGAACCGAGAAAGCCAAATTTTGGATATTACGTGGGGGGTGGCTAGAAAAGCTTAAGTTCAAATTGTCGACCAAAATAACCTTGTGCAATTTCCGCCATCTTGAAAAAACCCTTAAATTCGCTATTTACTTCTTTCTGGTGGAAGATATCGAAAAATGTTTGAAATAAAACTTGTAGAGCGTGTCCAGACCTACAAATTCGTTTTTTTATTTTTCATTTCCGACAAAAATTACGACCTCCAGCGCGCCACAAAGTCAGTAAAACTGTGCCCGGTTTTCATTTAGCCGCTCGCTCGGTTGTATCCACACGTCAAAATTAGGGCATCAGAACCGGTTTTTCCCGGTTCCAAAAGAACCGGGAATTCCCGGTTCTGAAAGACCCTGATAGAACCGGTTCTGTAAAACGAGGAACCGGTTTTTTTGGTTCTTACGGTTCTCTCTTAAAATTTTAGAAATAATATTATCTCTATAATACTCTTAATGCTAAATATCAAGTTATTATCCAAATTTATTATTAAAACAGAATATATGCAGTTATTTCACTGTTAAAGTAATAAATAACGTTATAATTTATTATTAATGATGAATCTTTAAGAAACTAACAAGGGACATTAAAGTAAATGCTCCAGGATACCCCGCGAAATTCAAATTTTTGAAATCAACACTACTATAAGAGTAGAAATGGCTCTGTTTGAGAATGGTGGTCAGAGACAGCGAGGACGATACCTATCACTCGCTTATCACCATTTACTATCAATTCCACCCACTAGTGTGGAGCTGGAACGTATATTTTCTTCCGCCGGGATAGTCTGCAATAGACTCCGTTCGTCTTTAAGCGACAAAACTTTAGACGCACTTATTTTTTTACGTTCCTTTTATTTAGGAAAGAAGAAAGCCAATACGTAATGCTGTGGTAATACTCAATTTAATCATTAATTTTCGTTATTTGGTTTTTGTTATATTTTTTTGTAATTTTTATCATTTATTTACAACTGTTATGTGCTTGTTGATTTGTTTTGAGTGTATTTGTAAAAGTTCCTATATCTAGCTTGTAAGATGGTTAATTTTTTTAAGTTTAATTTTTATTATTTCCCTTTTTGATCTCTGTAGTGTAGTGAATTATAAAGAACTGATTGTAACTGATTGTGAAAATACTGAATTTTAAAGAACTGATTGTTGCCAAAAATAGTTAAAAACGATGTTGTAATTTGAGTATAATTCAAAAAATATATAAATATGCGTACCAATAAAGTGTGTTTTATTTAGACACTTTTCAAATAGAATTTATGAAAAAAACCCGAAAGAACCGAAAGAACCGGGTACCCGGTTCCGTCTAGAATTTAGAACCGAAAGAACCGGTTCCTCAAAAAGGACCGGTTCTCGATGCCCTAGTCAAAATGGATGGAAAATGGTTCAGGGAATTATTGCAGTACAAAAAAAATTCATAAACCAGCCAAATTAGAAATCAAATACATGAAATTTATTTATTCAATTTTTTTTTTATTTATTTATTAAATTTTTTTTTTTTATTTATTTATTTATTTATGGGACCTTAATTGTAGATCGTGAAAAGAGCAACAAAAAAGTATTCTATAAAAAAAATTGTATCTCAACGGGGAACCGAGTTATGATGAAAAAACTGAATTTAAGGGTTTTTTCAAGATGGCGGAAATTGCACAAGGTTATTTTGGTCGACAATTTGAACTTAAGCTTTTCTAGCCACCCCCCACGTAATATCCAAAATTTGGCTTTCTCGGTTCATTTTCTTTTTGAAGCCGATTTTTCCGACGTAATGACTGGACTAAAACCCGCAAAAAGAAACCATAAATAAATAAGTAAGTAAAAAGTCACAAACTGAAAAAGGAATTATTATTTAAAAAAAACAAAAGTTTCGAATATGGAATTAGCT
Organism: Apamea crenata; assembly: GCA_949629185.1. Classification (NCBI taxonomy): domain Eukaryota; kingdom Metazoa; phylum Arthropoda; class Insecta; order Lepidoptera; family Noctuidae; genus Apamea; species Apamea crenata. The sequence continues at coordinate 21,556,820 of OX451353.1, forward strand.
TTTTTTCATACCCAGACTCTTTATTAAGTGCCAGCAACATAGTTTGGCTATTAAAACCTCTTTAGAACTAAATGATTATCAATAATGTAGAAAAATCAAAACCGCCCGTTTTTTTTGCAAAGGAGTGTATTTGTCACCCTGTTTCAAATGATTGAGAGATTGCTAGGCCATAAAATGGTCGGTCGTGGGTATGGTTTCTCAGTCAGACGACCGACATTCTTTAGACAGCCCATTACTACCCATTATTTCCCATGATAATTATCAGGTAAGATATTTATTTAATTATCTGTAATCTGAATGATAATGGTAAATCGTATTGTTAATGGTGTAAAATATTCCAAGCTACCAGTGATGTTTTGGTTTTTGAAGTTGAGTATCCCACCCAGTTCAGTTAGGTGTTCCGCAAGGCTCAATACTGGGTCCATTCTTGTTCTTAGTATATATCAATGATTTACCATTCGCTTTGAAGGGCATCTGAGACGTTGTACTGTTTGCAGATGATACCTCTCTTTTTTTTAAAGTAGACAGGAATAGACAAGATTTTGACGACGTAGACAGTGCACTCTCAATAAACAGATTGGTTTACGTCAAATAACCTAGTTCTCAATGCCAAGAAAACGAAATGTGTAAAGTTCGCCTTACCAAATGTTAAAAATCTAGGACCCAACATCGTCTTAGATAAAGAGATGCTTGAAACTGTAGGCTCGGCAATTTTTCTAGGACTAACAGTAGATGCCAAACTTCAGTGGGGACCTCATATATCAAGTCTAGCAGGAAGGCTCAGTTCGGCTGCCTACGCCGTCAGGAAAGTAAGACTACACTGACGTTGATACAGCTCGTTTAGTCTATTTTAGTTATTTTCACAGCGTTATGTCCTACGGTATTCTGCTGTGGGGCAAAGCCGCTGATATACAAAATATATTTGTCCTTCAAAAACGAGCTGTTCGAGCAATTTACTAGCTAGGTTTTAAAGATATTGGTATTCTCACGGTTGCATCACAATTCATCTTTGCCAACATCTTATATATTAGGCAAAATTTACACTTGTATACTAAAAACAGTGATATTCACAGTGTTAACACCAGAACACTAGAAATAAGGACAAACTACGTGCCCCCTTTCACTGGCTTTATAAGGTTCATAACTCATTTGTTGGGCTTGGTATAACCTTTTACAACAAGCTACCCTCTTCTTTGCTAGACTTGTCTTTTAATACGTTTAAAGCTCAAGTAAAATCCAACCTTTGTTCAAAGGCATACTATTCCATCGACGATTACTTACACGATAAGAATAGTTGGTCGCCCTAATTTAACGCAAGACAATGTTTATGTTTTTTCTCCAGAATTAGCTTACTGGCAGATTATTGTTATTAACTTATTTATTTATTTTACTTCGATGGTCTTAGTTTTTCATTTGTGACTTCAAGTGACAGCTATGTGAACAGAACCCAGCGATGCATAAATATGTAAGCTATGTACGACTTGTTGTTGCATTATACATGTTTGAAATAGTCAGTCTGAATTTTTATATTCCTTTTATGTGTAAGTATATTTTTTTTAACTTTACTATAACTTACTTTTATTTAAATAAATATGGATGTCAACTTTGAACGTTAATATCTCGGAAACGTGACACTACGGCATTTCGTCTTATTGTGTTTTCTGTTTGCCTTGATGTCAGATATCTATTTATATAGGACTAGCTTCTGCCCGCGGCTTCGCCCGCGTGGATGTCGGAAGTTATCCCACGGGAACGTGCTATCAGGATAAAAAGTATGTGCTTCCCCAGGATGCCATCTATCTCTTTGCCAAATAAGAAGTTCAGTGGTTTAGGCGTGAAATTGTAACATACAGTTTCAAGTTCAAATCCTCCCCTGAAAACCGAATTTTTAACCCCTTTTTGCCCCGTTAGGGGTCAATTTTCGACAACTTTACATACTTATTATTAATTATTTTCTGTCGAAAGTATCAATACTGAGTTTCGGGTTAATCGGACCGCGCATTCAATTTCTTCCACACAAACATCAACACCCCTATATCCCCCTTTGAGGGGTAGTTTGAAAAACTCATAATGATAAACTTTATTACTTACTTAGGCAAGTAGATATTGTTGCCAAGTTTCAAGTTTATTAACTAAATTAATAAGATTTTTCACACATTTTTCCACAGGGGTGGAATTTTAAAAAAATTATAAAAATTCATAACTTGACTCAAAGTTTATTTACACCAATTTTATAATTAATCAAGCCACTTATTATAATCCTCCCCTGTAAAATTAACTACCCCTTTTCATTCCGTTAGGGGTAGATTTTCGAAAAATCCTCATATGTTTTATTATTTATTTTTAGTCTTAAGTACACACACAGTACACTGTGTTTCGAGTTAATCGGACCGCGCGTTCAAATTCTTCCACACAAACTTTAACACCCCTATATCCCCTTTGAGGGGTAGTTTTCAAAAACTAATAATGATAAACTTTATTGCTTACTTAGGCGAGTATTCATGCCAATTTTCAAGATTATTAACCTAACGAATAAGATTTTCATATAAACTGTATCCCCGCTTTTCACCTCCACAGGGGTGGAATTTTGAAAAATCATTGGGGATGTGTTCATAACTTGACTCAAAGATTATTTATACCAATTTTCGAGTTAATCAAGCCACGCTGTAAAATCCTCCCCTGTAAAATTGACTACCCCTTTTCAGGCCGTCAGGGGTAGATTTTCGAAAAACCCTGATACACATTATTCTTTCCTTTTAATTTTAGGTATAAATACTGAGTTTCGATTAAATCGGACCGCGTGCTAAAATTCTTCTATACAAACTTTGAAACCCCCCAATCCCCTTTTAGGGGGGAGTTTATACAAAAAAAAAATGCCCAACTTCATAATTTACTTAGATAAGTATTCGTGCCAAGTTTCAAGTTTATTAACTCAAGGAATAAGATTTTTCATACAAACAAAATCCCCCCATTTCACCCTCTTAGGGGTGGAATTTCGAAAAACCCTTTCTTAGTGGATACCTACTCTTCACGAAGAATACACCCTCCAAATTTCATGTCTCTAGGACCAGCGGTTTAGGCTGTGCGTTGATGTCTCAGTCAGTCAGTCAGTCAGTCAGTCAGGACTTTGAATTTTATATATATAGATAGATAGATAGATAGAAGATAGATAGAAGAAGATTCATGCGTGGCTGCCCTTTTGAAAACAAAATGGCGCAACAGTAGGTATGCCACGGACGTTCAAACCCCTTTAGAATTTAAACTGTATCCAGTGCAACGCAATGAGCACCGCAACGCAACGCATTGCAAAGATCCTCCTACAATCACTTTTGGACATTTTGTATTAACCATCGCACACTACAGGCGGTCCACATCGCAACGCATTACAGCTGCCACAACAATACGCCAGACGAGGGTTCCTTCAGTGGATTGCGCTGCGGCCCGCTCTAATTTGCGCAAGCCTTTATTAGGACTGTAGTAGTAGAGTCACTATTTAGTAATCTGTCACAGACTTATATATAAGTCTGTGTAATCTGTGGTACTTAGTAGTACTAGCCGGCGGCGATGGCGACAAGCAGGCGCGGGCGCAGTTTGCGGGCAGTTGACCTTGTCCGGTAGGACTTGTTCGACTTGCTTCTAAGTTCGTGGTGAGCGAGCAATAACTTGCGTACTTACAGTTGTACAGACTTCGAGGCCTTCTGCCTCAATGGCGTGCATTGCATAAAGGCAGTGCCTACCTCGATAAATCACCATAAGCCTGTCAATTACATTTTAGTGTGTGTGCCCCACAATGAAGAAACTCACTAAATTATCATAACTTCATGCATAACTAACAAAAAACAAAATCTTCATACAAACACGCGCGGCAGTAGGCAGTCGCCCGACGGCCTACTTATTCGCACATTGTCGTTGGTCTTTACTGGTCGTTGAAGTTAATACGACAAAATTAAAAATACGTACGTCACACGCGTAATACTTAGAAGATGGCGGCTGTAATAAATTTCGTAGTTTTCGTCATGGGTGTCGTTTTCATGGTTTTTGAGGCTGCTGAAGCCAATAGTGAGGTCAAAATGAAAATCCAAGATGGCGGCTGCGACTATTTTCAAATTTTTCGTCATGGGTGTGGTTTTCATAAGTGTACCACGTGAGCTCGACAGTGGATGTGCGAATACACTTGTGCGACAAAACTGTACTGCGACTCACCATAGTTCGAATGCACGCTTGTGCGACAAGCAATAATATTAAGTCTTCGACGTCAGAGGCACCCCGAGGTTCGGTTTGGTTAGGTTCCTTTAAGCCCTGCAGTCCTGCAGACTGAAATAGGGTCCGTCCGTCGACTAAGTCTTAATATTAGGCTTGTCGCACAAGCGTGCATTCGCACTGTGGTGAGTCGCAGACGTACAGTTTAGTCGCACAAGTGTTATTCGCACATCCATTTGTCGAGCTCACATAGTACACTCGGTTTTCATGGTTTTCGATGGTGCTGGACCCGATAATAAAGTCAAAACGAAAATCCAAGATAGCGGCTGTATTTATTTTTTTATTTTTCATCATTGGTGTCGTTTTTACGGGTTTCAAGGGTGCTAAAGTCGATAGTGAGGTAAAACTGAAAATCCAAGGCGGCGGCTGCGAGAATTTTAAAAGTTTGTCATTTTAAAAGTTTAACAATCGCCATCTTGGATTTTCATTTTGAACTTCGTTCCTGCCGGGGGTCCCCGGCCACACACGTTTTTTTTATACCCAATAAATCAATTGCTTTTTACATAAAGTGCCTGCCTACCTGTTCTGAAAACAATTGCACGCCACTGTTCTGACTAGAGAGCCTCGAGAGCCCCGAACTGGCTGCTGCTTGTCTGATAATATATGTTAACCGACGACCTGAAGAGCATTGTCTCTCTTGCAATCAAACGCCTGAAGTATGAACGATGAGGTCTCATCTCAAGTCTCATAGCATAATATCTTATTACAAATATACGAAAAATGTCAGTAAATGTTCAATAGCCACTGCTTGCGAAATTGACTTTTAGGCGATGATTAATATCCGTTTAGTCGACATTTGACAGATTCTACTTTTGACATCATAGTCTACATATGAGAGATTCTACGTTTGTCAGATTTTTAAAAAAGTGACAAATAACGAACATTGAAATAATAATACTGTTTATATTATAAATTTAGAATCAATCTTACACATTTTATAACTGTGGCGCTGTGGCTGTGTGGTTTGGTTTTACATTCAAAAATATGTTTCTGGCACTCGCCGGCCACTGCCGCGGCAGCGCTCGCTTCGCTCGCTCGGCTCGTGCGTTATGTGGTCACAGTTCTTACCTAACCTAACCTAGCTTTTTCGATTTAAAAAAGATATACATATGCGTGTAAGATAAGAACGTAAGCGTAAGAACGGCTGGGACGATTTTTATGATCTTTGACTTGTTTGATTTGTCTCCGCCCTGAATAGCAAACGTAGAATCTGTCATATGTCATTGAGTTGTATGTCAATGGTCATAATATGTAGACTATGATGTCCAAAGTAGAATCTGTCAAATGTCGACTAAACTTTAATATCGAGTATCGACCAACACAAGTACACACACACAAACACGAGCGTGCCCCGCCTAACCTCCACTTCTATTTTATATCACAGTTTTCACCTACATAAATTCGATAAAACAATACAATTGTTTGACATACTTACGTAGGTACGTACTGTAACCCGTCATTGTATACATTATAATGTAACTAATTAGGTAGGATGCGTATGTGGCGTGGTGTTATACTACTACTCATGTAAGTAGGTACCTACTAGTGCACGTGAGCGGTCGGAGCGGCTCACCTTGAGAGCAGCGGCATCGACCACACACACATCACACACACATAACTATCTTGACACACACTGATGCATCCACTCATGTCTTATGCGTTTACAGTCAGACAAACTAATTGGTTTACATTTTATATGTGTGGGTGAAGTCAAACACTAAATAAAACGAGCGAGCCCTGTGTTTAGTACTGTGCGTATGGCAATAGTATACCTATAATCATTCAGTGATTTTACTGAATGAGATATAATATTTCGCATTATTTTACTATAGTAACCTTGGCACAATGGCTATCGTCTTTGATCAGTGAACGACAAGTCGTAAGATCGAACCATGTGTGCTCTGTGCTGTGCTGTGCTGTGCAGCAAATGTCTTTTTTTACTTAAAAGTTGAATTTGTAACGACTCGATCCCGTTCATGGATGAGTAATGAAGTTTGCAACGTTTGAGACAGTCACGGAACTCTCAGGCCATTTTATTTTGACTGTTTAGAAAATAACTACCAACAATTTTAAAAACTTGTTTTCAAGCACCCTATTTTATAAAAAATGAGCGTTCTTACTTGTCAGTCTACGAGTATTTGCATTACTGAGTTTATTGATTGCTACTCGTATTCGTGTGCGGATTTATTTCTGTGGATCCAACCATGCATCATGAAATCGTTGTTCTGCATGAGCAAAACATATCTGTAGGTATATGAAATTGCAAGGCGCCTAATGATATCGGTGTGTAACAGTTTGATATTACGTTGATATTCAAAATCAAAATCAAAAGTCATTTATTCAAATTAGGCTGAGAATCAGCACTTTTTAACGTCAAAATTACAAAAGACAGTCACCCAAAAACGCCCGCCCTTCCCCACTTCCTAGTGCTATAGCTGGGAAGAAGAAGTGGCGCAACAAACTCCCCAGCAGCACAGCTGTATGTTCAATTAAAAAAAAAAAACTTGATTGTATACAATACTAGGTATGTTCGGTAATTAACATTACAAAACAGAACATAAAATTAAATTATTTGCCATAATATGTCAGCTATAATACACTAGGTAGGCATATTATCATAAATGCATTATAGTTTTTTTTGTCTAAGATGATTATGATAAAATTAACTTGGTCTAGCCCATTGTTGTCCAACTACGGCACGGGCCTTTAGACAGATTAAAGAAAACCCTTCGAATTACGTAAATAAAAATAGATTATTATGTTTACCAATGTCAGTGAAGGTACCTATTATATATATTATAGGTATATTTAAAACACATAAGTATTTTAACTTGTATGCGCATGTATTGTATATAAGTAATATTAATTAGCCATAGTATATAAAGTATATTATATACACAGTATATTATATTTATTTATTATAATAATAGCTATTATTATAGGTACAGCCCGCGCCAAACTTTGTGACCGCCTTGAATGAATATAGTCGCGAGTCCGAACTTGCGCATGGTACAGTCTAGTGGACAATACGTAATCAACCAAACGCGCGTCGCGGGTGAGCGGTGCGGGCGCGCGGGGTGTGGCCCTGCCCCCCAGCTCTTGTGCATCCCGCTAATACCTGATTTTGTGTTCTGCGCAATGCAATGAGCCTAGCTTCGGGGCGGTCACAAAGTTTGGCGCGGGCTGTACCTAAGTATTTTAAATACTGTTTTGTTTTGTATCCACAGAGGAGAACCGTGCAGTGTGCAGTTATGGGTCCGCCAGTATGCGGATTCAGGAGACGTAGAACATCTTCGACGTCGGCCAAAACCAAAGGCAAATGCATCGGCTCGACACCACGACATCGTGGCAAGGCACAAGGCTGATCCCTTCTTGTCCACCCGCGTAACAGCAACAGCACACAATGTGTGCTTACAAACTGTGAGAAGTCACCTACATTCAGCTGGTTTACGTTGCAGCAAGCCAGCGCGGAAGATTTTGCTGTCCATTGCGCACCGAAAAATTTATTATATATATATTATTACGACTATGATCCTTATTTTTATGTAAATAATGTTCATATTTGTTAAGCGAATATGAACAAATACAAATCTTAGCATTATTTAGGTATACCGCCGTAAGTGTGTAAAGTGATGTTATTGTTATGCGGTTAGAAGTTGTCATAATTTCTTACTATCTGACATGTTGATTCACTTCACCTCTAATGTTACTTTGTTTCAATTTATATACCTACCTACTTTGACAAACTATTTACGTCTATCCCTAACCAAAAAAACCTTTGTCTTTGTCAAAAAAAACAGCCGGTCGATTCTGTAAAAATCTCACCGTGGAAACTCAAGTGAAGTGAGCTTGATGTGAGTTGTCAGTAGTGTCAATCCCTAGCATTATTTAGAATGACAGCTCACTCCACGCTCACTTCACCTAAGTTTTCACGGTGAGATGGTTACAGAATCGCACTGCTGATCAGTGTTTTACTCATTCGTACGTCTAGTATGAATAGCTAAAGAATATATATTATGTTTAAACCCAGTTTGCATTAAATCATTGTATCGGCCACACAAGTTTTTTTTTGCTAACATACAGCCCACACCAAATTGAACCTTAAAACAGCCATTGTAAGGAAGGAACATATTGGAAGAAACGATACGGATGATTTGCTAATGATCCAAGCGATAAACTCGCTCATTCCAACCAATACCCATGATTATCTAATAAAAGTAAAAAAAATATAATTGGTCTTATTTAATTAACTTTCTACTTTTTTGCTTGGGTGATTTATTTGACTACAAAATTAACTTAACAAAGAAAACAAAAAGTAGGTAAAAAGCAACAAAACAATTTTCCTCAGTTGGAATCGAATTCACGTCGTCTGGCTTATATCAGTAGCTATCGCAGGCACTTACACCAATTAAGCGCTTATTACACTATCCAATTTTAAGGAATGCTAACTAGGAAATCGGCAGATGTAATAGCAGTTAGAACAGATTGGATCCAATTTAGTGTAAATTGGAGGTCCAATCGCACTACTTCCCAAATTGTGTACAATCCTTCTTCACGAATGCGTCTGCATGCGTCGTTTGACTGATTTAAAATCCAATTTAGTATCCAATTTAGTGTAGTGTAATCACTAGCTTCCGATTTCCTAGTTAGAGTGTTGCTAGTTAGCATTCCTTAAACTGGATAGTGAAATAAGCCCTTTAGCTATGCGAACCTTGTTGGCTCATATTCCTTCATTGTGAACCCGTTTATTTTATCTTTAACCGCGCGTGTATACTCGTATTACGTATAGGTACCCACACAATAATAATGACAGTTACCGATGTATGCGCGATGTAAACTAATTAGCTGTACCGTACGTGCGTGTGAATGTGTCAAAAGTTATGGTGCTTTATGTGCATATTTGCATATCAAAACAAGTCTAATCAACTTGTGCACTAAAAACAGTGATATTCACAGTGTTAACACTAGAAATAAGGACCAACTACGTGCCCCCTTTCACCGGCTTCATAAGGTTCATAAATAACTCATTTGTTGGGCTTGGTATAATCTTTTATAACAAGATACCCTCTTTTTTGCTAGACTTGCCTTTTAATGCGTTTAATGCGACTACTTACACGATAAGAATAGTTGGTCGCCCTAATTAACGCAAGACAATGTTTATGTTCTTTCTCCAGAATTAAGCTGCTTTCAGACTACGCTATAATATAATAGCATATAGGTAGTATATAGCTCATAGCACAACCATATCGCGCACCATACATTGTTATGGACACGTTCATACTGTACTGTACTATAATTATTGGCTTACCTACCTACTATTAAAATTAATACTAGATCCTTCTTTGCTATAGGTACTATATGGCACTATAGTATAGCGTAGTCTGAAAGCAGCTTTAGCTTACTGACAGGTTATTGTTATTAGTATTATTTATTTTACTTCGAGGATGGGAAATCATCAAATGACCCCTCCCGCTCTGGGTGGAGCAGAAGGGAGTGTCAGACTCTTACTGACTAAAACCCACCCGTGTTCCTTCCTTAGCCCTTTCTGTTCCAGGGCAGCGGTAACCCTTTTGGACGATCCCGCCGACTTCGATGGTCTTAGTTTATCATTTGTGACTTCAAGTGAAAGCTATATGAAATGCATAAATATGTAAGCAGTCACGCCCTTTATGCCTGGATTTATTTCGGTAGTAAGTTTTTATTTACATTTTAATTTTAATTATTTTTTAGCTTGAGTACGTATACTTTATTAAATTTGTTGGTATATTGGCGTGGCTAGCTGACATATATGGCAAATAATTTAATTTTATGTTCTGTGTCTTGTAATGTTAGTTACTTAATATAGGTACCTACCTAGTATTGTGTATACAATACTAGGTACACACATAAACTCCCCAGCTGTCTGGTCAGTTACAAAATACTTGATTGTATAATCAAGTATTTTCTAACTGACCAGACAGCTGGGGAGTTTGTTGCGCCACTTCTTCCCAGCGATAGCACTAGGAAGTGGTGAAGGGCAGGCGTTTTTGAGGACTGTCTTTTGTAATTTTGACGTTCAAAAAGTGCTGATTCTCAGCCTGATTTGAGTAAATGACTTTTGATTTTGATTTTTTTTTTTATTTTGATTTCAAGTAATTTAACATAACTAAGTAGATCATTTTGACGCACAACTCGAATTCAAGAAATAACACCGCAAGCGTATTAATAAAACACAAACTTTATTCCATGAAACTATTAAGATATCACAAATGACAATGATGTTCTCTACATGCATGCACTATTAAACAAAGACTCGGCACCGTTCACGTTCACTTTTTTATTGTAACAAGCACGTCACAGCACCCGTGTCGAGTGTCCGCCACAGTCGCCACGCGCTCACGTCTAGCACACGTGCCGGGCAGGCTGCTGAGCAGGCTTTGGCCGAAGTGCTCATTAATTGGAAAAACACTTATTGGGTCCCAAATAAACCACAAACCCCACCTTAACCCATGTCTCCACTGCTGCGAATGTCACAAAGCAACACATTCCTTCAATAGGGTGGATCGGTCAGCGTAAGCCACTGCGCCGCAGTGGTCCACGCGCGCCTGCTACGGGAACAGGTACATGTAGAACAGCATGGCGAGGCCGGCGAGCGCCAGCGGCGGGCCCCACACGCTCAGCAGCGCGCCCAGCGTCAGCGGCTCCGCCTCGTGCGCCGGGCTCGGGTCGCGCGGCGCTTGCACCTCCCAGCGGTCCTCATCCACCACCTCGCCCGCCACGAACTTTTCGCGCCAGTCCAACGCGATCTCGCTGTGCCCCACGTCGTGGAAGCACTGCGACGCGTCCTTGCCGGCGTTGTCCAGCAGCACATCCACGCCACCCGGGTGGTCGTCCAGGAGCTGCGTCACGTCGTACACCACGTTGTCGATGATGATGGCGGCATCCTTGCGGTGGTTGCGCGCCTCGACCTCTTTGCGCGTGAACTTAGCGGTGGCCATGTCGCGCGCGGGTTGCTCTGGCGGCGGCTAGCTGAGGACTGTCGACTTGTCGATGTCGATTGTCGAGTGTCGGGCCCGGGGTGCGCGTGCGATGCGCTGGCTCGGGGAGGCGTCCTTCACTCTCTCTCAACTGACCGAGTGACACGGACCATTTATATATAGTCTATGACACGGACGGCGCAGAAGACTCGCCAGGACGCGCCGCGCACCAACAGACCTGCACCTCGCCTAGTCTACCCTCCGTATGCAAACTTATTCGACAACAATACGATGTCTTTTTTACTTTTTCTACTTATTTTTCTACGTAGGTACCGTAGTCGTAAATATTTGTGAAAGACAAAATAAATTTGCGTTAGACAATAATATGTACAACACAAACACAGAGACAGAGGAACCTCAAGCCAGGCACCGATCTAGGGGGGGGGGGGGGGCAAACTGGGCAACGCAAGGTAACCGAAAGGCAAGAAGAAGAAATACCTAAATAGGAAAAAAGGAGGAACTCTTTCGATCTGTAATGATTTTTTAACCGTCTTCAAAAAAGGAGGAGGTTCTCCATTCGGATGTTTATATTTTTTTTTATGTATGTCCGGGCATAACTCCGTCAGTTATGTATAAACGGATTTGCAAAATTATTTTTTTGTTCGAATGAAGTTTATCCCGAAAAAGTCCCATTTAAACGTAAAGATCTGATGATGAGTTTCGGAGACAGACAACGGAACTCGTCATTAAATGCCAACAAATCAACCGCGATTGCTGCTATCGCATATGTATGCATTGTTTACGCAATCACACAATATAACTTCACGCCTGTACCCTCTAAAGGAGTACGCAGATGCGTTCAGTATGCCACGGTATACCCCATTTCTGTCAAAGTTGTTATTGGGGTACCTACCTCGAATCTTGCAAGTATATGAATTTGTGTGGGGTAGGTGAGGTCACGAAAATGCGGAACCAACGACACCGACTTCCGAAATTAAAGTTATTTTTCACTTTGTAGTGTTGTTTTTTTGGAAGTCGATCGTTTATTTTTTGGTAAAAAAGTTTTTATTTTTCACTTTTTTGTTGTATATACCTACCTATATTTATACCTATCCCACACAATTTCATAGATACCTACTTACAAGAATAAAGGTACTTCAATAACAACTTTGACAGAAATGAGGGTGTACCGTAATATACTAAACACATCTCAGGGTCAGGTCTTTCTTTTCCGTGCATATCGAAATAGACAATTGAGGTATGACAGTTTTGGCTTTTGAGGGTATAATTGGCTAGCCACCGGACACTGATATTTTATTGTCTACGTTATCTTTGGCCCATGCCACAGCTAAACGTGGTGAATTTGTTACCTGTCTACCTCATTTTACGAAAATAGACTTGAAGATAATGTATGGTATTTAATGTATTTCATTAACGTCTATAATGCAAAATAAGATTATTAGTTAAATGTCACGGACAACACAACGGTAGGCGTTTCGAACCGACATGCTATCGAACTAATAAATTTGCGAAATAATGATCAATCGCTGTAGGGTTTTTCGCAACAGGATTTTTCGCACAAACATTACATCGCACCAATAAAGCATCGATGGGATAAAACATCGTACATACATTGTTGGCGCCTAGTGCTACATTCATAGCAACGTTCAAAACAACGACGTCATTCATATGAGACGCTGTAAATAGTTAGGAGTTTACTATTTTTTTCTTAATTTTTATAAGTTACCCTACATTACCTTTTGTTAATTCTCATCTTTGCAAACGATTGATCGCTCCGCAAATTATTGTAAAAAACCTATTCTGTGTCGAAATACAAGCTTAAAACTATCCGTGGGTTTCATTTATGTCCAATACGAGACATAAAATTTGGCGACCGTGACAGGACCTTTCGCAAAACGAAAAAATATCAAGAAATTACGAAGCCCGGTCAGCTTGACCATCTAAGCTACAGATCTGCTACATCAAAAAACTATATGTTGGAGTATTTGGAGGTTCAGCCATTGCAGCCTACACCTGATTTACGGTCTGGACACAGTGATATCAACAGAAGTCGCCGTACAGCAGCCTGGCCAATGCAGCTAAGTGACCTTTCCTTGACCTACTCACACATACCTACGTTTTTTCCCTACTGATCCTTTATAATTCATAAACACCGAGATTTTACATGTGCTTATTTCATGCAGATAGGTACTTGAATAACTAATTAAGCAGTGATGAATTCCTAAGATAAATATCTACACACATAGAATTCATTGACTTCATATTGTTTTTTTGGCGTAGGTAAGTACCTACGTCAATGTCTTACCGGTTTGAATGACCTACTTATTTTACAAGATACATTGTATCTATCACAGCTACAAGTAGATACCTTTACAGTCTAAAGTATTATCTATTATATTTTCAACAATTAGATTCGAGCCTAGGTAAATAATAATATTTTTGCAAGTCATTAAGATTGTTTCGCCGAACATTCCAGGAACGGTGACGTCATTTGAGACGGCCGGGGCCTCCAATATAGTCAAGCCTCATCCACGGTACCTCATCCACGGAGTACTGTCGGGTTCAGCACCGGTACTTCCGGACCACAGGTGACACAGGAAGAGGGACGTAAGATAAATATTTTATTAATAGTTCATTGTATTCTTGCATAGTTTTACCGCAGGTACATATATAATTCTTATTACTAAAAAATACACATTTCTTTTATTTGCTTTGTTTATTGTTACAATGGGCAAGGATGACGGTTCTGTGCAAGAATTACAAGATCTCATTGTTAAACGTAGTTCAATAAAGGGCCAAATTACTAAGTTTAGGAATTATTTAACGAATCTGTTGACAAAGGATTCTGTTACACGCATTGAACTAGCCGAGTTAACACTTAAACTTAGTAAATTTGAGTCACTGTCCGTTCGCTTCGACGACTTGCAGAATCAGATTGAGATATTAAATTCGAGTAATTTATCAATCGAGATTGATGAAAGGGATGATATCGAACAATTATTCATAACAAACATTGCCAATGCTCAGAGTCTCATTCAAGATCATCAGCCTAATAACCGCCACGATGAATCTGGCAACATGCTCAATTCTAGCCGTGGTTCAGCTGCTCTTTTGAATGCAGGCAATCACGAAGTAGGGTTCAAACTGCCACAGATACAAATAGCCAAATTCAACGGAACTTTCTTCCGTTGGCTTGAATTTCGTGACACATTTAAGTCAGTCATACATAATAATGAGCGCATTGCCCCTATTAATAAGTTTCATTATCTATTATCTTATTTGGAGGGAGATGCAGCTAGAATAGTGAGTAACTTGGAAGTCTCCAATTCTAATTATAGTATTGCTTGGAAATTGCTATGTGACAGATATGATAACAAACGACAGTTAATAAGCCATTATTTGTCTTCTTTATTAAACATAAATCCAATGTCTCGCGAATCAGATAAGTCACTTCGCTTTATGGTGGACCACGTTACCAAGAACCTGAGAGCTTTGTCTGGCTTGGGGCTACGTGTTGATAATTGGGATGTTTTATTAATACATATACTGTGTTCTAAGCTAGATAACCGTACTCTTACCAAGTGGGAAGAATGGCGTGGCACTTTGGCTGATTTAATACCTAACTTACAACAATTTAATAAATTTTTAATTGATCGAGCAGATGTACTTGTGTCTCTAAACCACTCTTCATCAAACCATAATAATAATAATAAGGCATCGGCTTCTACATCATCTAAAGGTACCAACAATAAAGCCGAACGTCAGCATAATAAATCTGTTACATGCCAATCTGCTTCTCAAGGTAATTCTTCATCTTCTTCAGGTTGCGTTGTTTGTCAGGGTGAACATAGAATCTACGATTGTCCTATTTTTAAGGCCAAGAGTGTGGAAGATCGTATAATTGAAGTTAATAAATTAAATCTTTGTTCAAATTGCTTAAGGTCCGGGCACATTACACGAAACTGCTACCTCAGACCTTGCCGAGAGTGTAAGAAGAAGCACAACGCTCTTTTACACATTCCGGTAGCAACCGAAACCTCTGCTGCAGGCACCACAACCTCTGCTGCAGACACCACTACCCCTGCTGCAGCTACCACATCATCATGTGGAACGATAGCTAATCATACTACACAGGGTTCAAAACATATTCTACTATCTACTGCCTTAGTTGGGGTGTGTAACCCTACAACAAATAAAACAGAACAAGTACGTGCCTTGTTAGATTGCGGCAGTCAATCGTCTTTTATGACGCAATCACTTAGAGACAAATTATCCTTATCAGGTAATTCATTATTTAACAATTATATTAACATTGTCGGTATCGGCAATCATGTCAATAGTAAAGTCACAGAGAGTTGTGTGGCGCAGTTAAAATCGTTAATTAAACCGTTTCACGTCACAACAACTTTTCTAATATTACCGGAATTAACAAGTAATATTCCCAGATACACAATAAACACTCAGCAACTGCAAATACCTACTGAGGTACACCTTGCTGACCCTAGTTTTAATCAATCCTCCGCTGTGGACCTACTCATCGGAGCAGATTTGTTTTGGGATATTCTTGGCTGCGAGCAGCGTTCTCTAGGCCCTAATAATCCCACTTTAAGAAATTCCCAATTTGGTTGGCTTATTTCTGGCCCAATCAAAGTAAACGATTTAAATAATATATCTAATATTCAATGTCATCATTCGTTGACTTCAGTTAAATCGGAAAATGATTTTAATGTAGAAATGTCAAAGTTTTGGGAGCTTGAAGAAGTGCCATTAAAATCGCCATTGAGTCACGATGAAAGATTATGTGAAAAACATTATTTAACTCATATGAAACGATTAAATACTGGCAGATTTTCTGTCCGATTACCACTTATAGATTCACCTAATTGTCTTGGAGAATCATATACACTAGCAAAAAAACGTTTTTATAATTTAGAGAAAAGATTCCGAAAGAACCCACAACTTAAATCACAATATGTCAACTTTATAAAGGAGTATGAACAGTTGGGTCATCTCTCACAATCTGATGTATTAAGACCCAATATATCATATTTTTTGTGTCATCACGCCGTGTTTAAAGAAAGCAGCGAATCCACTAAAATTCGTGTTGTTTTTGATGGATCAGCTCCTACTTCATCTGGATTGTCAATCAATGATATTCTTATGACAGGTCAAAATATACAGGACTCTCTATTCTCCATTCTAGTACGGGCTAGACAACACAAGTACCTCCTGACCGGCGATCTAGAGAAAATGTATCGCCAGGTGCAAATTAATGAGGAAGACCGAAATCTCCAGCTCATACTGTGGAGAGAAGATGAGTCCCAACCTATCAAAACGTTAAGACTCAATACTGTAACTTACGGTATGGCAAGCTCCAGCTATTTGAGTACACGTTGTCTGTGGCAGCTTGGCGAAGAAAATCCAGATGAAACCATTAAAAATGTAATTCAGCACGACTTTTATGTGGATGATATGATAACTTCGAGTGACAGTGAACACAAACTAAAGCATATTCTGCAAGGGGTTACCGCGGCACTTAAACTAGGTTGCTTTAATCTAAGAAAACTTAAAACTAATGTAACTAGCATTTTTGACTCATGTTCTTTAGATGTTAATGAAAGGTTAACACTCAGTGAGTCTTCTAGCACCCTGGGTTTGGGCTGGGATCCATCGACGGATACACTGCATTTTCCAATGCAATTCCCAGTTCCTTTGAATAGCAATCGTCCAACTAAACGTTCAATATTATCTAACTTATTTAAAATTTTCGACCCCTTGGGTTTGCTCAGTCCATGTGTAATGCAAACCAAGGTTATATTGCAACAGCTTTGGTTGGAGAAATTAGGCTGGGATGATTCGATTCCTGAAAATATTGCTTTGACCTGGGCTAAGTTTACTGATTCTCTATCTGCACTTGGGAACATAAAAATTCCAAGGCATGTACTCTGTGATGAGCCAATATCTATAGAACTTCACTGTTTCTGCGACGCTTCCCAAAGTGCGTATGGAGCTTGTATTTATGCACGATCGGTAAACTCTGCCAATGAAGTCACTGTAAAATTATTGTGTGCTAAATCCAAGATTGCACCCACTAAACCTACAACAATCCCACGCTTGGAGCTTTGTGCTGCGCTCTTGGCCGCTAGATTGTGCAAGGCGGTCAGAGATTCCTTGCGGTATAAGGTAAATAGTGAGGTTTATTGGAGTGATTCCAGTATTGTGCTGGCATGGCTTCATTCGAGTTTTAAGAATCTTAAAACTTTTGTTGCGAATAGAGTATCAGAAATTTGTGATCTGACAGACGTAAATTCTTGGCGTCATGTTCCAACATCAGTTAATCCAGCTGATCTCATATCTAGGGGGGTCAGCCCTAATAATATTAAAGATAATTTATTGTGGTGGTCGGGTCCACAATATTTATTGCAATCGGAAGACACTTGGCCTGTTTTAAATAACAATGAAGTTAATGTAAATAACTTACCGGAAACCAAACAGAATTCTGTAATTGTTAACCTAGAAACCTCAACAGAATACTTTATCAATTTTCAAAACTATCAAAGTTATGATCACATAAAACGAATATTTGCATACGCGATACGATATATTAATAATTTAAAATTAAAGTCTTGCAATAAATCTATAGTCTCAGGTACTTTAAGAACAAATGAGTTACATAAGTCATTTATTAACTTGTGTCGTTTAGCACAGCAACCAGTCATTCCCAAGTGAATACAAAACACTCGCCAACGGCCACTCATTAGAATCTAAATCTAAACTTTTATCATTGTCTCCTTTTTATTGCCCCAATGATAAACTAATTCGAGTAGGCGGTCGTATTGATTCCTCAAAATATCATTATGATAAAAAACATCCCGTGTTGCTTGATGCATCTCATCACCTCACGAAATTAATATTTCAATATGAACATATTCGTAATTTACATGCTGGCCCACAGTTGCTACTGGGCATTATTAGAGATTACATTTGGCCTATTAATGGCAGACGTCTCGCTAGGCAAACTGTTCGTCATTGCGTCAAGTGTCGGCGGTTTCAAGCTAAGCCGTTGGAACCTATAATGGGTAATTTACCTTCCCAAAGGGTCACGCCAAACTTCCCATTCACTAGTGTAGGCATAGATTTCGCCGGTCCTTTTTTCATTTTAAATAGGAAAGGACGCGGTTCAAAATTAGTCAAAGGCTATCTTTGTCTTTTTGTATGTTTAACGTATAAATGTTTACATCTTGAAGCTGTAAGTGATTTAACTAAAGACGCGTTTATTCTTACCTTTCGTCGGTTTGTGTCACGACGAGGAAGGCCAATGGAAGTATTTTGCGATAATGGTCGTAATTTTGTATCCGGTGCTAAGGAGATAAATCATTTTTTTAAGATTAACGCGGACTCTCTTTCTGATTTTGCAAGCGGGGAAGAGATCAATTTTATTTTCTCGCCTTCTTACGCCCCTCATTTTGGTGGAATTTGGGAGGCCGGTGTGAAATCGGCTAAGTACCATATAAAACGTGTGATGGGGAATTCCCATTTAACTTTTGAAGAGCTATCTACCCTTTTTGCACATGTAGAATCCATTCTGAATAGTCGTCCGCTTTGCCCGTTATCCTCCTCACCTGATGACCTTCTTTGCCTCACCCCTGGTCACTTTCTTATTGGCCGGCCCCTTACTGCTCTTCCATCACCTGCCTTAGAAGACCGCAATTCCAACAATCTACAACGTTACCAACGAATACAGCAAATTCATCAACATTTTTGGCGTCGGTGGCAGAGTGAATATATCGCTGACTTACAGCAACGTAGCAAGTGGAGAACCGACAAGTCAAGCCTGAACATCGGTGATTTAGTCCTTCTGAAGGAGGATAATACGCCGCCTCTCTGTTGGAGACTGGGACGAGTGCAGAAATTATTTCCTGGATCAGACGGAGTTTCTCGAGTAGCTGATGTGAAGACCCAACGGGGTGTTGTACGACGTCCTTTGGTTCGCCTCTGCCCTCTGCCTTCCTCGGATGAAATAAAGGGTTGAAAACTGAAGTTTTCAACGGCGGGAGGATGTTGGCGCCTAGTGCTACATTCATAGCAACGTTCAAAACAACGACGTCATTCATATGAGACGCTGTAAATAGTTAGGAGTTTACTATTTTTTTCTTAATTTTTATAAGTTACCCTACATTACCTTTTGTTAATTCTCATCTTTGCAAACGATTGATCGCTCCGCAAATTATTGTAAAAAACCTATTCTGTGTCGAAATACAAGCTTAAAACTATCCGTGGGTTTCATTTATGTCCAATACGAGACATACATACAACTGAATTATCGACGTACCATGTTCGATATAATAAAAATCGGATCATCAGCTTTCGAAATCAAGTACGGAACCCAAAACAGATGGCGGGATGAGCTGGACTTGTTCTTAAAGGATTGGCCCCCAATCGCAGTAGGCAGGGGAAAGTGGAAAGAGAGTAGGGAGGCCTTCGCCCTGCAGTGGGACAACACTTGGGGCTTATAATAATAATAATAAATTGTACGCGTTATTCGCGACTAGGTGGACCCAGTACCCCGTTCTGTAACTGGACCGTTATGTTGTATCAGCAGCACATCCAAAATAATACCTACACTAGGTGTAAGAGAATTTCTTGTAGGTTATAAATGAACTACCCGCCAAGTGCGTGTCGGATCACGCGCAATAAAAGGTACCGTAGTTGGGATGAGATTATCCTAAAAACCATCTTAACTTTGTAGTGTAAAAGTGTTTGTACAAACCTACTTACAAAATAAAATCATTTATTTATCATTATCATTAGTTGAAAAGATATTCTCCCATATATAGATATACGTCACGGACAATTTCTCCAAATGCAAATGTAATTAAATTAAATGAAATGTGTAAATAGGATATCGGAATGACTTTTACAAGTCATTTTAAGGTTCCTTACCAAAATGCCCGATTATTTTGCAAATAAGAATTAAATCTATATATATAAAATTCAAAGTCCTGACTGACTGACTGACTGACTGACTGAGACATCAACGCACAGCCTAAACCGCTGGTCCTAGAGACATGAAATTTGGAGGGTGTATTCTTCGTGAAGAGTAGGTATCCACTAAGAAAGGGTTTTTCGAAATTCCACCCCTAAGAGGGTGAAATGGGGGGATTTTGTTTGTATGAAAAATCTTATTCCTTGAGTTAATAAACTTGAAACTTGGCACGAATACTTATCTAAGTAAATTATGGGAACTAACGGGGATTGGGGGGTTTCAAAGTTTGTATGGAACAATTTTAGCGCGCGGTCCGATTTAATCGAAACTCAGTATTTGTACCTAAAATTGAAAGCAAAGAATAATGTGTATCAGGGTTTTTCGAAAATCTACCCCTGACGGCCTGAAAAGGGGTAGTCAATTTTACAGGGGAGGATTTTACAGCGTGGCTTGATTAACTCGAAAATTGGTATAAATAATCTTGAGTCAAGTTATGAACACATCCCAAATGATTTCTCAAAATTCCACCCCTGTGGGGATGAAAAGCGGGGATACAGTTATATGAAAAATCTTATTCGTTAGGTTAATAATCTTGGAAATTGGCTTGAATACTCGCTTAAGTAAGCAATAAAGTTTATCATTATTAGTTTTTCAAAACTACCCCTCAAAGGGGATATAGGGGTGTTAAAGTTTGTGTGGAAGAATTTGAACGCGCGGTCCGATTAACTCGCAACTCAGTGTACTGTGTGTGTACTTAAGACTAAAAATAAATAATAACACGTATGAGGGTTTTTCGAAAATCTACCCCTAACGGGGTGAAAAGGGGTAGTTAATTTTACAGGGGAGGATTTTAATAAGTGGCTTGATTAATTATAAAATTTGTATAAATAATCTTTGAGTATAGTTATGAATTTTTATGATTTTTTTAAAATTCCACCCCTGTGGGGGTGAAAAGCGGGGATACAGTTTATGTGAAAAATCTTATTAATTTAGTTAATAAACTTGAAACTTGGCAATAATACTTGCCTAAGTAAGTAATAAAGTTTATCATTATAAGTTTTTCAAACTACCCCTCGAAGGGGGATATAGGGGTGTTGAAGTTTGTGTGGAAGAAATCGAATGCGCGGTCCGATTAACTCGAAACTCAGTATTGATACTTTCGACAGAAAATAATTAATAATAAGTATGTAAAGTTGTCGAAAATTGACCCCTGACGGGGCAAAAAGGGGGAAATCGGTTTTCAGGGGAGGATTTAAACTTGAAACTGTATATTACATTTTCATGCCTAAACCACTGAACTTCTGATTTGGCAAAGAGATAGATGGCATCCTGGGGAAGCACATACTTTTTATCCTGGTAGCACGTTCCCGTGGGATAACTTCCGACATCCACGCGGGCGAAGCCGCGGGCAGAAGCTAGTAAAAATATATATATCGTCAGTGGAAAGGGGAACATGCTAAAGCGCCAAAATGGTACTTTTGGGAAATGAGGTTTAAAGTTTTTATTTTTTGTTTTTAATTCATTATCTTTTTTATTTATATTCCGATTTTATTAAACTAAAAATATAACATTATTAAAAAATCTGTTGTAAGTACGTATGTAAAGACGCCAGCGTCTGCAGGTCAAGCTACCCGAAACTGTCACATTTTCCCATTCAACCTTGAACCTTAATGCTTTATATGATAAAGTTGAAAATCTATTAAACAAATTTGACAGATTGTAGTAGCTTGATGTGCTGGCGTCTGTACATGTAAAAAGTATTTTGTATATAATTTAGAAGCATTTTTTAAATTTTGTAAATGTAAGAACCATGGATCCGTTTTGTATGATATTTTGATGTTGACTTGAAAGAGCATGGCAGTTGAGAATATGTCATGCTCACTTAAATGTCTCACTGATGGTGCTGCGTGTGTTGGATCATTCGGTTCCCTACAAAATGGTTGAGCTGGGTGGTGCTGATCCACGCGTCATGTTCGTGAACGGGCGCCGTTGGTTGAGACTGGTCATCTCCCTGCCAGGGCTTATTTATAATGTTATATTTTAAATTGTTTCTTTTTTACATTGTTCTCACATACAGAAGCAATAAGAATAATGTACCCATGATTTTGTAATAATATCTTGATTTAAAAGAGTGTCCGTGGAGTTTCTTGCCCGTTCTTCTCCATAGAGATCTACGTTTTTGGAATGGGCGACTAGCTTCAACTTTCTGACTAACTGACCGACTATTTAATTTTGACAATTCGAAAGTGCCTGTAAATGGTTTAATTGAAATAAATGATTTGAGTTTGAGTTTGAAATTTAAAATTTCATTATTATTATTCACATGTCATTAATTAATTTAGCAATATTATTAAAACAATAAGTCATCATTTCTTTAATACAAAAATTGATCCATAACCTCCACAAAAAAAAAGATAAAATAAAAGACAACACATACCTACTTAAACAGATCAGATATTTACATGTCATGAATTCGTCAATATCATAAAAACATTTTTCAATAAGCCATTTAGTAAAAGTAAAAGTATCGGGAATGGAATATTTCCACTGTTCCTGTCATATTAAAATCTTTTTAATTGAAAACTCCTTGGTTTTAAAAATCGAATACCATTTATTTATTAAAAAAAAAAGATTCTCGGTCTTGTCACAAGGTTTTGTCAAACTTGTTTAGTCGTTGAGAAAATGGAATTGACTCGAGAAAATTCAAGAGCGATGATTTATTATGACTTTCGAAGTGGTTTAACACAAAAACAGTGTGTTGACCGGATACTTCTGCATTTGGTGATGAAGCCCCATCCAAAACCCCAATTTATCGCTGGTTTGCTGAATTTCAACGTGGACGTGTCAAGCTCAGTGATGATCCCCGTCAAGGTCGTCCAAAAACTGCAGTCACCCAAGAAAACGTTGATGCTGTGCGTAAGCTGATTGAGGAAGATCGACATGTGACATACCGCGAAATTCAGGCAACTTTAGACATTGGCATGAGTCAAATACAAATTATAATTCGTTGCTTCATTTTTCAGATATGATTATAACAACGTAGTTTCCCTACTTGGTAACTTCGCACATATTAAAAAAAATTATTAGATTTTTAAAACTATTAGGTGACGTAATTCCGCCGTAAAGCCCCTCGGTTGACACTATGACGTTTAGCTCATTCCTTTTTCGTGCGCGGTAACTATCGCACGCGCACTTTAAGCAACATGCCAAAAAGAAGCGCGCAATCAAAAATTGATCACTACGCCAGGAAAATTAGAAAAATTGAAGAGAAAGAAAGACGAAGACGAATAATAAGACCGTTACAATCGTCATCAGATGATGAAGGTAAGCAAAAGTATAATTTAATTCGTTGGTGATCTAGAAGTGAATAGTGAAAATACCTATCAGTTTTGTAAATGCTCTGGGATTGAGTGCGAGTCAATAACTTTGACATTTTTCAAAACTAAATAAAAAAACTTTAATATTGTTGTACTTTAATATTGCATCGGGATTGACTGCGAGTCTTTAAAGATGACAAAAAAGCACAGAAAATGCGTACAATCTAAAACAGATGTAACGTTAACGTGCAAAATCAAGTAATTTTATTTTTTCCCCACTACCACAAAATTGTTATCTTCACAACCTTAATTACAAATTGTAATTTTAGGTAGCGAAGATCCTAAGATGGTACCAGGCAATGATAATGAAGCTATTATGGAGCCAGTACCCATGCCACCCGACGTACCACAAGACGTGGAACCGGAATCCGGCGACAATCCCGACCAACACTAATGGCCAGGCGGAACCCTGCCCCCCTGAGGGAACCACTGGCAGCATGGAACCTGAGTTAGACCCTGATCTATTGTCGGCACTCGGTGAATCCACGTCAGACTCGCCTGACTACGGCGATAACATTCACGATAATCTATCGCAGTTGTGGCTTCCTTTGCTAAGGAAAGGAATGCCTAAAGAAAACAAGGACAAGGAACTGAAAGAATACCTTGTACCAGACAATTGTAGGCACCTTCAAGCGCCCAAGTTGAATGCTGAAATCTCGGCGGCGGTACCGGACATGGTTCGCAACCGCGACAAGACACTTACAGCGTCTCAACAACAACTAGGTACGGGAATCACCGCCATCAACAGAGGCATGGATTTACTTCTAAAAAGTGATAACAAGGTTCAAGCTATGAAACACTTGAGCAATGGTTGCCGTTTACTTTGCGACTCGCACTACTTGGCAACGCAGGCTCGAGTGAAACTAATCACTCCTAGCCTGGACAAGGCATTCATAAATATCATCAACGAGTCCGAACGGGATGAATCACTGTTTGGCTCGTCCTTATCAGAAAAAATTAAAGCCGCCAAGGCCATCGAAAAACAAGGTCTTTCCATAAAAAAGACCGCAAAAGTTATGAAACCGCCTCAACTTCCTAGTACCCGCCAGACCTACCAGGGAAACTGGAACCCGCCTCCTCGATACCCGGCGAACAGGGGGGGCGGGGTGCATACAGAAGGCCGACGACGCCGGGGAATCGCCATCCGTACACGACGTTAGCGCAGCCGCCACAAAGCCCTGCCCCGCAGGACAAACCTCGGGCTCCCGCTCAGAGCACATCAAGCTACTACAATCTGTCAAAATTCTTTAATAGATTTTCAACTTTATCTTAAAGCATTATGGTTCAAGGTTGATTGGGAAAAATTGACAGTTTCGGGTAGCTTGACCTGCTGGCGTCTGTACATGCGGGTAGACTTACCCACTTTTATGACCGATGGCTAAAAATAACAAATAACAATGTTGTTCTTGATTGGCTAAAAAATGGTTATCCAATACCTTTTCATACACATGTAAAACAATCAATAATACCTAAAAACAACCTATTAAATACTGAGAAATCAGATATGATGAAAGCCATTATGAAACTCAAATCTTCAGGGGCTATCTCAGAGTGCAATGTGACTAAAGATCAATTTATTTCTAAAATATTCCTCACACTAAAACCTAATGGCGATAAACGCTTTATATTAAACCTAAAAACCTTAAACAAGCTAATTAAGAGCGAACATTTTAAAATGGAGGATTACCGAACAGCATGCAAATTGATACCACGCGATGGTTACCTGGCCACCATCGACTTAAAAGATTCGTATTTCCTCTTAGCCATTAGGCATTCCGACCGTAAATATTTAAAATTTCAATTTCAGCCCAATAATTCGCTAAAAACTCACACATATGGCTTTAATTGCATGCCGTTTGGCTTATCCGTCGCCCCGCGGGTATTCACTAAAGTCACGGAATAGATAATAAGGACTAAAGTCATGAAGGAAGTCATAGCTTACCTCAGACATCGCGGTTATCAGTCAGTTTGTTATTTAGATGATATTTTATGTATTGGAAATACTTACGAGAATTGTCTTAATAATGTAAATGAAACTTTGAAACTACTCGAGTTTCTTGGGTCTGTCGTCAATTACGATAAAAGTATGTTAAAACCGCGACAATTCTGCAAGTATTTAGGATTTTGTTACGATACCAGGAATCTCAGTATAGAATTGCCGGCCGATAAGCGATGTATCATTATCGAATTACTTATAAAATTCACTAAATTACAGTCATGTTCCATCCGCGAATTAGCTCGCTTTATCTGTGTTTTAGTCGCCGGTAGCCCAGCCGTTAAATACGCTTGGGTATACACTAAGATTTTAGAGCGTCAGAAGTTTCTAATAATAATTACGAAGCTAAAATTAACCTACCTAATATTATATTAGAGGATCTGAACTGGTGGCTATCAACCGTTAGTACAGCTCGCAACTTCATGCAACACCCAAATTTTGATATCGAGATCTATACCGATGCGTCGAGGTCAGGCTGGGGTTCTGTTTGCAACAACGCTCAAGTACATGGCAAGTGGAAATCTTCAGAAAATGATTGTCATATCAATTTCTTAGAGCTGATGGCAGCTTTTTTGGGTTTGAAGTCCTTCGCCAGTGATGCAACCAACTGCGCTATGTTAATGGTATATGGGGGGTATTCAATACCCCCACTTAAACGACTTGGCTAGGTACCTTTGGAAATGGTGTGAACAGCGCAACCTTTGGGTTTATGCATCATACGTAAATACCAAGGAAAACCGTGCAGACGCCGCGTCTAGAGTAGTTAATCCGGATACTGAATGGTCACTTTCCGATGAAGCATTCCAAACCATAATTAAATATTTTGGTCAACCTGAAATAGACTTATTCGCGTCTCGCGATAATGCGAAGTGTACCACATTCATCTCATGGAAACCAGACCCTGACGCAGCATCCGTAGACGCATTTACGGTAGATTGGCAAAGATATTTCTTCTACGCTTTTCCACCCTTTTCCCTGGTATTAAAATGCCTTAGAAAAATTATCGATGATAATGCACACGGCATAATATTAGTTTATCCCAACTGGCCATCACAGCCATGGTTCCCACTATTGCAAAACCTTATAGTTTCTGACGTTGTTTACTTAAACCCCAATAAAAACCAGTCCTCTCCAGACTGATTACTAATTTAGAAGATTATATTACATTATAGAAATGCTTATTTATGTTAAGTTTATGTTATCGATAAGATCTTTATGTTTAGTTCGTTTAAGTTAATTCAAAATAAGTAAATGTAACGTATACCATTACGGAAACATAAGTATTACTATAAGTCTGATTTGTCTATAAATAAAACCATAATGTTTAAAAAACCTTATTGTTTATTTTCCATTTCAAAACTTTCTGACTCTTAACATATCTACGTTGTTATAATCATATCTGAAAAATGAAGCAACGAATTATAATATATGATCAAACGAACTTCCAAGTGAAGTTCGATCATTATTATGATGAGTTGCTTCATTTGAAGATATGATCACCCTCCCTCCCTGACACTTGAAGATTCCCAGATATAGAGAAAGATTTATATCATACTACTTGACTCTAAAAAATGAGCTAAACGTCATAATGTCAACCGAGGGGCTTTAGTGCTTTACGGCGGAATTACGTCACCTAATAGTTTTAAAAATCTTTAAAATATGTGCGAAGTTACCAAGTAAGTAGGGAAACTACGTTGTTATAATCATATCTGAAAATGAAGCAACTCATCATAATAATGATCGAACTTCACTTGGAAGTTCGTTTGATCATATACTATAATCTTGCATGAACAATTAGGTGTAAAAAAGTTGTTTTCCCGATGGATACCGCATTCGCTCTGTGAAGAGCAAAAAGCGGCTCGCGTTACTTGGTGCGTCAGAACTCTCGAAAGATTCCACGCAGGATCCTCAAATGCTGTATACAACATCGTATCAGGTGACGAATCCTGGATATACGCGTACGAACCCGAAACAAAAAACCAGTCACGAGTTTGGGTGTTCGAAAATGAGTTAAAGCCAACAAAACGCCTACAAAACGGCCATTTTGGAGACCCCAACTCCCGAATGGAATGGTTGCTTCAATGATTGGTTCCATCGTATGGAAAAATGTGTCAAATTTCGCGGTGAATACTTCGAAAAGCAATAAATACATTTTGAAATAGTAATGTTGTGTCACTTCCTTGATTCCCGAAATTTTCAGTGCCGCCCTCGTATATGTCTTAAACGCGGGGCAATGCACGAATAGATTTTGGTATTTTATAAAAAAAAATTGGATTGCTGTGTATCCACAGTTTTTTTATATAATGCGGTGGACATGGCCGGTGTTTGTAACTTAGTGGGGTCTCTTGATAAAAATCTTTTACTCTCCTTTGCTTTCATAAATAGATCTGCATGTTTCATAGCAAAAGTAGCAATTTCAAAAATGTAAAGGGAAGTTACAGTTACCTAGTACATACTCGCGTCATTGTATCGGTTGCGCGAGGAAGCGAGGGCGCGGGGTGAGCGACCGATGCAGCGACACATGGAGCTGCGTCGGTCTCAGCTTCGCGAGGTCCTGGTGGCGGAATGGCGGGACAGGCTTACACGCCCTACCGCTGGCCTCGTCACCATCGAGGCGGTCCGGCCGGTGCTCGAGCGCTGACTCGGGAGGAGGCACGCCTCCCTGCCGTTTCGGGTGACGCAGGTGCTCTCGGGGCATGGTTGCTTCGGGAAGTACCTGTGTCGCATAAACAGGGAGCCGGACGCCCGGTGTCACCACTGCGTTGACTGCCGGGAGGACACGGCGCGGCATACGCTGGCACAGTGTGCCACCTGGGAGGAGCCGCGCCGTGCCCTCATCTCAGAAGTAGGCAGTGACCTGTCGCTGCCGGCCGTGGTCGAGTCGATGGTCGGGATGCGGTCCTGGGATGCGGGGGTTCCTTCTGCGAAACAGTCGTCTCGCAGAAGGAAGCTGCGGAAAGGGAGAGGGAGATCTCGTCCACTCACCCGGCCCGCAGCAGGCGCACCGGGCGTCGGCGGAGGGCGGACAACGCCCTCTTCCAGCCCCCGTAAACGGGTCCAGGGGCGACGGACTCGAGGACGTCCGTTGCCCCCCACACATCAGGACCCGAGGTGGCGGCGCGTAGTGTTCCACGCGCGCCCCTCTTAGACGTCGCGGGGGGAGTCTAACACCTCACTCCCCCCCCCTGACCCGAGGAGGCCCGCGATGGCGGGCCGGCACCAGTCGGGGGTTGCGGAAGGATCGTACGTTCCCGCGACCCCCGGCGTAGGTGTGAGATGGAACACCGGGGTGACCGGGGTGGTTTTTAGTCAGTAAGAGTCTGACAGACCCCGTCACCCGCCCCAGGGCGGCGGACATCCATAAGGATTTTCCACCCCGGAAAAAAAAAAAGTTTGCATTCCACACCAAAGGCCTACCCAACTTCCAAGACATTATAGTCATTCCATCGGGCCTCTTTCCGTCGTCGCGTGCCAAGCCATTGGGTTCTAAAACAGCTGGCACCCCGGCGGAGGTGAGAGCCCGACGGATGATGTCGTTAATGCTGGCGTGGCTTGCCATCCGTTCAGCGCTCTTGCTGCAGGATAGGCCATGGTGTCCGAGGCAGTCGATTGCTTCACCGCATTGACAGTGTAAGTTATTTCCATAAATTGCGTAGCCGTGTTTGATGTTCTTTATTTAAACGTGGGTAGGTATTATAAATATTTTAGTTTTATAGGCCCGATTCTGGAATTTGTAACCCTTTGGAACCCTTCAAAAGTTACAAAATGATAACTATACCGAATGGACATTTTTGAGTGGTGTGATTTAGTAGTATTTCTGCATAATCTGAAAAAAAATAGTATTGTAGTGCTAAAAAGATAGCTGCAATCCGAGTCTGCAATGCTCATTGACTTTCCTATCTCAATGGCAATGCTATAATTTTAATATTTGTCATAGAGTTAAATCATTTGACATTGACATTATTTTATGATGACATTTGACATTTATCAGTCAGTCACTGTCAATCCGTATCTGTCGACTGTCAGTAACTCAGTAGTCAGTATCACTCAGTATTTTGTTTGTTGATAATAATTTTGAGTGATTTTCCAATTTCCTTGTATTTATTTCGTTTATATGTGAAACAGTGGTAATTAAAACTTTATATATGGTATTAATTCAAAGCTAAGCTTTTGTTCCAATCCAGACTCAGTGCACAGCAGAGATAATGAAATTAATTTGATAGGTTATCCAAAGTTTTATCGTACACAAAGATGAAGCTCGTAAGTATCTGCATCACAATCAAGTCAGTTTGAAGGTTTGTGATGTTTTGTAATTGTATAGTGCTCATAAAGCAGTTGTTTTCCGCCGTCCACAGTACTGCTTGAGCAGCGATGCGGCCAAGCCGTGCTTCGTGCTGTCGTTCAAAGAGCTGCTGATCATGCTAGACTGCGGGCTGTCTGCACACTCCGTGCTCAACTTCCTGCCACTGCCGCCCGTGCCCAGCACGCGCCTCGCCTCGCTGCCCAACTACACGCCGCCGCATCTCAACGATCCGCTACTTGAGGGGGTTTGTTTATCTTCATTGAACATAAAACAACACTCAAAATAAATATTCTTCGGCATGGTATATTACTTCTTTCAAGGTACTTACAAATTTACAAAATTGAAAATGTAAATATCTTGCATTGCATTGCTTGCCTTGCATTAACGTTTATGTATTTGAAGAAAACAAAAACGCGGCAAATTCCTCGACTAATATTTTTTTGTGTGGTGATGAAATAATTTACACAAAGTAAAGCACCTGTCTTGCTTTACTTTGTGTAAATTATTTCATCACCACTGCTCTCAAAACGGTGAAGGAAAACATCGTGAGGAAACCGGCATGTCCGAACCAAAAATTCTAAGACATGTGACATCTACTAACCCGCACTGGGCCTGCATGGTAGATTACAGTCCACACCCTCTCAAAGGGAGGAGGCTTGTGTCCCAGCAGTGGGAACAGGCTGATTATGATTATGACATTTTTTGAAGGATCTTTCATTAATAGAGATAAGGAGAAACTTGTAATTTTACTAAAACTACGAAAACTATCATTAAACTAAGTAACCTACCCGCTTACTCCCTACGAAAAGCACCATTTTATTTGTAAAATACTAAAACAATGTATAAAACTGTTCAATTCTCGCTTACTCAAACGCAATATGCCATAGGCCTTAATAAATAAGCATTGCTCGCGCCGCAGCTTATGCCCGCACTATACACAATCTCCACGAACACTTTTAACATCTACCCTACTTAAAACGCTAATCGGTTATTTTGTATACTTATTCCCCTTTATTCATAAACGTTGCTTAAAGTTAAGCAGTGATTAGCGACTGTTTAACCATACATTTTTGACGTTTAAACATTACTTAAATTTAGTCATTGTTTATGAATAAACCTCATTATTGTATTTTCTCCGTAAGTAATCTTTTGAGAAAATAAATGTCTTAAACTGTAAATCAAAAATACAATTATGTAGGTAATTAGTTTCTTGATGATGGTTTATTGTTTTTTAGGAATTAAAAGAATGCTGTGGGCGGGTTTTCGTAGACAGCATGCCAGAATTCTGTCCACCACTAGACAAGGTCGTGGACTTCTCGCAACTGGACGTGATCCTCATCTCTAACTACACATGCATGATGGCTCTCCCGTTCATCACCGAGGACACGGGGTTCAAGGGCCAGGTGTACGCCACCGAGCCCACGCTGCAGATCGGGCGCTTCTACCTCGAGGAGCTGGCCGAGTGGGTGTCGGGCGCGGGCGACGGGCCGGGCGGCGCGGCGCGGCGCTGGAAGGAGCTGCTGCACGTGCTGCCCGCGCCGCTCGCGCTCGCCGCGCGCCCGCGCGCCTGGCGCCGCCTGTTCGCGCCCGCCCAGCTGGCGCGGGCGCTGGCGCGCGTGCGCGTGGTGGGCTACGACGAGCGCGTGGACATCTACGGCGCGCTCGACGCCACGGCCGTCAGCTCCGGCTTCTGCCTCGGCTCTGCCAACTGGGTGCTGCGCTCCGCGCACGAGAAGGTAACGTATACGGTCGCGCGACGTAGCCGGCTCATCCGGCAGCGCGCTCACCGCTGGCTGTGCAGGTGGCGTACGTGAGCGGCTCGTCCACGCTGACGACGCACCCGCGGCCCATCAACCAGGCGGCGCTGCGCGGCGCGGACCTGCTGGTGCTGGCCGCGCTGACGCAGACGCCAGCACACAACCCGGACCACATGCTGGGCGACCTGTGCGTGCACGCCACGGTGACGCTGCGCGGCGGCGGCTCCGTGCTGTGCCCGGTGTACCCGTCGGGCGTGCTGTACGACCTGCTGGAGTGCCTGTCGGCGCACCTGGACACGGCCGGGCTGGCCACCGTGCCCATGTACGTGGTGTCGCCGGTGGCCGACTCGTCGCTGGCCTACAGCAA
The DNA here is from genome assembly GCA_949629185.1 of Apamea crenata. Taxonomy (NCBI): domain Eukaryota; kingdom Metazoa; phylum Arthropoda; class Insecta; order Lepidoptera; family Noctuidae; genus Apamea; species Apamea crenata. Next base: position 21,588,843 of record OX451353.1, read on the forward strand.
CATCCTCGCCGAGTGGGTCTCCGTCGGCAAGCAGGTACGTGCTGAGGCCCGGGCTCGAAACTGAAATCAGCAAAACACCAACAAATTTTTAATTTTTATAACGCAATTTAATTATCGTTATCAAAATACCTCACTGTCATGGCGTTTTGAGTGACGTCATTACTTGCATTCTGCCAGTGCTGCCCGCACACAAACTTCATTTATTACTTTATGAATAATAGCTTCTGCCCGCGGCTTCGCCCGCGTGGATGTCGGAAGTTATCCCACGGGAACATGCTACCAGGATAAAAAGTATGTGCTTCCCCAGGATGCCATCTATCTCTTTGCCAAATCAGAAGTTCAGTGGTTTAGGCGTGAAAATGTAACATACAGTTTCAAGTTCAAAGCCTCCCCTGAAAACCGAATTACCCCTTTTTGCCCCGTCAGAGGTCAATTTTCGACAACTTTACATACTTATTATTAATAATTTTCCGTCGAAAATATCAATACTGAGTTTCGAGTTAATCGGACCGTGCATTCAATTTCTTCCACACAAACTTCAACACCCCTATATCCCCCTTTGAGGGGTAGGTAGTTTGAAAAACTTATAATGATAAACTTTATTACTTACTTAGGCAAGTATTGTTGCCTAGTTTCAAGTTTATTAACTAAATTAATAAGATTTTTCATATAAAATGTATCCCACCTTTAAAATTCATAACTTGACTCAAAGATTATTTATACCAATTTTATAATTAATCAAGCCACTTATTATAATCCTCCCCTGTAAAATTAACTACCCCTTTTCACCCCGTTAGGGGTAGATTTTCGAAAAACCCCTTATAGGTGTTATTATTTATTTTTAGTCTTAAGTACACACACAGTACACCGAGTTTCGAGTTAATCAGACCGCGCGTTCAAATTCTTCCACACAAACTTTAACACCCCTATATCCCCTTTGAGGGGAAGTTTTGAAAAACTAATAATGATAAACTTTATTGCTTACTTATGCGAGTATTCATGTCAATTTTCAAGATTATTAACCTAACGAATAAGATTTTTAATATAAACTGTATCCCCGCTTTTCACCCTCACAGGGGTGGAATTTTGAAAAATCATTTGGGATGTGTTCATAACTTGACTCAAAGATTATTTATACCAATTTTCGAGTTAATCTAGCCACGCTGTAAAATCCTCCCATGTAAAATTGACTACCCCTTTTCATGCCGTCAGGGGTAGATTTTCGAAAAACCCTGATACACGTTATTCTTTCCTTTCAATTTTAGGTATAAATACTGAGTTTCGATTAAATCGGACCGCGCGCTAAAATTCTTCCATACAAAATTTTAAACCCCCCAATCCCCTTTTAGGGGGTAGTTTATAAAAACAAAAAATGCCCAACTTCATAATTTACTTAGGTAAGTATTCGTGCCAAGTTTTAAGTTTAATAACTCAAGGAATAAGATTTTTCATACAAACAAAATCCCCCCATTTCACCCTGTTAGGGGTGGAATTTCGAAAAACCCTTTCTTAGTGGATACCTACTCTTTATGAAGAATACACCCTCCAAATTTCATGTCTCCTAATCGGACGATTTCCATAACCTACACAAATGAATGAATCCTACTAATTTAGTAGATTAATAATAATTAGTGCCACACTCTGCGGCACTAATTAATGTGAGGGACACATCTTTGAGGACTATTCTTTTCGTACGTCTATTTGTAATGCAAAAGAAACTTTGTCCGATGCATAAAGTTTTTCTATTTACAACTAGCGTCCCGCCCCTGCTACACATAGTTTTAAGAATTGACGAAACATATAATAATATTAATATTGCTTTAATACAAGCTATATTAACTTGCTTCGTTCGTATGTGTTTCCGGTTACTCTCTATGTCATCTATTTTTGAAGTACTTCCTGGCATCCGATTGAGCTGAAACTCACAAGGTATTTTTCTTACTGTCAAGTAACCTATTCTCCGTAAAATTCAGCCAAATGCCGCATTTCAAGTATTGCTTAAACGCCCGTCAATCAGTTTCTTATAGCCAGTTATATCAGGAAATATTGCGAATGATACCTTACTCCCCTATAGGGCAATCTATATTATCCAGTGATATGCGGTGTGAAATGTGTGTATGTACGCAGGCGCGCGTGTACCTGCCGGAGGAGCCCTTCCCGCACGCCGCACTCGTGCGTGCCGGCCGGCTCAAGCACGCGCGCTCGCTGCACGACGACGCCTTCAGCGCAGACTTCCGACAGGTGAGCCCAAGTCCGACTCTGTGCTTCTGTACCTCAAGCTCTACACAATACAGTTAAACGTTATGTCTGTCAGAAAGTCATCAGACAGTACAGTCACGGTCTAGAGTTAGGAGACACTGTTCTGTCAGCCCGCGCTAACGCGTGTTGTCTGTGCAGCCCTGCGTCGTGTTCTGCGGCCACCCCAGTCTCCGCTTCGGCGCTGCCGTGCACCTCGTGGAGCTGTGGGCCTCCAATCCGGCGCACGCTATTATATTCACGGGTGAGTTGCCGCACTTTCATTTTTAATCGCATTCCAAAATTGCGAATCTAACCGACGCCGACGATACTGCAGAGCCCGACTTCCCGTACCTGGACGCGCTGGCACCGTTCCAGCCGCTCGCCATGAAAGCGTTCCACTGCCCCATCGACACGTCGCTCAACTACTCGCAGGCCAACAAGTTGGTGCGCGAGCTGCGGCCGCGCGAGCTGGCGCTGCCCGAGCAGTACGCGGCCGCGCCCGGCGGGGCCGCGCCGCGGCCGCACATCGCGGCCGACGTGCCCACCGTGCTGCTGCGGCGCGGTGCGGCCCGCGCGGCCGGCGTGCGGCGCGGCCTGGCCCGGGCCACGCTCAGCGGCGCGCTGGCGGCCCGCGTGGCCCCGCGCGACGTGCGGGCCGGCCTGCGGGCCGCGCCGCTGGCGGCCGCGCTGCGCGTGCGCGACTCGCGCGTGTCGCTGGACGTGGCCCCGCCGGGCGCGCCGGGGGCCGGGCGCGGCGCGGCCCCGCGGCTGGACTGGGCCGCGCCCGACGTGGAGGCGCTGGTGCGCGCGCTGGCCCGCGAGGGCGTGGCGGACGCGCGCGTGGAGCGCGGCGCGGACGGCTGCATCGTGCACCTGCCGCGCCACGACACGCTCGTGCACGTGGAGCGCCACGCCACGCACGTGTTCTGTGAGGGCGACGCCGACGTGCGCCAGGCGCTGCGCCGCGCCATCGCCGCCTGCCTGCCGCACGTGTGACGTCACACCGCACGTGGAGCGCCACGCCACGCACGTGTTCTGTGAGGGCGACGCCGACGTGCGCCAGGCGCTGCGCCGCGCCATCGCCGCCTGCCTGCCGCACGTGTGACGTCACACCGCACGTGGAGCGCCACGCCACGCACGTGTTCTGTGAGGGCGACGCCGACGTGCGCCAGGCGCTGCGCCGCGCCATCGCCGCCTGCCTGCCGCACGTGTGACGTCACACCGCACGTGGAGCGCCACGCCACGCACGTGTTCTGTGAGGGCGACGCCGACGTGCGCCAGGCGCTGCGCCGCGCCATCGCCGCCTGCCTGCCGCACGTGTGACGTCACACCGCACGTGGAGCGCCACGCCACGCACGTGTTCTGTGAGGGCGACGCCGACGTGCGCCAGGCGCTGCGCCGCGCCATCGCCGCCTGCCTGCCGCACGTGTGACGTCACACCGCACGTGGAGCGCCACGCCACGCACGTGTTCTGTGAGGGCGACGCCGACGTGCGCCAGGCGCTGCGCCGCGCCATCGCCGCCTGCCTGCCGCACGTGTGACGTCACACCGCACGTGGAGCGCCACGCCACGCACGTGTTCTGTGAGGGCGACGCCGACGTGCGCCAGGCGCTGCGCCGCGCCATCGCCGCCTGCCTGCCGCACGTGTGACGTCACACCGCACGTGGAGCGCCACGCCACGCACGTGTTCTGTGAGGGCGACGCCGACGTGCGCCAGGCGCTGCGCCGCGCCATCGCCGCCTGCCTGCCGCACGTGTGACGTCACACCGCACGTGGAGCGCCACGCCACGCACGTGTTCTGTGAGGGCGACGCCGACGTGCGGCACTTTTTAGGGGGCGGCAAAACTTCACAGTAAATATAATAAAATATATTTTGTAAATATTTGAACCATTTTTTTATTGATCGAAAAGAGCACGGAATTTTTCATTACTTATTCTGTGACGAATTCGGGGAATCCCCTTTCTTTGAATGATATTTTGTAGCGAATGGCAACACCGTCTATATTGACTTGCGGGCGTGATTGTAAAACAAATAAGAGACAACTATATTTTAAGTTGTTGCTAATTATGGCAACATTTTGTCGTGACGTAGGGACAGTTGTAGGTAAGTGCCGTAGCGGCCATCTTATGCGACGAGTTTCGTGGTAGTTCTGCTGTCAAATGGTTGTTTGTATTTTGTATTATTGAGATTTGCGAGAAAACTACGAGAATTTTACCTTTTAAAACTGCATGTAAATGTTGGAAAACAGAAATTCAACATGCCTGTGTGTTGTATTGTGAAGTGTGGTGCAAGAAATAATGAAAATCCACCTCATTGTCTTTGCACAGGTTATTAGCCGGCTTTCATGCATTAATACATACAATAATACACATTCGATGATACAATTGTAACGCGATCATTAATTTATGGCTACAGTATTGATATTTGGGTTCATTTCCATTTATCAGGCCTTTTTATTATATTTGTTAATTCATTCGTTTGTTTACAAAAATATGTCGTAATAGAATAGTGTTGTGCCGTTGCCTACTTGCCGTAATAGTTTCCGAAACTAGTTCCTGCTCTCTGGCCATCCAACCCAGAGGTAAAATATGCGAAAGTACATTTTCTGCTAACAAGTTTTTTTTAATTCTGCGCAGAACCAACACTTGACATGCATTTTATTCTCAGACTAGCTGTGCCCTGCGACAACGCATAGAAGTCGTAAGATACACAGCATACTAAAATAACAGCCACACTAATAAAATCATCATCATTCTTCCCTCGAGTGGCCGCATTGCATCGCCCGCCCGCGCTATTATTTCGTTTTCACTAAGCGTCCTTTTTGCTCGGCTCCTAAGGGTCATAGCGTGATTTAAATAGCCTATAACCATCCTGGGGCTGCAGTCTCGACATTCATAGCGATCGCTTTACGACCGAATTCGGTCTGCATTCGGAATGTCGAGACTGCAGGGGCTGGCTACCAAAAGCAAAAATAATTTTTGCATGGCTTTTTTAATTTGCGCGGAACATAAGTGTTTAGTAAAAAGCTGTTATTTTGAAATTACCAACAGACACTTCAATTTTATTTATTCGTATAGATAACAGAAGGTAAGATAACCTACGCATCTTTTTCTGTTACAATTAGAACGGACTCTAAGTAAATACATAATATTAGGTATGATCCAAACGTGATAACTAGTAAAACTCGTATTTAGTATCGATACTCGTTATACTAACACTTATGTTCCTTGATTGGCACAACCCTAGCAATGGCAGCCATTTTATGAGACAATATTAGTTGTAGGTATGCACCCTTTTTTTGTAGGTATTTCCAGTCCATACTTTTGTATGTCAATGGTTTGATGTAGTACTTCGATCTGCCTGACGGCAAGTCAGGCAGATCGAAGTACTTAATAACAAGGCTGACGACCTGACGTAGTACTGTGGCTACGGTCACCCGCACGTCTGTGGTAACAACGTGGCGCCTTTATTCAGTAGCAGTATGGACGGTTTTCGTTGTTCAAGTATTACCACTGTACTTGCGGTGTAGGACATATCTAATGGCTGTACTCTTGTACTTAAGAATTGTAACAAAATGACAAAACCAAGGTTCAAATACATATTATATTTATTTTAGTGAGTAGCGCCAACACTTCACTGGATGGCATTAGGTATACAATGTAATTAAAAAATGGAAACACCACATTATATCGTGATACTTTCTAAACAAAGCGCCCATTAGCAGCCACATGACATTTGAAGACAGACAACAGTAAAGTTTCAATATTAAAATCAGTGACGCAGCACCGTGCGATGTATCGAAGTCATCCATATTATAATATATTTTTAACGCGACATTTTTTTTATAGAACACTGGTTTTTCAACGCACAGCGAGTTGAAAAATCAAACAGCTCTTTTTTCGAAGCCGTGGAATGCGCTCTGTTGGATTGTCATTGCTCGGCGCAACAACGAGAGTTGAAAATCCAGTGCGCTATAAAAAATATTGCGTTAAAAAATCCCGTGCGTACTAAATACAAATCTTACGCTTTCTGCAATTTGCACATCAGTATCAGGTTGTAGGCAAATGATAAAACAAGGACGCTCCCGTAACAAACGTGTACAGGGAGGTTGGCGCTTGTCACGACGGGGTTGCAAAAATCTTATGAAATAGAACTCGTGAAGATATAATATTTAGTTGGTTTTTAAATAAAAACGTCACGTAATTGGCCTTTTGCAGCATCACAAATACGGCTTTTTCGAGAGCCTCTACTCCTCAAAACATGAGTTCACCTGTATTTAATAAACGGCATAAAATTCTATGATTTTGGTTTGCGTCTCGCCAAAATCTGAACTAACGCCGCCATCTTGTTTTTTAATTACAATAAAAAGAGCCTTGTGGCATTGTAAGTTAGAATTAGGTAGTCGAAGAGATTGTTTTATTTGTAAATCTAAAAGGATTGTTTGGCGCTTAATTAAGCTGAGAAACATTCGCGAAATTGTTTTCGATTGTATTTTTATTTCCATTTTATTACCATAGATGCAACCTGATACTGAACTACAAATTGCAAAAAACTAAAGAAAAGAAAGAAAAATATGTTTATTTGTCGCAGAAACACATGCTTAAGTACAAAAAAGATAAGATAACTGCAATAAAAACTAAAATTACAACATCAAATTTGACTTTCGCGGGCTACTCTAGCGCTCGCCTAAAGGAAATACGCATCTTATTTTTTGGTAAATAAGTTCCTTATTAGATCTTATCTACACCACATAGCGACCCGTCGCGCGTCACGTCGCACCGCCGCCGGCCGCACCGACGCCGTTGCCATAATAATCGATGGCCTTCAGTACATAGGTACTACACAAGGGCCGCTCGTTTTATTAAAGCTGGTCACCTATCGGAATGTAGCATTAACGGCGAGCTTTACGGACCGGCATCATTGCTCGTTCTACAAAGGGATGAAGCCAAAAACCGAAACCAGCACCCAGATTGAGTACCTAACACACATTCCATCACAATCCGAAGGATTTTGAAGGCAATCCCTAATCGATTGTTTATTCTTATTACATATTATTATGTTTGAAAAAATCTTTTGCTTGACAATGTAAATAAGGCAATACATGTTCAATTGTCAAATGAATGGCATTGCCAAGTAAGTGTGTTACGTAATGACCCGCAGATGAAGCTCGCGGCCGGCGGCTTGCCCGTGCTCAGTGCTGACTGGACGAATGCTCATCGCGATCGTAACGGGCAGTACGTTACGTTACAATGGTTAGTTGCTAGCTCAACAGTTTCATTTATTAGCGCACATCAAACACTTACGCGAAATTATTTATGAAGTATTTTTAATTTAGTGCAATTTGACCGTTTATTTTAATTGCTTAGGTATGCTATTTACATAAACAATGCGAATTTAAATAATACAAAATTTTAGTTTTCTGGAATAAAATTGCATATTCTCTCATATTAATGCTCATATTATATTGCACATTTTCAGTATTTTTAAACGCAGGAATGTAAACGCATTTAAATTTACATTATTAGCGTATTGACAGGGAGAAAACAAGATGGCCAGTGGTCCCTCTTCTTACATTTTAAAATTAATAGATTGAAATTTAAAATAAATAAATAAAGGAAACCTTTAGGTATTCTTAATAACTGCTTTTTTAGGAATTGAGCTTTCTTCAGTCAGAAGGCCGATTTTCTTATATAAAAATGTGGAAGAATTAGTCAGATATCGTGTATGAAACGAACCTAGTATCGCGACGTTCCAAAAGTTGCAAGTTGTTCGAGTTTTCAGTCAAACGGTGTTTATTGTGAGTAAAATAAGTTCGTTTTCTAATCACTTGGAATTAATTGTAAGCTTTAAATCTGAACACACAGTATTCTCCCCCATACCTCCCAGGATCCGAATAAATAAATAGGAACAAATGTGTAAGATAGAACAATTTGCCACCAATTACAAATCCCTTTAACAAATATTAACATCCAATAAACCATCCTATGAAAATAAAAACAAATCGGGTAACAATGATTTTGCCTAAATCTAGTGATATTGTCATCTTGGTGGCAAAAATACAAGATATTATTTATTCGAATTTGTGTTGGCTTAGCTCGCTTCCCAGATGAAGCAAGCTATATTTAAAAAATCATTATACAGAGTGGCGATTAGGTTATCACATTAAATAGTACAGCGGTCATTACAAGTTGTTAAAAGTCTGTTAAAATAATAAAATTTAAATTTTACTAAAAATAAAATCAAATAAAATAATTAGCGTAAAAATTGACATGAAATAAACCATCCTTGATAATAAGTCACTAGACACGCGTGAGGCAATGGTATCAAGAATTCAACACAAATTTTATGTTATTGTTACTAAGTAAACACAAATCAAGTTTAATGTTGTTTATGCAAATACTGAAACGAAAAAAAGGCCCCACGACTAAAACGTTAATTGTTATTCATTCTTTTAATTGTGTAAGTATGTTTAATATATGCTATGTAGAATACGTGGTTTCAATTCATGTGATAACCTAATCGCCACACTGTATAATCATACTTATTTATAAAATTAAAGGATTTTTCTCCATCAACAATGTTGGATCTCTGACCCCCTTTTTCCGCCCTGTCGATTTAACATCTCTTGTGCACAAGTAAATCTCTACAATATAGTGTCTTTATGACGAATATTATATGCCCAGTACTCGTTGCAGGAACTCATTTCATAATTTAACGAGTCATAAATGATGGCAGAGTCGTCTTCTATATAGTCGATATCGACCATACATACAATTACAACAACGCTGTTATCGCTGAAATATTACACGAAACATCGACGACGGTCGGATACGAATCGCAGGTAAGTAAACTACGGGGTGGTCGCCTACGCGTTGAGGTCCATGTCGGCGAAGATGTCGCCGCGCGTGGCCACGCACAGCGCGTAGTGCGTGTTGAGCTGCAGCAGCAGCTCGCGCTCGTCCAGCATCTCCAGCGCCTCCACGCGCGCGCGGTCCTCGTCGGCGAAGGAGCGCCACACGGCCTCCATGTCCCAGGCGCGCGCGCCCGCCCAGCCCAGCGCGCGCAGCCGCTCGGCCTGCGCGGCCGGCGAGCGCGCCAGGCGCAGCCCCTCCAGCACGCAGCCGCGCGCGCTCAGGTTGCGCACCATGACCTCGCCGAACTTGTCGCCCAGGTTGCACTGCTCGTACACCAGCAGCGCGGCGCGCGGGAAGCTCTCGGCCAGGTAGCGCAGCAGCGCCTCGGCCGCGTCGGGCCGCAGGTACACCAGCACGCACTCGGCCAGCAGCAGCGCCGGCGCCTGCGCAGTGGCGCCCGCGGCCGCCAGCTTGCGCCGCACCTCGGCCAGGCAGCGCAGGTCGCAGCCCAGCAGGTGGTACCCGTCCGAGTGCAGGTCGCCCTCGCGGATCATCACCTCGCCGTCTGCAACCGAACCGATCCCTGTCGTGACTCATCCGACTAACAGAACGAATCGTTTCATTGGTTACATTACTCTCATCGATCGACAATCATCGACTGTAGAACTTCAAGTTTTGACTCCAATATTATTTTTTTGCTTTTAGCTATTACCTGAAGCCTTGCGTCTGAGGTCTACCCCACACATACTGAACTGACCTGATCATCGTTTTAAATTTTAAAAAACCGGTCAAGCGCGTGTCGAACCGTGTACCATGGAGGGTTCCGTAGTTGGGATGAATTTATCCCAAAAACAAACTTTTTCCTTTACCTTGCTTCTTACCAAATTTTATGATTCTAGGTCAACTTAATTCCTTCACGCGTTCCTGAGAAAAATGGTCTTGACAGACTGACGCTGACGGATGGACAGACGGACAACGAAGTAATCCTTTGACGGTTGTCGTATTTGTTGACTTCTCAGCAGCTCACGATACCTTTAACATCAAATGACATCATACATCTACACAAATGACCAGCCTATTACCCAACACACTGAGCGCTTCCTGTACGCGGACGACTTGGCTCTGGCGACTTTCACTGACGTAGAAGATAAATTGTCACTGACACTCGACCTACTAGGAAAATACTTCGACAGCAATGCTCTCCGGCCGAACCCGTCGAAGATCGAATCATTCCATCTCCTCAACAGATACTCAAACCTGGCCCTTAACATCACGTGGCTTGCGAAGAACTAATGTTCAACATTGCTCAATCAAACCCAAAATACGTTAGATAGGACAATAACTAACTAACCAATTACCTATCTATCACCAGTTTTGGCATACTGGGCAGAAAATCTATCTGTCTCTGGTTTTAACATTCCAATATCCGATCAGTTATGATTATACTGGCTACCATCATGGTTATTGGGTTCGGCCGTAAGCGACACTGTTACAAAACGAAGCAGAAGGTCGTAATAATCTGTTACGTCGTCTAATCCCTACTAACTGGATAAGTAGCACCCGACGTCCTGCGTACAACGAGCATATCTTTATGCTTCTCTGCTGGCGAATTTGCGTGTCCAGTGTGGCGCCGATTCACTTACGCAAGCAAGCAACACTGCCCAGAGTAAGACTTGTATAATATTGGGCTGCTTCAAACCGACTCCACTAAATAAGCTCTACCCGCTTACAGGAATCGCACCACCTGCCGTACGAAGGCATGTCGCATGCGCGCTGGAAAAAAGATCCAAGAATCCGATTCCCGACATCCCCTCTACGATTACACAATGACCCCAACTAGGCTAAAAGTCGAAAGAGGTCCTTACGCTCTACGCAGGCCATTCAGGACCATACACCCAATGAAAGAAGCATATTGTGGAAAGAGCAGCATCCACCACCTCCCGACTTCATTAAACCCCAGGAACGTTTGGCTCCCGGGCGTGCTCTGCAGTGGCCTGTATGGATTGATTGTTTACCCAAGTACCACTGCAGACACTATTTTTCGAAGTGAACTGACCCATCCAAAACAGCGAGTGTGGTGCTTCTGATGAGTCTTGCTGGAGAGTCCTAAGCGCCCATTCACCTGCACCTTGGATGACCTAAAGAATGCTACTGATGCCACAATCAACGTGGCTACCTACTGGGCTCAAACTATAGCAAAAATCAATGAGGAAGAGTACCATCAACACAAAAAGAAAAATTCCGTTTTATCCTTGACGAAACCCTAAAAACAACTTATTGACATCATCTAGATGAGCAATGTACTCCAGTCAAAGTAACAGGCTGCCATATCTGTCTATCCTTCAATAATTATGTTTTTTTCTGGATTAGAGAAAATAAAGGCAGTGCAGTAAACTTTTTTTTTTTGCCAATGGTTCTGTGTTATTATTACACCCAGTTGTTAATACTTTTGAAAAGTCTCCATGACTTTAATTTTATAAATAAATTGTCCAGCATAGCAATTCACAACTTTTACAGTAACACATGTGAAACAAGTGATTCATTCAAGTGTTGATGATTAGATAAACAAAAGAATAAACATTTCATACCTTCATTTGATATTTTCTGAAGAAGTTGCTTATTCCGCTTAATTATGTGACATTTTTTAGAAGTAACTGCTGGGAAATCCAGTTCTATGAAGTTGTCCACTGCCTGTGTTGTGTCCTTGAGGCGCCAGTATAATGTGTCAAAACCACAACCCAAGTTTATTATCTGGCATTTGGTGCCGCAACGCTGAAAATATTACACATTGTTAACACTATGGCCTCACTAAATACATTCACAAACTACAAAACAATATATTTTTAATGTTACTGCAAGCAAGCAGGTACACTCGATGGCAACTGGTCACTGATGCCCACAGACACAAAACTGTAATGTGCCAGTACCATGTACAATAAGATCACTTCCCCGGATAAGCTCCTCCATTATCACCTCTACTACTACTCACTCTCGTGAAAACGAACGAAACAGTTAAGAGTGATGTTAGTTATTGATGTCAAAGTTTCTGTATGTTTAAATACTAGCTGCGGTACATGTATGATGATGCCTCTAACCTCTAAGAACTGATGAATAAATATTTCCATAGCCCTGACTCGCGCGTAGTAGCCGCGGTTAATCTCGGGCGCTTTGCGATCAGTGTGCCGTGCAAAGTACGAGATGTAGTCATCCTTCCAGTAGCCGAGCTCAACAGCACATCGCTTACATTCCGTAGCGTCTGTGTTCGTCGCAATGATTGCCTCGTCCTCCGCCGTCCATGATCTTATGTTTTCCATTTTGTAAACACTAATGATAGGAATGATGCCACGAAATTATGTAATGTTTACGCAAAACATTACAGGCTGCCAAGAATAATTGCGGAATTCACTCCATATAAGCAGCAAATGCACCTAAAATATAACAGATGTTTTTATGTCGATCATCATCAAAAATTATAATAATCTAAGGATCTATCTTGCTATCTTGCTGATGAATGCCGCTGGGTTGATAAATGTTATTTGCAGTAATTACTAACAAACTAATGTCATCATCAGGACAGCGGTTTTGACATTACCAAAAACCGTAATTCAATATGCGGGAACTGACAGCTAAGTTTTTGTAGTCTATGGTAGAGAATTTAAAATAGTAGTCTATGGTTGAAGTAATAGTGTTCTGTGGTCTATGGTAGAGAACCTGAGAACGTTATAGTTGCTATAAACAACACCTAAGAACTAAATAAACAAAAACATCATCATCTGCCTAGCCTTTTCCCAACTGTGTTCGGGTTGGCTTCCAGTCTAACTGGATGCAGCTGAATGCCAGTATTTTACATGAAGCGACTGCCTTTTTTTTTTTTTTTTTTTTTTTTTTTTTTTTTTTGTCGCTGAGAAATGCTTTATGCATGCCCGCCTCGCGGGGGACGAGACGGGGTATGTGGGACTCCCTGTCGGAATGACAGTATACCCACTAAAACTCAGCGGTGTTCCCTCATTCGCCGTGATGGGAGGGCCACGGGAATAGGCATAGCCTTTACCTCCATAGCCCTCCCGGCGCATGCCCGCCTAGATGTTATGGCGGGCCCCGCATGCCCCCCACATAGGGGGGCTACGAGAATGGCCGGGACCACCTAGCCATTCCCGTCCAACACTGGTGGAGGCCTGTGCAATGCAGGCAACGGTGCCCGAACCCGTTGCCTGCTGGCCCCCACGCCCGCCTGACTGGCGGGCCCCGCATGCCCCCCAAGATGGGGAGCTACGGCCGCAGAGGATAGGGAGAGCGGCAACGACACACCGACACTCCTCTTCCCCTGCGGCCCCACCGCGTCCGCCATCGAACGGTGGCGGCCCCGTCGAGGCCGCGGAAGGTGGGGAGAGCGGCAACGTATCACCGACACTCCCCCCCCGCCGCGGCCCCCAATCCTCAGCCGCGATGTCTCCCTCACGGGGGACATCGCGGCCCGCCTCAGGTAGGCTGCGATGTCGGCCAAACGGCATCGCAACCTACCCGCCGGCCGCTACGTCGTCGGCTTTTCCGCACAGCCTAGACGAGCGGCCGCTCCTCGGGTTCCTCTTAGCTTCACCGTGGCCCAATCCACCACGGCTACTGAGCCCCCCCGCCTCGACAATGCGGGAACCCACCGGGGGGGATGAAGCGACTGCCTATCCTGACCTCCACAACATGTTAGGGTTAATGGAGGAGCACCAAAGGAAACACTTGATTTATAAGAATTTATACCCACTAATACGTTTATTATCCTTTTAAATTTATATATTGGAAGGTGTGTTTACTAATATTACGTGAGACGTGTGATCCCACACAAGACTAAAAGAATAGTACAGTCGCTATGCGAAAGTAAGGATTTCGTTCAAGTGGTAAGGGCAGGCTCGATGATAAAAATAATAATTTATGAGTTAGAAAGAAAAAGACGTGTTGAAGTAGGATCGATTTGTTTTTGCTATACTCCAACACCACAACCAAGTGACTAAATAAACAAACACATAGTCTAAAAATAAAACTTAGTAAATAGCAACATTTATATCATCCACTTTTAAAAACTTAGGTAATAGTACTCTGCGGTCTGTGCTGTACACACGGCGACACATCAAGCTATAATTTCCAATTTTTGCTGACCTCGCATTGTATAGGTTTTTCGTACATACAATCAAGTTAGCTTATACGGATTATGTATAGCTTGATCACTTGATGTGTTTTTTTTTTTATGACATCTCGTAGTTGACCTTGAGAGGTCGTGACTAAGTACTTAACCGGACTATCCTGTGGTCGCCTTAAGTGAACTTAAGTCTCCAGCCAGGGCTTAAATAAAACTAATTAAAACTTAAGCGACTGCACGCTTAGGGCACCCCCTGTGGGGTACGAACTTCGGCTTAGGGTGTCGCTGGGAGAGGGCAGCAAGATGGGACAGGCTGGATCGAATTTAGCTTGATGTGTAGCACAGAACATAAATATATACCATAACGATGTGTGTAGCCGTGTGTAGAATGTGCACACTGCACACAGGCTTTCATGACTTGCGGTACATTCGGAATTATGCCATAATCGCTTACAGCACTCACATCCATAATTTGCGTTCCGGATTCGATGTCACGATTCTGACCACGGAATAGAAAAAACAGTGGAAGTGCCACGCAGCTATCGCGCGTGTGTCACAATAATGCGGAGCTCCGCATCACCGGCTCAGTCGCGATTAGCGACTTGCTGTCATACGACGTCTCGAACGTAACGAAAAATATTACAAACATGCCTTATTGTGCCATTTTTACATGCAAAAACGATAGCAGGACAAAAAATGTATCTTGCGGAGGTGTATCGTATCACCGGTAAGTATAAAACTATGATATATTCCAATATAATTGTTTTTATAGACAAAACCATGTTTATTACTTTGTTGCGAACTGAAAACTAACTTATCTCCAGTGTTCAAAATCTAAATCAACTTGCTCGCCGTCTTGAATATCATCGTATACATTCTAGAAACTTCGACGCTACTCGATTAGGGATGGGACACATTCAAATAGTTCGGTATCCATAACATAATAAAATGTGTCTTTATATAGTGAAACCTACGTTACCATGACATAAATTATGTACTCGTTGTCGTACTTACATTCTGACAAATAAACCAATCATTCATTCATAGCTGGACGTAGACCTCAAAAATAACTAATACTAATAAAGTAAGTATGTAAGTAAGTAAATTTTATTTGTTTAAACATTGTGTACATGGTGCGCATGCAGGATATTAGTAGGGTACAGAAAAGTTCTAACATGTTCAGCCGCATATCGTGGCGTACAAATTGGTAGGAAGAGATGATGCATAAACCGTGATAATATTCATCAAAATTACATTTCATCGTTATTCTTTAAAGATTAGGTATAATTACAATTCAACAAGCATATTTTTTTGATACAATTCAAATGTCAAACTAGGTAATCATTAAATAAATTGGTCAATAAAAATATATATATAAATAACTGTCATTAAAAATTTCAATTCCAAATTACAATTATTCAGTCAGTAAATATTTAAGTTTTCCCAAAGATCCTTTTACCAAAGAGAAATGGATAGAAGCTACGGGAAGACAGAACTGGATGCCGTCAAAATCAAGTAGAATCACAGTACAAGAACAGTTTGTAAATTGTTTTCATCAAAAATTCTTTAATTTAATTCTTATTTCTATACGTGTACTGATGAATGGGTGTTATTTACCTGAATAAATAAAATTTATTATTATTAAGTATTATAAAATGCTCTGAACAGAGCATTTTGATGAAAACAATTTACAAACTTCAAAAAAAAGCTACAGATTTTTAAATAATAACGCAATTCCTATATTTACAAAAAGACGTTCTCATGTCTAAAATAATGCGTCAATTTATTGGGACGTCCATATTCCAAAAAAATATTTATCATCAGTTAGGAGAATTTCCAACATCGAATCACATTACGGATTTAATGAAAGCCATTGCGGAAAAATATGTCAATATCCGCATGCATCACTTGTTAAAATTAAATATAAAACAGTCAAAACGACTATTAATAAACAATACACTACATACATACAACTACTACTACATACAATGTTTTATTTCAAGGTCAATAAACATTTTTAATTTACTATTTATCTTTTCATTTAACCATTTTACATTTTATACTAATCGGACTTTGGTCCATTTCATAAGATAAAAGATTTTAATGATTAAATTGTACAAACATCGACATTAAATTATCGATATCTTGTCCTCATCCCTATCTGAGTAGAAAAATAGATAACTGATGCATACGAATATGACATCTATTTTAATGATGTTAGGGTACTAAATAGAGTAAATTGGTTACCCTCTAGCGCCCTCTAGCGTTAAGTAGCTGAACTAGTTGTTGATTGCTCGATTTTGATTGTTAGATGGAAAAATGGTCTTCATTGATTTTGACATGTAAAATAAAAACAACATTCAAGGGTTGTAATAAGACAATTTTGAACAACAATAAATAAACTTTTCGCCAAAGTTGCATTTATTATTTGTAGCCAATTATATCATCGTTTTCTGTGTATTGCAATGTATGTACGTACCCAGGATTTTGTATTAATATCTTGATTTAAAAGAGTGTCCGTGGAGTTTCTTGCCAGTTCTTCTCCATAGAGATCTATGTTTTTGGAATGGGCGACTAGCTTCAACTTTCTGACTAACTGACCGACTATTTAATTTTGACAATTTAAAAGTGCCTGTAAATGGTTTAAAATAAATGGTTTGAGTTTGAAAATTATATTCACTTGAATACTTACGGTTTTATTACAGTATTTCTTTGTGTATACACCACTTTCTTCATCTTCGGTTTGGTGGCGACTGTAGCCAGCAGCACAATTTCTAAAATGCTACGTTACTTTAAACTTTAAAGATATGATGCGACTCAAAACAAAACAGTACAACTGTCATTTTCGCCAGCGCTCACGGTAATAATTATTATAATAAGGCATGGCCAGCGTTATCGCAAGATGGCGCATGTCATGGCGTCATCTATGAAGATTGAGAAGATTCACGAGACATCATTATCGCACTCACGCTAATTCGGAGCGGGCATGCTAAAATCGATTACAGCTCAACTCGAAACGCACCCCAAGTCTGTGACAGAACCATTGCTGTCAGTGTCAAGTAACAAGTCTGTCAAAGTGTCAACAAGCAGCAGATGAGCAGAGCTTTTACTTTATTAATATGTGCTCATCTCAGCAAAATCTCAGCTGTTTTTGTAGATAAAATTAAATAAACATAGTAATTCAGTCATTTAAATGAGTACTAAAGATTTGTTAAAGTTTTTGAAATTTATAGACATCATAACTGATATGGAATTTGATATTATACCAAGTTTACCTTCCCATTTGCCTTCTAATATTCCACGATTGACTCGGCCTCGAACTGAAAATTTTCAAAATTTAGATGATTTAGACTTTTTCAAAATATATAGGATGTCAAAGAACACAGTTTTATTCATATTAGATCAAATTAATGAAGAGCTGGAATTCGACAGTGACAGGCAAGGCTTTGATTTCTATAGTAAAATATTTAGCTTAAGTATCAGATAAAAATGATGATTTGCATAGGTTTTCTGTTGTGGAACAGTGGAAAGCCTCTCTATACTTACATAAAACTATATATCTCTGACAAACCATTCTATGATAAAAATGATGACTAGCCTTTATATATCAATATAATAAGTACTATGTTTACTCCTCGCCTTTGTTCATGATACAAATACAGGCATTCATGTATATGCTGTAATGAAAGTTACTTAACATTTGTCATCACTTTCCAGAAATGAAAGTGTGGCTCCAGTGGAACAGTTATTAATAGCACTCAGGTTTTATGCCACTGGAACTCATCTCCAGGCCATAGCTCGTAGTCATGGAGTGAGCGTACCCACTGTTAGCAGAGTGGTGAAAAAGGTATCAAAAGCTATAGTGAAGCTACACCCAAGGTACATTCAAATGCCATCATCACAGGAGGAAATAGATTATTGCCAGAGGGAGTTTTTTAACATATCAAAGTTTCCATTTGTTGTTGGTTGCATAGATTGCACTCACATCAAAATCCAATGTCCAGGTGTGTACTTTATATTTAAGTGTTTGGCTTTTCATAGTGGAAAGTGTTATTCTGCACAGTTGCACAGAATGTTAATTTCAGCACTTTGATGATAAACCTCCTTCCTCTTCCAAGGAGTAGATGTGTTCTCAGTGCCATAGACCATTTTAGTAAAAAGTTATAAATAATTTAACATGTTGAACGCCAACGCGGACAGTGCTGACCGACAGTGAACTTTCCCTTTAGGCCAAGCAAAAATCACAGTTCTATCCAAAATTAGAGCAAATGTTTTTTTTATTAGATACTTATATCTAATGTCCAAATGTATGTTTTTATTAACAAAAGTCAACTTGAGATATTATTTATGGAGATATTAAACGTCGGGCAGCACTGACCGACGCGGCTCCTAGAAACGAAAAATCGACTTTCCGTTAAAGGGGGCCGCGCGGGTCGCGGTGTGAGGTCTCCTCCCGCGGCTCCCGAGTTTGTAATCTCACCCGCGCTTACGCAGTTGACGCCCATATCTTGAGCTGAGACGCCGTTACATCGAACAACTTATATTTACTCCAATAAACTTTTTGGTATAAAATGAGAGTTTTTTTGTTTTTGGGTGGTTTTCGCTAGTTTTCGCTAAATATTTTACAAACACACACATTCACGCACACACAGATACTCACCCTCGACACACAAACTCACGCCTACACACGCACACGCAACAAACAACAAACACAAGCACACAAAACTTGTGGATTTATAATATTAGTATTAGCACTCATCGATAACGTAGCTTTCCAATACCTACTGAAATATTTTTTGAAATCCGATGATTAGTTTTAGATATTAGGTACTTTCTACATCCAAACTCACAATCCTACAAAATTTACTTCTTTATCATCATCATCAGCCCGGAGAAATCCACTGTGACAAAGGCCTTTCCAACTTCGCGCCACACAAATGTTCACTCTTTGGTAATTGTTGTTTTTTTTCTAAGTCCTTTACGTTTTTCAAAAACTATCTTAATTTGGAGTAACTAGAGGGCCACGCGGGTCAATGAATATGGGATTTAGCAAAGAGTATAATAACTATACAGGGATTTAGTTAGATAACACTGTCCTACGGCCTGTATGAATGAATCGAAAACACTCGTTAAACGCGATCAGCACTGACCGACGCGAACCGTACGAAAAGTCTAGTTGTCGACCATCACTGACCGACGCGGCCTGAACGGGCAGATGCATTTTTTTCCTTGGCGTTCAACGTGTTAAGTAAATTTAATTCCATAATAAAAACAGGAGTGCATAAGTTAAGAAGAGTTATTCAAATAAACACAGTGTACCGCGGTAAACATAGCTGATCATAATACCATGGTACCTGACCTGTGCGCATTGGGCAAAGGTATTCATCTCCGTCTATGTACTCGCTGCGAACGCGCAACATACTTGTCCTTGGTTACGCCCTAGACACGCACTACGGTTCAAGGACCAGCACAGCGACGCCCCCGTCTTGGGTAC
The DNA here is from genome assembly GCA_949629185.1 of Apamea crenata. Lineage (NCBI taxonomy): Eukaryota > Metazoa > Arthropoda > Insecta > Lepidoptera > Noctuidae > Apamea > Apamea crenata. The sequence continues at coordinate 21,608,558 of OX451353.1, forward strand.
TGGACATTGGACAATTTGCATGCATCTCGTCACAACTTCTGCTGCCCTGGTACTTCGTATGCTTTTTGGCTGACAGGAAAACTTGGTGAGCGCTTTATAACTAACGCTATACACCCACACTACTAACCCTCAACAGGGTTGACTTTAAAAATATCATCTTAATTGCTTATGCTACCCTAGTACCTACTAAAATGGAAAAGTCACTCTCTGAATCGAATCTAGCCAACCAAGGAGAGATACGACTCACCACTGAGTCATGTCTCCCAAAGAGCTAAAAGAAGAAGAGAGGATGAAGAGAAGATTAACATGATTAAGTCTATGTTATTGATTCAAGAAATGGAGCTTAAAAAAATAACCCTCACGCTCCTGGAAATAAAACTCACAAATCATCAAACAGAAAACTCAGTGGCCGCTATAACTCAGCAGAATGAAGAATTTAAGAGAAAAATAGAACAGATGGAGATACAGGCTAAGAAGGATAAATAATATATAACCATTCTAGAAGAAAAGGTCTAGGATGTTCAGCGAGGTAGTAGAAAGTCTAACTTCGAAATTAAAAACGTTCCCAAGCAAATGCAAGAAACTAAAAAAGACCTTATTGACATGGTAAAATGTTTAACTGTGACCGTAAACAGTGCAATCGCCAAGTCGGACTTGTAGGGTATCCGTATGGCTAACACCCCTGCAATAGTGGAACTATCCTCTACAATACTAAAGACTGAGGTACCACTTAAGATGTGTAAGTCTTTCAACACCAAGCTTAAAGTAAGGCTCTGCGCTAAACATCTAGGCTTCAAAAGTAGCGAAGACACTCCTATATTCGTATCCGAACAAACTCACTGCAAAAGGCTCAAGACTACACTTCCTTGCACGCTACCTCACTAAGTCAAAGGGATATAAGTACTGCTGGACCGCTTATGGTAAAGCTTATGTTAGGACTAGGAGACATGACGAATCACCTACATACATAATTAGTACTGAGTCCCAGCAAGAAGCATGACTACTATTACTATGTGGTCTATACAGCTATGCCTATACTACTTATAAATAATAAATAAATAAATAAATATCCCTGGACATTTCACACAGCACCATTTGTCCCAAGCTAAGCAACCTAATGCTTGTGTTATGGTAACAAGATGGCTGATAAACTACTTTTAGACAATTTTTTTTTTTTTTTTTGTAAATGCATACATACATATTATAGATAGAAAAACACCCAGACTCGGAACAAATACATGTAGGTCATACAAATATTTGTTCCGTGCGGGAATCGAACCCGCGATACGCAGCGCAGCAGTCAATCGCTTAACCACTGCGCCAACCGTGCCGTCCAAACTAAACTTATACTGTGTTTATATTTTTTCTGATTATCTTGTTTTGCTTATTGAACTTTTAAGAAAATGTTTGTAATACAAATTCTCTCAATTTACATTATATACGAATTATACACATAAACACGTCCAATACTTTTTACATAACAATTACACAAACACACATAACCTTTCTATACACTTTCATAAAAGTAAAATGCATACTTGTTAGTTTTCATAAAACTACACAATCATTCACGGTCATTCACCTCTACACCGTTAACGCTGTTTATACATAAACAATGTAGGTACTTATACTTTTCTCTATCATAATAGTTTTTGTTGAGGATCGAGCAAAATAAGGTTATGTTTACAATATTGTTTACAATATGAAATTAAAACTCAGACTGTTAATTTACACATATCATGGATAGCACACAATCACACCTAAAATAATGCAAGAAATAGACGACATAGATACAGCGCAATCTAAACAATTTCAAATTGAAGATTTTTCAAAGCAATTTCATGTACAGACGCCAGCAGGTCAAGCTACCCAAAACTGTCAAATTTTCCCAATCAACCTTGAACCTTAATACTTTAGCAATAAAGTTGAAAATCTATTAAAGAAATTTGACAGATTGTAGTAGCTTGATGTGCTGGCGTCTGTACTCTGTACATACCTAAATCGGATTTTACAATAATTAACACAAAATATTAGAAGTGTTTAGATGAAGAAGTAATTTAGATGATTTATTATATGACTGATTTTTTTGTTAAAGTTATGATTATTTGAGTGTTTTTTTTTTAAAAAAATTTATATATTATTTTTATTAATATATTTTTTTTTATACAAGGTCATTTTGGTAGTAGTGATGATACATTTCCTGGAAGCTACTAAACACCATTATATTGTTTTAAAATAGTTACCTACCCATTTTTTACTCTATTGCATATTTATCACAAATTTTTGGTACTTTTTTTCAAAAATCACTCAAATAGTCATAACTTTTAAGGAAATCAAGTGAGTGCTCCCAACTATCGCCCTGTTTCGTTTGGCCCACGATTTTTTACCCACCCTGTATATCAAATGTGATCGCAAGGTTAGTGTTAAGGAAACAATATTAACTAACACTCACACAAATCATAATGCCGACAGTTTTATAGACTCGCTAAATAATCACCTAGACTAAGATTTAAGTGATTAAATCATATAAAAATATTGTTATAATAATTAATAAACCTAACGAATGAGCGAGCAAATAGATCAAACTACCTAATTATGCTTGCAATGCATGGCTTGTTACCGGGACATTCCTTACCAACTAGAGGCGAAAACTGTTTGGATTTTGGACCACTTTATTTTGAAACTAGACAAGATTAAAAACGCTGCTTCTGCTGCTGTATTGAATACCACTATCACGGATCACTACATGATTCTACTTACATTAACAAAGGATAATGCCCAAAAATATATGGAGCAAAAACCCAGAATCGATTTAAACGATTTATGTGTGCCAAGGTAGAGTATACTATATCCCAAATCCAATAATAGTTTTCGATTAAATCATCACCAAGTAATAAAAAAATCGTAACTAATTGACGAAACTTTTGAAAATCTATGATATTTAAAGCGGTTTTACAAACGATATTGTGACGAATTGTGCGTAATATTGGGAGAGATTTGAGAGTAAAGAATATTATACGTATCTACTGATTATATATATGTATATAAATATAAAATATTATTTATATACATATAAAAGTGATTGCGGATTATTATATTATGGCTATTAACTTAATAAATGAAAACAACTGAATATTGCTTCTAAAAATGTTAGTATTTTCTAAATCTAGAAGAACGTTATCAAAAAGTGCTGCTGGCTGTTCAAGCCCTTCGTGTCTTGCAACTGCAAGGTAGTATAACATGCTTATTATATGAGCACAAATGCTTAAAGTTCGACGACCATGAATGCATGAACAAACGTATTCTACAATTGCGTCTTTGCTGTTGTGACCTGCACCCTAATTGCTTAACACAATCAATCTCAATCTGAATCATTTTGATGGATATTGCTAATCCATTGCTTCATATGTTCAAAAAATGTGTCATGGTGTCTGCTCAGCAACGTAAATAATGCAATGAATGTTGTTGAAAACCGTCAAAATGAAGCCGATTCCGATTGATCGTGTGTTACGCAATTAGGGTGCGGTGTATACATGATGTATGTTAGTACGTTCTGGATCGAACATGCCGCGACTGTATGCGTCCGCTTAATAAAGTTTTCTCACCTAAGTCACCAATATGATGAGGATGTTGGTACACTTTTGTTACGTAAGTACCTGCAGCGAAAAAATCATAATAATAATAAATAATAATAAAAAAAAACATATTTTGTTGTTCCACATAATTCTTCCAACAGGTTCGGTTTAAGCATGTTGGAATTAATTATGTTGATGAACGCCTGAGAATGTTGGCTGTCAGCATAAGGTTCTTGGAATGCGTTTATAAAAGCTGCGGCAATTCTGAAATCGGTCTTGGCAAATGGTGCTGATTTATTAAAATAAGTGTTGCGGAATATTTTGAAGTCTCTTTTAAAGCGACCGTTATGTGTCTCAACAACCCATCGGACCAATGTTATAAGTCTGGATTTGTTTACATCCTCTATGCTGAGTTGTGTTTCATGCCGCCTGTTCGATGGCGGCATGTGCGGTTCAAAGCCACATTCTTCTAAATTCGGAATGTGCCACACAATTACCCACAGAAGATATTAATTCGCAATTATTGCAATGGTTTAGTTAAAAAGCTTAGATAGCCTATGTTTTACAAATAATAAATGTTGATTGATTGATTAGTTTTTTTTTTATATGGAACAACTACTATGCGAATAAGAATACGAAACAGATATGGAACACAATCTATATATATAAAATTCAAAGTCCTGACTGACTGACTGACTGACTGACTGAGACATCAACGCACAGCCTAAACCGCTGGTCCTAGAGACATGAAATTTGGAGGGTGTATTCTTCGTGAAGAGTAGGTATCCACTAAGAAAGGGTTTTTCGAAATTCCACCCCTAAGAGGGTGAAATGGGGGGATTTTGTTTGTATGAAAAATCTTATTCCTTGAGTTAATAAACTTGAAACTTGGCACGAATACTTATCTAAGTAAATTATGGGAACTAACGGGGATTGGGGGGTTTCAAAGTTTGTATGGAACAATTTTAGCGCGCGGTCCGATTTAATCGAAACTCAGTATTTGTACCTAAAATTGAAAGCAAAGAATAATGTGTATCAGGGTTTTTCGAAAATCTACCCCTGACGGCCTGAAAAGGGGTAGTCAATTTTACAGGGGAGGATTTTACAGCGTGGCTTGATTAACTCGAAAATTGGTATAAATAATCTTGAGTCAAGTTATGAACACATCCCAAATGATTTCTCAAAATTCCACCCCTGTGGGGATGAAAAGCGGGGATACAGTTATATGAAAAATCTTATTCGTTAGGTTAATAATCTTGGAAATTGGCTTGAATACTCGCTTAAGTAAGCAATAAAGTTTATCATTATTAGTTTTTCAAAACTACCCCTCAAAGGGGATATAGGGGTGTTAAAGTTTGTGTGGAAGAATTTGAACGCGCGGTCCGATTAACTCGCAACTCAGTGTACTGTGTGTGTACTTAAGACTAAAAATAAATAATAACACGTATGAGGGTTTTTCGAAAATCTACCCCTAACGGGGTGAAAAGGGGTAGTTAATTTTACAGGGGAGGATTTTAATAAGTGGCTTGATTAATTATAAAATTTGTATAAATAATCTTTGAGTATAGTTATGAATTTTTATGATTTTTTTAAAATTCCACCCCTGTGGGGGTGAAAAGCGGGGATACAGTTTATGTGAAAAATCTTATTAATTTAGTTAATAAACTTGAAACTTGGCAATAATACTTGCCTAAGTAAGTAATAAAGTTTATCATTATAAGTTTTTCAAACTACCCCTCGAAGGGGGATATAGGGGTGTTGAAGTTTGTGTGGAAGAAATCGAATGCGCGGTCCGATTAACTCGAAACTCAGTATTGATACTTTCGACAGAAAATAATTAATAATAAGTATGTAAAGTTGTCGAAAATTGACCCCTGACGGGGCAAAAAGGGGGAAATCGGTTTTCAGGGGAGGATTTAAACTTGAAACTGTATATTACATTTTCATGCCTAAACCACTGAACTTCTGATTTGGCAAAGAGATAGATGGCATCCTGGGGAAGCACATACTTTTTATCCTGGTAGCACGTTCCCGTGGGATAACTTCCGACATCCACGCGGGCGAAGCCGCGGGCAGAAGCTAGTTAACAATATAACTCATCGCAAACCAAAGAAAAATCCTAACTCAGAACTATTAGAGATAAAGACCACCCCTAATGCCTAATGCTTCAGTAGACTACATAAATGATTATTTTTCTAACATTGGGAAAACCCTGGCTGAAGACATTGTCTCCGCAAACCGATCACAAGTTCAATACGAATCTGATCATATAATAAATTCACAGACTTCCTCCGTGCTTCTCGAAACGGATCCTAGAGAAGTCTATAACGTGCTAATGGGTCTTAAATCTGAAAGCGCTCCTGGCTGGGATAATATTACAACAATTTTTTTTTAAACTGCCCATGAATTAGTCGTACCCATAATTTCGCATCTTGCTAACTTGTGCTTTAGCTAAGGGAAATTTCCATCAGCGCTGAAGCAAGCTATAATTACTCCTGTGCACAAGGGTAGAGACAGGGATGACGTTAGCAACTACCGACCTATCTCTGTCTTGTCTGCAATATCTAAAATAATTGAAAAGCTAATTAACATAAGACTAACCAGCCACACGAATAAATATAATATTATTTCACAAGCTCAATTAATATGGTTTTAGGCAAAAAATATCTACCGAATATGCAGTGACAGACTTAACCACTCATATTGATAAACTAGTAGATTCTAGAAAAAAATGTAACCGTATTTATTGATTTGAAAAAAGCTTTCGATACCGTTTCTGTCCCCATTCTTGTGCGTAGTCTAGAAGGTATAGGCGTAAGAGGAAGCCCGTTAGCATTACTATATAACTGATTATCTACGGGATCGTAGGTAAAAGGTTAAGGTAGGAGAGTATATTAGCAAAGAGTCTTATGTGACCTACAGCGTTCCGCATGGAAGCGTACTGGGCCCGACTCTATTTTTAATTTATATTAACCATCTCTGCAAGATAATGCCAGGTAATGGCCGCGTTTTCTCATATTATGCAGATGACACAGCTATTGCTTTCTCTGGCGATACATGGGAATCCGTATATCAATCACCGGAAAAGGGTCTTTTCGAAATTGCTGACTGGTTGAACTCACATCTTCTAACACTAAATATTTCTAAAACAAAATATATTTACAAACTACAACAACACTCAACCCGGACCTTTTTTTTTTTTTTTTTATGCATGCCCGCCTCGCGGGGGACGAGACGGGGTATGTGGGACTCCCTGTCGGAATGACAGTATACCCACTAAAACTCAGCGGTGTTCCCTCTGATGGGAGGGCCACGGGAATAGGCATAGCCTTTACTTCCATACCCCTCCCGGCGCATGCCCGCCTAGATCGTATGGCGGGCCCCGCATGCCCCCCACATTGGGGGGCTACGGGAATGGCCGGGAGCACCTAGCCATTCCCGTCCAACACTGGTGGAGGCCTGTGCAATACAGGCACCGGTGCCCCCGCACCCGCTGCCTGCTGGCCCCCACGCCCGCCTGAACGGCGGGCCCCGCATGCCCCCCGAGATGGGGGGCTACGGCCGCAGAGGATAGGGAGAGCGGCAACGTAACACCGACACTCCTCTCCCGCCGCGGCCTCCAATCCTCAGCCGCGATATCTCCCACACGGGGGACACCGCGGCCCGCCTCAGGTAGGCTGCGATGTCGCCTAAGCGGCACCGCAACCTACCCGCCGGCCGCTACGTCGTCGGCTTAGCCGCAAAGCCCTGACGAGCGGCCGCTCCTCGGGTTCCTCTTAGCTTCACCGTGGTTCTCCAAGCCACGGCTACTGAGCCCCCCCGCCTCGACAATGCGGGAACCCACCGGGGGGACTCAACCCGGACCTAACGTAACTCTCAAAATAGCTAGAGCTAGAGAGAGCACAGAGATCTCTTTCAAGGTCATGAATTTCAAACCGTACAGATTCCCAACCAATGAGCTGTACTCCCTTAGCGGTATTCTCACAGTCAGCAAACTATAATACTCCATGCTGTCCTAAAATTACACGAAGTCCTGCCCTATGACCCTCAGGAAAGGAGATGAAAATACCGTGCTGCACCAGTAGAGTTCGTTAAAACTACATGTGCCAAAAGACAATTCAATACAAATTCCGCTGCCATAGACAATAAAATAAATAAAATAATTATAACATCTATCCCATGACTAAAGACTGCAAAAAGGGAATAGTGGCTATAACTGAAGACCTATGTTGACATTGAATACTGCTGCAAGCATCTTCAATATGAGTTGAAAAAAATACACACACGCCACGCACGCACATACATTTTATTAATGATAAAAATTAAGTATAAAAAAACATTTAAAATTATAAATAATAGTAGCCCACCGGTATCGGGCGCAGGGTCCAAGCTACCGGTAGTTAGGGCTCCGAGACAGGAACCTCCTCACAATGCGAGCCGTATCGAGGAGTACCTACATGCCTTTTGAATCAGGCCCTTAATCCAACCGCCTAACGAGAGTCTCGATAGATGTTGATCGAGGCTTTCGGCTATCAGGCCATCTGATACGACAATCGGCACAATAACAGCCGAGCTCACATTCCACATGTCAACAACCTCGTGTGCTAAGTCGAGATATTTAATTTGTTTCTCTTTCTCAGCTTTCACGAGGTTCCCGTCATGTGGAATGGTAACGTCGACAATCATTGTACGGCGCGCTAATCAATCTATCACCACTTTATCAAGGCTTATTGGCGACAATAATCCTGTCAGTAATGATAGACCGATCCCAGTACAACGTGACATGGTCATTTTCAACAAGGCGGGTCGGGCACATACTTGTAATTGTAATACGGTACCTCAGAAAGTCCAAGTTTATATTTCAAAGCAAATTGCTGGTGAATAATCCTGGCTACTTAGCTATGCCTGTGCAAGTACTCGCCGTTAGCCAGACGAGGACAACAAGAGATCATATGTCTGACGGATTCACCCAGACGGTGGCATGCCCGACACACGTCAACCGTCCCGTCCTTCATAATATGTCTCCGGTAGTTATTCGTCAAGATAACTTCATCCGTATATAATTGCACAGACGAAACCTTCAATTTCCCCAAAAAGGTCACCATAACGTAGCCAGGATACGGACGCTAAGACATCTACACCGGCCTCATGAAGAGCCCGGATAGAAGCGCCCGTGAGGCTCCTTGCTTTGCCATACCTTCTTGCGCCATCGGTAGTAAGTACTACAGGTTTGCGCCAGTTATCTTTCGCCATGGAGAGCGGGGTGAGCCCCTTGGCCACTGAATTATTTTTATTATTTTGTTCTTTTTTCTTTCTTTTATTTTGGTTTTGTTTAATTTTAGATTTTACCTATTTACATATTTTGGTAAGTACACCACTTTTACCTTTTTATAATTTGTCATTGAAGAGCGGGGCCTTCCAGCACAGGTGGGTACCTATATCTTTTACTTTTAAGGAGGTCCCTATGTAAGATTTACTGTAAAAGTTGTACAAGTTTCTGCAATAAACCTTTTTATTTATTTAAACCGGAATACTTAGGACATTGTACAGTAAAAAAAGTTTAAAGGAAATAATTAATAATAATTATTAAATTTATAAACCTACAGTCGGTTATAGCAATTAACTGACCCCCTTAAAAATTAAACGAATTTGAACCTTCTGCTCGTTAGCAGTAAGCTTATCGAACTAGAACAAATGGTTCAACGTCTACGATTAATAAAACAGTTATTCGAATTTGATCTTTAACTCGCAGTGTTATGGTAGGTATGATCTTGAATATTGTTATAACTTGTAATATATTAATGCTAATTTCAACAAAGTTCACTATGTTTGTGTGGTCTAGTGGTAGCTGCAGTGAGCTGACAAGAGCATGGTTGTGAGTTCGAAACCAACACATTTTCAGCTGCGCGTTTTGTTTTATAATATTATTTTTTGTTAAGTTATAAATAGTAAATTATAACTTTAGCAACAAAAAAAAGCTGAACAGAAATAAAAAACGATAATGATGGTAAAAACGATTTTATTTTACAAATAAAATTATTATAAGAATAACGTAAATGATATAACACTTACCTGCTTACTATAATAACGTTGTTATATGCTTCACAGAGTTTAATGTAGTGAATCAACATGTTATAATATTTAGAAATATAGGTATGTATGTAGGTATTTCTATTTCATAACAATAATCAATTTCATAACATCACCACATTAAATATCATTGAACTAAATAGCATTATACGTTGATGTTTTACCTACTAGGTATAATACTATAATATCAATTTCAAATTGAAGATTTTTCAAAGCAATTTCATGTACAGACGCCAGCAGGTCAAGCTACCCGAAACAGTCAAATGTTCCCAATCAAACTTGAACCTTAATGCTTTATTATTAAAGTTGAAAATCTATTAAAGAAAGACAGATTGTAGTAGCTTGATGTGCTGGCGTCTGTACAACAATCGTGTTTCTCAATGATAATGTCCCTTAATTAAACAGATTAATGTCTAATATGTTAACAGGTGGAGATAATGCAAAGCTTTTCCGAAACAAGAAGGGCTACTTTTCAGTCAATGTACAAACCGTGTCTGATGCACGACTGAAAGTGAGGAATGTGGTGGCACACATGCCCGGCTCCACTTCCGACTCAGCAATTTTTAATAATAGTCAATTATGTCGTGATTTTGAGACGGGAGCTTATGGAAGTTCATGTTTGTTGGGTGATAGCGGATACCCACTTAAGGTAGATAAAATAAATTACGACATCAATTCATTCATATAGGTAATATCAATTTGTGTAATTTATAAATATAATACTTCTAACAGATTTCAGTAAAAGTAATAATCTATAAAAATCTGCTATAGGTACCTACAGGGTGACTGGTAATTTGACGAATTCTTTCAAGGACGCACAGTGGATCGACGCCATACAAGCAAAGGGACATAGGCAACTCAAAAATACATGTGTCAGTTTTTGAAAAACAAATCATTCCATCGTATAGGCCTACTTATAAGCTGTAAAAAACCTATGAAGCATTTTCTTATCGGAATCTTATATTGAGAGCTATGGCACCAAATTTTTTTGTATGGGAAACGGCATAAAAAATAGTATACCTTCTGAGTCCCTTCGTGTTTCGACTTGATTTATTTATATGGTAATAAGACATATATTTGCTACATTTTCTCCAAACAAACATGGTGCGCCACTCGCACCCCTTATGAGGTACAAGCGTTGACCGATTTTTTCCTTATTATCTACAGATTGATTCGGTTATTATTTCGAAATATTTTATCTCCAAATCTCACTTCACTGGTGACTTACTGATAAATTGATCAGGTCAAAAATCTTCGGTGCACTGATAATAGATTAAGTACCAGAAAACGTTTTATTGCACCCAATCTCTGGAAACGATTGTGTTGTTGACCACCTAACCATCGATTCTTGTTAAATTCTGTAAATCGATTTTTATTACACCTAATGAGGCCATTACCTGAGACCCCCTTATAATTACTGATTACCTCACCTTTTGTGTATTAATGACCTTTTTATTGTAATTCTTATCACTAGCTAATCTCTCTAAAAGGTATGTTTCTTTAATGTCGAACATAACCATCATTTTCAAAGAATCGATCAATAGCTAATTGATAATCATACTTTTGTTATAATTATCCTTCTCATTAGTACCAATTTTTAATCCATATAGGTAAATAGGTGCATTACTTGAAGTGAATCAGTTGTAATTTCATCCTCATCCGAGTATTGTCACTATGTCTTTCCCTAGAAACGTAAAGGTCGAGGTAAGTAACGAAACTAACTACTAGTAATGTTAAGATAACTGCTGTCAAAGTTCGTGCACGTAGATGATTTTTGAAAATAGCTAGTAAACTTCTTCCTTTAACTTTTAACTGTTTGACGTTTTAGAAAATTTGGCTACACCAAAAGGTGGGTTAACGTATTAGGTACCCAACGGAATAGCAATAAAAGCCATTCAATCAGAGAATTTAGAGAAAAATGATATATATAGGTAGCGACGAATTCTGGGAATTAAAAAAAAAATTAATATAGTTTTTTCTTCGAATTCCATGAGTTTAGGCATTATGTGGTGCTTAATTGTTGCAAATGGGTCCCACTGTCTCGTCCTGGAAGGAATACGTCAAATTACCAGTCACCCTGCATACATGTTTGACAGTTGCTGGTTTCTCATCTGTAACAATGGTTTTTTCTTTGTTAACAGAAGTATTTACTGACACCCTACTTAAACCTAAACACAGAACCACAGAAGCAATATAATCATAGCCAAGCTATGACACGAAATACAGTAGAGAGACAACATGAAGTATTGAAACGCCGATTCCCTGCCCTCGCTGTTAGCTTGCGGATCAATCTGCAAACAGCAGTCAATGTGATTGTAGCATGTTGTATACTACACAATATCTGCATAGATAAGGGAGAAGATATCCCATCTAATGAAATGGACATCGGTAATACAGATACTAACATACAAAATGGAAAAATTCATCAGAATTATCATGATCAATATAATGAATATGATGACAGAAGAACTGTAATCACAAACAATTTTTTTTCTTAAAATACATATTATTATCAGTATAAACTACTTGCATTTTCTTTGAAACAGCCTCTAATATTTTCGTTTTTAAGTCTGCGTGTTTTTTTTAAAGCAATCCACATAGAAGATGGTCCACATATGGTATGGTGTCCCTAAGGACACCATACCATATGTGGACCTACAATGCTCTCAGAGTACAATAAAAAACCGGCCAAGTGCGAGTCAGACTCGCGCACGAAGGGTTCCGTACCATCAGTTGATTGAATGAAAGGTAAATTGCGGTTTACGATTTATGACGTATTAAAAAAAAACTGCTTACTAGATCTCGTTCAAATCAATTTTCGGTGAAAGTTTACATGGTCATATACTCGTACATCATATATTGTTTTTAGTTTTATCATTCTCTTATTTTAGAAGTTACAGGGGACACACACACACACATTTTACCACTTTGGAAGTGTCTCTCGCGCAAACTATTCAGTTTAGAAAAAATGTTAGAAACCTCAATATTATTTTTGAAGACCCATCCATAGACACCCCAAACGTATGGGTTTGATGGAAAAAAAAAATTGAGTTTCAGTTCGAAGTATGGAGAACCCCCAAAATGTATTGTTTTTTACTCTATTTTTGTGTGAAAATCTTAATGCGATTCACAGAATACATCTACTTACCAAGTTACAACAGTATAGTTCTTATAGTTTCGGAAAAAAGTGGCTGTGACATACGGACGGACAGACAGACATGACGAATCCATAAGGGTTCCGTTTTTTGCCATTTCGCTACGGAACCCTAATAACAACGCCTTTAGTTAGGATTCTGGTGCGACTACCTCGATTTTGCATTAACTCGGGCATGTTCGCCAACCCGACGGTGGATGACTTTTAAGCTATAATGCGCAAAAAGTCAGTCTCACTAATTCGCCGAATTCGAGGGAGTGGCAACAGAAGCCTAAGGATGTTTGCGGACAGAGCAGTATCGGCAGCTGTTGGGAGGCTCATCAGGCGGCTTGGACCTGATATTTTGTAGGGTGGACCATAAGGGCCGATTCACACCGGAACGGCAGCGGCACGGCGAGCAGTTTCAGTGTGAAATAATTTGAAATTTTATCTACATAAGTAAAAGACCAGTATCGCTTGAAAAGGTCGCGCGGCCACGCGCGTCTGCCCACGGCCGCTCGCGGCGACACGAACATAGCTAGCTCGTCGTCCGGTAACGACCAGGCCCGGGTCGACGGCGCGTTGTCTTCCACGTGCGCCTCATAGAGGTGTCAGCACTAACTGATGGTGTCCGCTAGGTCAGATGCCTGCCAGGATCGCGGGTTGTTTGAAACAGTTACCGTGGCCCCTGGCACAGGCAACTGAAGGAACACGGGTGGGTTTTAGTCAGTGAAAGTCTGACAAGCCCGATCCCGTTCCGCCCAGAGCGGGCGAAGTTATTTGATATCCCACCCAAAAAAGAAACCTAACAAGATCCAGATTGTCCAAGAATTAAAACCAGATGATGCCAATAACCGACTTAACTTTGTTAATCTGATGCTCGGTCGGTTCAACAATTATTTGTGAGCGTCAAAATGGCGGGATAAAATCTCCAATTTAAAATGTATCACATTAAAATGTTTGTACTATATAATATATAGACAAACATGTCACAACAAATGTCTTCTTCAGGGTACTATTAGTACATATTATGTACTAATAGTACCCTGAAGAAGACATTTGTACCTCTAAAGGTAAAGGAAGTATGTCAACAAGACATCCCTTCTGGAAGCGCTACTCAGTGGCAGGTGATTCACACCCGAAGACTTTAGTACCTACTACATAATATGTACCTACAGGTATATACTCAATTTTCAATACAATTGTAAGTTATAGCAACCCACACATCAGCTGCTCGACCAATCAGAGCGTCTCGCGGTCGTATCCCGTTCCGGTACCGAGATGGCGCGTCTCCTACGCACACGTAATTCTCCGGAATCCGCGCCTCGCCGCGGCGCGCCATTTTTAGTCTGCCACGCGCGCGCCTTCCGTGTGCACGCGCGCCACCTCGCTATCGCTCGGCCCGCCAAGGCCGGTTGCCTGCTTGTGACTTGTGTTCTTATTATAATTATGTTACACCAGGGTTTCAATCCTACAGACCCTCTCTCTCTCTCTCTCTCTCTCATATGTGGCGCTCCAACGTTTTGTGTAACTAGAACAGTACAGTGGTGAAAATAGTGAATACCTATACCTAGTGAAAATGCCAGTGACAAGAAGCAGAGCGGCTAGTTTGACTCGCAGGGAAGATGCCAACGATGCATTCCCCGTCCCCTCGCGACCGAACACGCCGACCGCGGCGTCCGACCAACAAGATGGCGGCGACGCGTCCTCTTTGCCGTGCCCCGACGCTAACGCCACGTTCTCCAACGAACACGTGGCTGCTATTATTGCATCTCTTCAGCGCTCGCAGACAGAAGCGTACAGAGACCTGCTCGACTCGGTGGCGCGGGCAAATGCATCCACTCCTCAGTCACTCACATTGCTAGGGCATCATAGTACCCTTGCCCGCTGTAAAGCAACCTTCTCCGGTCGACCGAAGGAATCGGTAGAAGTTTTTATTGACGCTATTGAAGCGTATAGCGAGTGCGCTCAGGTCGCGGACTCGAACATCCTACGTGGCCTCGCTTATTTATTCAAGGACGATGCAGCCACGTGGTGGCAAGGAGTAAAACATTCGATAACATCGTGGTCACAGGCAAAGGAAAACCTGATAAGTGCCTACGGTGACCGCCGGCCGCCTCATCGAGTTTATATCGAAATGTTTTCGACCCCACAGAAAAACGAAAACACGGATATGTTCGTCGCTCGCATTCGTGCCCTGATGGCAAGATTACCTAAAGGTGACGTATCAGAGTCTGCACAACTCGATATGACGTACGGCCTCCTTCACAGCAGAATCAGGAAAAGGCTGCGCAGAGAAGAGTGTAAGAGTTTCTCTGATTTACTTCGTCTCGCACGTATTGTTGAAGATTCATTCGACGAGAAACATACTACGACGACAGCTACGACGAGTGAACGCCGACCTCAAACAAATCCGCACCCATCCACATTGATGTTGGATATTCAACCCGCAACTCGCGCGTCGACATCGATGGAGAACATTTCTGCACGTGCGCAGGCCTGCACAGGAGCTCCCGCCGCCACGACGCACTGCTCGCCCGCGTCGGTGACTACTACGTCTCGGGAATCTGCTACAAAGAAGCAACGATCTGTTTGTGCCTACTGCAAGCGATTCGGACACACTCGAGACCAGTGTCGTAAGTTACTGAACCAAGGTGAGTCCCAATCTCATATCTCTACGGAAATGCGTGATGGTGATAAAGACCACAAAACCCAAAAGTCAAGTGATCAATCGTTTTACTGTGTCGAGTCGTGTAATATTAGTGATGTAGGTAGTTACAAATGTAAACAAACCGACTTGCAAAATGGTCACAACTCACTAATTTCAAATAATTGTATGGTTTGTCTGTCAAAGAGTGACAACTGTAATTTTTCGAAAATTGATTTTTGTACTGAAAACCATGAAAGTAGCAAATGTAAACAAACCGACTTGCAAAATGGTCACAACTCACTAATTTCAAATAATTGTATGGTTTGCCCGTCAAAGAGTGACAACTGTAATTTTTCAAAAATTGATTTTTGTACTGAAAACTATGTTTGTAAGTGTATCTCTAATTTTCCCAAAAGTATTTTGTGTGCTGATAATTATTATTGTGATCATCAATTCTCAAAAATTGATGCTTCTTCGGTGAACAAACAGTGTAACTCACAATTTCATAAAAATGATAATTGTTTTTGTTGTGGAGATGTATATGATAATTGTGCATGTAGTATATCACGTGGTAATGATCTTGCGGGACCCTCCATTAGTCACAGTTTACGACCTATTTTTAATATAAAAATTTTCGGTTTTAATGGAACTGCACTGATAGATACAGCTGCCAAACATTGCATTGCGGGTCACACGCTATGTACTCTTCTTCAACGTCTGGGAGTTCACTTCACCTCTTCGTCTCGGGAGATTAAACTTGCTGATGGCTTAATCCGCACCATGGATTGTAAGCATACCACATTAGAAGTCTGTCTAGAATCTCGGGTTATCAAGGTACCATTTTGAATTTTCCCGGATGCAACTAATAATGAGACATTATTAGGTATAGATTTTATAACTGCCGCTGGAGTAGTTATTGACTTTCATAAAGGAATCTGGCACTTCAGTGATTCAAGTTTAATTGAATATAAATTATGCTTTGAACCTATTTCACGCACCATGTCCTGCGCTTCTACCGACGTTCTCAGGGATGATGAAGGTATTCACCTTAACCCAGCTGAGCGACAGGCGCTCACTGCCATCCTCACCAGGCATGCACATGTTTTTAGGACAGGGGGAGGCCCAACACCTTATGCAGAACACCGCATCGAAACAGGTGAGCACCCACCCATTGCTGTCCCACCCTATAGATTGAACCCTGCTAAGAAACAACTTATGAAAGCGGAAATAGAGAAAATGTTACAAGATGACATAATTGAAGAATGTGAATCGGCTTGGTGTTCACCAGCGCTGATGGTGCCAAAATCAAATGGTGCTATCCGTTTCTGCGTTGACTACAGGCGCTTAAATGCAGTCACCAAGGCCGACACATACCCGATGCCACGCATCGATGAACTTCTCCAAAGCACTAAGCGGGACTGCTTTATGAGCACATTAGACCTTCGATCCTCATACTGGCAGGTGATGATAAGGGAAGCTGACAGAGACAAGACTGCTTTTGTTTGTCCTCTTGGTACTTATCGTTTCAGGAGAATGCCGTTTGGTCTCCGAAACGCGCCAGCAACCTTCCAACGCCTCATCGACCGTGTCCGTTCTTGCTCTGCTTTGCAAAATGTCACTTTATTAGCATATTTGGACGATTTGTTAATTTCTCAAGGATACCAGCAGCACCTGCAAGATCTCGAGGCAGTTTTGAAACGACTGGCCGAATTTAACCTCCATGTTAACAGGGAGAAGGGCGCTTTTGCTAGAGAAAGCGTTAAATACCTCGGCCACGTCATCACCCAAGAGGGTGTCTCCACCGACCCAGGGAAGGTGAGTGCTGTCCTTGAAATGAAGAAACCAGGTAGCTTAAAACACCTGAGAACCTTTCTTCAAACCTGCTCATGGTTCCGCAAATTCATTCCCAACTTTTCAAAAGTTGCTGAACCATTAACACGTTTGACTAGGAAAAGTCAAGTGTGGTCTTGGGGCTCAGAGCAAACCCAAGCTTTCAAAGAGCTTAAGTGTCTTTTGACGACCGCTCCAATACTGGTGCAAGCTGATTTTAGTCGCCCTTTCATTCTGCGTACAGACGCAAGTAACTACGCCTTAGGCGCAGTTTTATTGCAGGGTGACGGGAATCAAGAAAGGCCAATCGAATATGCCAGCCGACTCCTCAATGCAGCTGAGCGTAACTACTCCACTACTGAGCGCGAGGCACTCGCTGTCGTGTGGGCGGTGGAGCGTTTTCGTCCTTACTTAGATGGCCATCCAGTCGTAATTGGCAGCGATCACCAGCCTCTCCGTTGGTTGCTCTCTCTTAAATCACCAGCAGGCAGGTTGGTCCGTTGGGCTCTAAAGCTTCAATCTTTTGACATCCAGTTCCAATATACCCCAGGGAAGGCGAACGTTGTGGCAGATACCTTGAGCAGACCAATTTGCTCAAGCGACTCTCGTGATGGTTGCGGTATTTGTTCAGTCATCTGCGATCTGCCCACAAAGACGCCAAGTCAGCTTCGCGAAGAACAGACTTCTGACCCTGAAGTGGAAAAGATATTGAAGGAGCTTGAGGGACCTGACGATGTCGCAGCCCAGAGATGGCTAGAAAGGGGTTATCTCATGAACCAAGGTGTTTTGTACCGGTTCAATCCGGACTCCGAGAGCGAATCCCCTCAGCTAGTTATATCAGCCGGTCAAGTTGCTGACATATTGAAGGAGTTGCATGACTCTCCAACTGCCGGCCACCCAGGAATCGATAGGACCTACCAGAAGGTAGCACAACTCTATTATTTCACAGGGATGCGCAGAATAATCACCGACTATGTCAAAGCCTGCATTAACTGCCAACGTTACAAGGCCAACAACAACAAACCTCCCGGCTTACTCCAGACACCAGTTATGAACCAGCGTAACGAGGTGTTGGCCATGGACTTATTTGGGCCACTTCCGGAAGGAGACCAGGGGGAGCGTTGGATCCTACTCGTTGAAGACACCGCTACCCGTTGGATAGAGTTGTTTGCTCTTAAAGAAGCCACAGCAGAAGCTTGTGCTGTTGTCCTTATCGAGGAATACTTCATGCGTTTCGGGTTGCCTCGTAGGATTATTTCGGATAATGGTGTCCAGTTTGTTTCCGCAGTAATGCGCCAAGTCATGTCAGTCTTAGACATAAAACAAAATTTTGTCCCATTGTACAGTCAACAGCAAAAGTAGATGATCAAAATCAGAAATTCAATACTAATTAACGGAGTTCGCGTCAGAACTGTGTGGCGTTGAAGTGATTAAAAAGTATGTGACTGTAAATTATACCAAACATTTACTACTAGTACAGCTGCCATATATTCGTGATCAGTTTTCAATTCAATTTCAATTTCTGATTTTGAACATCTACTTTTGCTGTTGACTGTACCACCCAGAGGCTAACCCTGCTGAGCGAAAAAACCGCGATTTAAAAGCTATGTTAGCACATCTCGTGGAAGGCGATCACACCTCTTGGCCAGAGAAGCTGCCGACGATTCGTTTCGCTCTGAATAGCGCCAAATGTCGCACTAAGTACACACAGGTAAGTCACCTGCTTATTTATTCTTTGGCAGAGAAATCCGATCCCCCACAGAGGTCGTTCATGACCTTCGTGCAATACAAAGCAAAGAAAACTTTGTTCCACAAATTTCTCCTTACCTCAGTAAGTTTTTAAAATCCCTATCAGCTGTTCGAGAACGGGTGAAAATCCAACAGGATAAGACGAAGCAGTACGCCGATGCATCGCGCCGACCACCTGACGCCTTTGAAATAGGCGATTTGGTTTTGCTGAAGTCGCACCTGTTGAGCAAAGGTTCCAAAGACCTAACTTCCAAATTTTACCCACGTCGCGATGGACCCTACCGAATTGCAGGAAAGGTTAGTCCCACAACTTATTCAATCGCAAGCACAGAACAGCCTGACATAATTTTAGGGAAATATCACTGCCAAGATCTTACTCCCTATCAAGGTGACAAGGATTAATTACCTAAACCCGTCATTCCAAAAAGGAAACGCGAACGTCCAGCTAATGCTGCAGATTCACCAGTCCAGGAGCGGGGGCGTTCTCCAGGACTTGAGGGGGAGTATATAGCAACCCACACATCAGCTGCTCGACCAATCAGAGCGTCTCGCGGTCGTATCCCGTTCCGGTACCGAGATGGCGCGTCTCCTACGCACACGTAATTCTCCGGAATCCGCGCCTCGCCGCGGCGCGCCATTTTTAGTCTGCCACGCGCGCGCCTTCCGTGTGCACGCGCGCCACCTCGCTATCGCTCGGCCCGCCAAGGCCGGTTGCCTGCTTGTGACTTGTGTTCTTATTATAATTATGTTACACCATATAACTAGGGTTTCAATCCTACAGACCCTCTCACTCTCTCTCTCTCATAAAGTGCAAAATTCAAGTTATGTGATTAAAACATTGGTCCCGCCAATTTGATGATTCATGTTATCGCTGAATTCATATGAAAATCGTTAGAGCTCGTGCAAAATCAAATGTGGAAACTTAGTACGTCCTAAGTACATGAAAGTGTGTAATTTTCATGTCCATGACCTAAGTACATCAAAGGTTACTCTAAAAATATCGAAGATGTATGTTTACCATCTTTATCATTTATTATAGATAATAATAATAATAATATCCCTGGACATTTCACACAGCACCATTTGTCCCAAGATCAAATGAATAAGATTTTTTAAATAAACTTTGTCGTCCCGTTTTACCACGACAGGCTTGTTTTTTAAAAAAGCGTTTGTTACGTTCCCATTGTATGACTTAAAGATTATTTATACCCATTTTCGAGAAAATGGGAAAAGAAGCAAGCATGTAAATCCACCCCGTAAACTTTATTACTCTTTTCTACTCCGGTAAGAGACGATTTTTGAAAAACCCTTAAAATATATACTTTTAATTTTTTGTTTTAAGTATTAGTACCTACCAAGTTTCGAGTTAATCCGTCCGAGGGGTTTAAATGTTTTTCTTTAACTTTTTCACCCCCTAAATCCTCTGTGAGGAGTTTTTTTAAACTAAAAAGTGACCATCTGTATTAATTACTAAGGCAAATATTGCCAAGTATCAAGTTTATTAACCAAAGGAAAAAGGTTTTTCATATTAATTGTATCCCGTCTTTTCTAGGGGTAGATTTTCTAAAAACCCTCATGCGTGTTATTATATTTTTTTAGTCTTAAGTATAAACACTAAGTTTCGAGTTAATCGGACTGCGCGTTTAAATTCTTCCACACAAACTTTAACACCCATATATCCCCTTAGAGGGGTAGTTTTGAAAAACGAATAATGATAAACTTTATTGCATACTTTGGCGAGTATTAATGTCAATTTTCAAGATTATTAACCTAATGAATAAGATTTTTCATATAAACTGTATCGCCGCTTTTCACCCCCACAGGGGTGGAGTTTTGAAAAATCATTTGGGATGTGTTCATAACTTGACTCAAAGATTATTTATACCAATTTTCGAGTAAATTAAGCCACGCTGTAAAATCCTCCCCTGTAAAATTGACTACCCCTTTTCAGGCCGTCAGGGGTAGATTTTCGAAAAACCCTGATACACATTATTCTTTCCTTTCAATTTTAGGAATAAATACTGAGTTTCGAATAAATCGGACCGCGCGCTAAAATTCTTCCATACAAACTTTGAAACCCCCCAATCCCCTTTTAGGGGGTAGTTTATAAAAACAAAAAAATGCCCAACTTCATAATTTACTTAGATAAGTATTCGTGCTAAGTTTCAAGTTTATTAACTCAAGCAATAAGATTTTTCATACAAACAAAATCCCCCCATTTCACCCTCTTAGGGGTGGAATTTCGAAAAACCCTTTCTTAGTGGATACCTACTCTTCACGAAGAATACACCCTCCAAATTTCATGTCTCTAGGACCAGCGGTTTAGGCTGTGCGTTGATGTCTCAGTCAGTCAGTCAGGACTTTGAATTTTTAAGACGTAAATATTCCAAGATTTCTATTTTATATAATACTAATTTAATTAAAAAAAAAAAACGGTCTAGTGCTAGTCGGACTCGCGCCCCGAGGGTTCCGTAGAATTTTTAGGTATGTAATAGAAATTTACGGTTTTCGGATTTTTTCCTTTACTTGTGCTGCATAACATTGCTTCTTGCCAAATGTCATTCTAGGTCAACGGGAAGTACCCTCTATACGTTTGATTCCCTTGCGAGTGTCAAAATGTGCGGCATAAACGCCTGTATCTTTTGATTGCGTTTAGTTACTTATTTTTTTTTCTTTTTTCACTTTTTTCATATAATATTAATTCCAACTTGATAACTCCACGCGTGCCTGAGAAAAAGGGTCTTGACAGACGGTCGGGTAGACAGACGGACAACGAAGTGATCTTTGCTATTAGAAACAGAGTGCAAGCCAGAAATTACTCAGATCCACAAAGAAATGGAAATTTGGCAAAAATTTACGACAGATCGGTCACCTCCACTACGAGGTACAAACTGATGATGGTATGGTATGGAAGAGACCCTGTATAAGGGCGACATCCGTGGCTGAGGGGCGGGACACGGACACACATATGAAAGCTCACGCGCCGCTGAATATAAGAACGATGCGAATACGTGTGCCAGTCATGCCAGCATGTGACGGTGTGCGTCAGCGGGCGACGTCTGCGTAGCCGCGCGGGACTCAGCCTGGCGGGTCTGACGCGGGGCGCGAACAGGGGCTCGCTAACAAACGAGATACGACTAATTAATATTATGATGAAGACGAATAATTTATATTAAATATTTTTTGTGCAATTAATAAATCTAAGCATTCAATTTGTCGTTTAATTTATTTAGTAAAGAAAATTTATTCAAGCCTTAAAACAAAAAAAAAACTACGGTCCGTAGTGAGCTTGGACTATCTGAAAATAGGATTTCTGTCCCACCTTCGTAAAACGAGTCTCTCCGTCCCTGTTACGTTCAGATTTAGTATAGTCTATGGTAATGTTAGCGTCACTATCTGTCTCGCTCACACTTCGTAAAACGACTCTCTCCGTCCCACTCAAACTAGAATCATAAAGTTACGGCCTTGAGGAAAGCGTTGGGTACACTAGAATATTTTTTAAGTAAGTAAGAAAAATTTGTTCAAAACTGGGTTTCTTTGCAAAAGAAGACATTGTCCACAATTTAAGAAATAATCTAACAAGTGTCATACCATTTTGGAATCCTTATTAAATGCTCCAACTATGAATGTCAAACTCGCATTGTACATTTTTTTTTTTCAGTACAGTCAGTCTAAGTTAGGCGAAGTATTCATTTTGAATATTTAGTTGGGCAAAAAGTGACATTTTCTTCAAAGCTGGAGCAGTTGGCTTTACATTTTAGGCAAGAGTTTACAGCAACATTGTTTAGGATACCATAGCGAAAAAAAAAATAAGAGTTGTAGCAACAGGAGTGAAAAGACTCACAGGGTGCAGACTTTCTCGATTTTTTTTTAAATGCCAGTACATTTTAAAATACATAACTTAATCCTTTTTTTTTCTGATAACTATTATTACTTGGCCTATTTCCCAATTCCGGCTTGACTTCTGGGACACCCTGTATATGAGGTCTACAATGCTGGAGCCTTTTCGGAATCCGCCTTATTCGGGAGGCTGGAATTCGTCAAAACTGCACGCGAAATGGTTCGTAAGGTAACACATGGGTGCGTCTTCGTCGAACTTGGCGCACGCGGTCGTGGGTCTAATTTTAACAGACTTTTTGGTGTCAACGGTTTTATTATAGCAAGAATAGATAGAAGATAGATATAAAAATTAATAAATTATTATTTTATATTTACGGTCACCGATGCATAATAATTTATTTTTAATAATAAAGAAAATATGTACAACGATGCGCGCTCAACGGCAGTCCTCCAACGATCATCGGGTAGCAGTTAGCAGTGATGCGGGTCAGTACTTCAGTAGCTGAGCTCTAGCACGAACACTTTTGACGATACTTATCGTAAACATGTAACTGAGGTTTGAATCGAAAATATATGCAACATGCTAAAATTGTAGGTTTTATTAATTTGATAAATAGACCTTATTCATATCTCTCTCGCTGCACTTATGAATAATGTAATATTATGTAGATGTTACATGAATCATTCCGATTCAAAATTCACTTACGCTAACAATAGGTAACATGATCGGTGGTTGTCGGTCAGCAGTGCGTAGTCAGCAGGCGTCAGGCTCCAGGCCCAACGCACGGCAGAAGGCCAGAACGAGCGCCTCGGCCTGGTCGCGGCGCAGGTCCGGGGGCCCCGCCGGGGGCCCGGCGGGCGCCGGCCGGGCCGCCAGCGCGGGCCCCAGCGCGCCCAGCGCCGCCGCGAACGCCTCGGCCTGCTCTACGGCGCGCCGCTCCTCTGCCTCCGAGTCCGACTCGTCTGAGCACGCCGAGTCGTCGGAGCTCGCGCACGATGAGCCCCTCGATGCCTCTGAAATACAAAAGAGAACTTTCGTAACAACAATATTTTTGTCTTAAATAGTAAGCAATAGGCGTTATTTCAAAACAGCGAAGTAAATCATCGTGAGGAAACCGGCATGTCCAGGCAACCAAAAATTCGAAGACATAATATGTAAATTGGAGAAATATTCACGAAGGTTTTGCAGTTTTGGTTCAAGATATTAAGGCGAAATGGTATCGTGGTCACGTAGGTTTCGAGGGGGTGAAGCAGACGCAGACAGGTAAGAGGCGCGCGGGGCCCCGCGCTCTGCCGCACTCGGCTGGCAAGCTATAGTCCGACCGCTGTAAGCGCGACCCTCTCTCGTGAACCAAAATACTTCTGCAGAGGGTCGCGCATACGGCGGTCGGACTGTAGCGGCAAGTAGCAGTTTTAGTTAGTACTAGTTGCGCAGTAGGTATTTTTAAAAATGTATTTATTTTCTCAAAGTATATGAGGACATAATTTATGGTGCAATGAATGGGTACTAGTATTAGAGATAGAATCCAAACCAGTGTTATCAAAAACCGGTTTTACTAAAAACCGGTTCTAACACGGGATATTTTTTTTATCACTACCCAAATTTTCATAGGGTGTCCTACCGATGAATATGAACAACAACAACAGCAGATTTTTTTTTCGTGGTTTCAGAGTTGGTCGCATAGTAAAAGTTGTTCATATTCATGGGTAGAACACCCAGTGAAAATTGGATATTGATAAAAAAATTGCCCTGTAGAAATGAAAAATAAACAGGTAAGCATAACAGCTTTGATATATGACGGAGAAGGTATGGGTGTGTCTCGTTATCATCAACCATATTTCAATTACTGTGGATAGTGTTGGTTATTGCGCAATAGAAAAACGGTTTGCAGTTCAAATCAGATTGTAATTTCACGAACAATTTAATCATACACTGTAGGTACACGATACAACCAGATACACAGTAAAATAATTATGTACACAAGTAACAAAGTGATTGGACTGAATGTTCACATCGTGGGCCGCATCAGATATAGGTAGCTGTTGTGGTGAGACCGTTCCTGCTCCGTCAGTATCCAGTGGTGTTTCATGGGTGCTGAAATATTGGAAATATTTTTAACAATACAACATAAACATAATGTACCTTAAAATTAACCTATTCACTTCAACAACTAACTTCATAGTGGTGGTGCATTTCCGCTACATGCTGCGTAACTTGTAACCTGCCTATGAGAATAAAGTCTACCCTCAATGTGCCAAAAGAAATATAAGTAATAAAAAAATACACATGACGTGTTAAGAACCGGTTTTTACCTGGTACCGGTTTTCTTGAAATCCCATTCCCAATATATCAAAATACCGAAAAAACGGTTTTTACCAAAAACCGTTTTTCACGTATAATATGTACATAATATATGTTAGAAGTCATGAATAGTATTCATGACTTCTAACATACTCGTATGTACCTACATATTATACGTGTTTTTTTTATATCCCATAACTCTAGGGGGTCATTATACTCATCATTATGAACAACTTTTACTATGGAACCTAACACGAAATCGCGAAAAAAAATCAGCTGTTCCCTATATTTTGAAGAGTTATGCGAATATAAAATAAAATACTTATAACAGATGATTTTTTTTTTCGCAATTTTAGGTTTAGTAAAAGTTGTTCATAATGATGAGTACATTGACCCCTAGAGGGGGATAGAAAAAAAAACACGTATGTTCAAAAGCTTTCTCTAGTACCTACACAACTACACAGGGTCAATTAAATTAGCTAGCGAAACAACGCAGCCGTGACGGATATAATAATAATAGGTAGGTATGTAAGCGAGCTTACTCAAAAAACTTGGGTTATACTGATTTGTACTAGTGCCCCATCAGATGTTTCTGGTAATTGTGGTGGTGTGACGGCTTTACTCATTCCTTGTGAGTCTGCTGGCAACTCCGCAATGTCAGACTCAGTGTTGATACGAGTTCTGTAAGAACATAATAAACCATATTATGTATAAATAAAGCTATTGGGGTACCTACATGAAAGTTTTAGACCATAATTAGCTATCTCTATTGGGCCGTTTACACATTATGCCGGGGCTGCAGCGGCACCGCTGCATCAGTCACCCTTGGATTTGTAAAAACCCCCACACACGGCGCCGCGGCGGCGGCGCCAAGTTTTGATAAGACCTATCAAAACTCGCCGCCGCCGCGCCGCCGTGTGCAAGGGTTCATACAAAACCAAGGGAAACTTACTAAAACTACGGCATGATGTGTAAAGGGCCGTTCAAAACGAAAGTTGTGTACTTATACAATAAATACGAGTTAGTACGTCAATGTCAAATATCAAAGTTGGTATTTTTTTGGGATAATAAATAAAAAACTTACCTATTCAGGTTCATCAATTTCAGCTGCTTGAGCTTCAGTCCTGAATATTTTTTTTTTTATTATGTTTGTTCATCACTTTAGACTTCAATGTTCGCTTGAGTAGTCGGCGACAACGGACGCAATAAAGTTGTACACGAGTGCTCTCTAAGAGGCGCTGCGGCCGACTGACGGGACTGCGCGAACGGTGGGATGTCGGACTTGCGCGAAATATTATAGTATTATGTTGCACGCTTTTTTTATATACTTCTTTTTAAAATTCTAAATCTATAATCCCCTAATATCTTTAATGGTGAACATATAGACGAAATTTTATTGAAATTGCTTGAATTACAATCGAATAAAACCATTTTTTCTCATAAAATATGCAAATTTTGAGGAAACTTTGCGATTTTTTTGTATCGAGCCAAATTATGTCAATCGTGTTTTGGCCCTCATAATTCACTAAAAGAAAATCTTCAATTTTAATAATCATGAAAAAAATTCGGCAAATTTAGTAGTTTTTGAGGACAAAAATTGATTTTGCGTGCAGCCGAAATGCGTCAAAATCTTCTTTTGGGACCCATTTCGCCTTAACTTAATTTTTTATAAAATGTAGGTCGTATAGCACAACTACATTTTTATTTGAAATTTTTTAAGGAGGTAAAGAACAATATTACTTTTCGAACGAAGAAGTAAAAGGCAACTTGTAAAATTACGATCTTATACCTCTCTTGCAATTTCACTAAAGTAACACGAAAAAATGTCCAACCTATTCTGAATTTCGTTAACAGTACGAATTGCTCGCGTGAGAGGTGCTTTGGCCAGCAGGTTGGTTCTGGCAGTTGGCACAGCCAGCAGTGGCGGGCGCCGCCGCCTCCATACGTAGCGGTCCGGAACAGAAAACCGCAAGCACTGAAGCACTCCCGGATTGTGCTCCTTACCCCGGAGTAATTTAATTAAATAGACGACAAGAGTAAACTGTCGTCGCACCCTTAACTCATTGTACCCGACCATGCCCAGTACAAACAGGGTGGGGTACATCAGCGGGTACAATGGATAAACCCCGTACAGTCTGAAGTACAAGTGACGCGTGAACTTATTCTGTACGCGCTCCAGCATGACAGAGTACTTGGCTTCATGTGGAGCCCATATGACAGCACCATACTCCAAGTGACTCCTGACTAGAGCGTCGTATAATACCCTTATAGTCGTAATATTAGTGAACCCCTGTGACTGCCTAAGTACAAAGCCGAGGTAGAGCCGAGAACCCAGCAATGCATAAATATGTAAGCCCCCCCCCCCCCCCCCCCTATGCCTGGAGGCTTTTATTTGGGTAGTAATTTTTTTTAATTTACATTTTAAGTAATTAGTTTTTAGCTTGAGTACGTATAGTTTTTATTATATTTGTTGGTATATTGGCGAGGCTAGCTGACATATTATGGCAAATAATTTAATTTTATGTTCTGTTTTGTGATGTTAAATACCGAACATGGGTACCTAGTATTGTATACAATCTAGTTTTTTTTAATTGAACAGACATTGTGCTGCTGGGGAGTTTGTTGCGCCACTTCTTCCCAGCGATAGCACTAGGAAGTGGTGGAGGGCGGGCGTTTTTGGGGGACTGTCTTTTGTAATTTTGACGTTCAAAAAGTGCTGATTCTCAGCCTAATTTGCATAAATGACATTTGATTTGATTTGATTCCCGACATCATTCGTTGGGCAATTGCCCGCCAGACACAACACCCGTCCGCACCCTAATTGCGTAACACACAATCAATCTCGATCTGAATCATTTTGAAGGATATTGCTAATCCATTGTATACGTTCCAAACATTATGTACGTTCGAAAAAATCTACATCTTTTTAGTAAGATAAGTGACAGGCATAATTTTAACACTAGGAATAGGAACAAACTAGATCAACCGCGCTTTAGATTGTCTAAAGTAAAAACTTCTTTTATGGGGTACTGTGTAAAATGTTATAATAAAATACCACTCGATATTCTTTAACTAAATGAGAAGAAATTTAAAACATGCATTAAACGCACACTATGTAGACAAGCATATTATAAGTTGGATGAGTATATATGTACTAGATAAAAATGCTTGGCTTAATGCTGGTCCTGCTCCACAGGCATTTGGGCTCACTAGTTGATCACAATTTCTTTATTTTGGAGGAAATGCTTCCCCTTTTTATTTTTGTTTTTTTTTAGTGTTTCTGACATTACGAACTTAATGTTTATTTATTCAATCAAGATTAATTTTGAATACTTCAATATTAAATACCTCTTCCTGATTGGTAGTAACTTTTTGTATATTTTTTTTTCTTATCTCTTAAGAACATTTGCAAACTATAGTTTTGTATAATTTTGAAGCATTTTTTAAATTTTGTAAATGTAAGAACCATGGATCCGTTTTTTATGATATTTTGATGTTGACTTGAAAGAGCATGGCAGTTGAGAATATGTCATGCTCACTTAAATGGTGGCGCGTGTGTTGGATCATTCGGTTCCCTACAAAATGGTTGAGCTGGGTGGTGCTGATCCACGCGTCATGTTCGTGAACGGGCGCCGTTGGTTGAGACTGGTCATCTCTTAACTGCCAGGGCTTATTTTTAATGTTATATTTTAAATTGTTTCTTTTTTACATTGTTCTCACATGTAGAAGCAATAAGAATAATGTAGGTACCCAGGATTTTGTAATAATATTTTGATTTAAAAGAGTGTCCGTGGAGTTTCTTGCCCGTTCTTCTCCATAGAGTTCTACGTTTTTGGAATGGGCGACTAGCTTCAACTTTCTGACTAACTGACCGACTATTTAATTTTGACAATTCAAAAGTGCCTGTAAATGGTTTAATTGAAATAAGTAAATGATTTGAGTTTGAGTTTGAGATTGCTTCATATGTTCAAAAATTGTGTCATGTGTCTGCTCAACAACGTAAATAATGCAATGAATGTTGTTGAACTGTCAAAATGAAACCGATTCCGATTGATCGTGTGTTACGCAATTAGGGTGCTGGTCGGAGAATCCTCCCTTTTCTATGGAGTATGAGTGCACTTTACACCCTGTTCCTCATACCTCTATACTTGTTAATAAAAAAACTAAAAAGTTAAAAATAATTTAAACGCGATAAGAAATAAATAAAAGGATGTTAATTTGTGATTGCAAAATTAAAATAATGAAGGTGTAATAAAAATCGCCAGATCTTTAATGTTCCGTCAAAATGTAACACGCTTTTATTTGTTATCAGGTTTTAATTATTTTTAACTTTTTAGTTCTTTTTATTAACAAGTAATAAAAGCTTGTTTTTAAAAAGTTTCTTTTTCTTCTGTAATCACATTGTAAAACGCTTTTATTTATAAAAAAAATTGGGTTTGTGATAACGCAGATTTAATACAAGGTGTAAATTTTAACGGTTTAATAAAAACATAATAATTAGGTATGTACGATATGGGATTATTGTGACGTAGACGAAGAAGGATAATTATCGTTAAGTGTGAGTGAGTGAACGGTCAATCAGAGTAGTCATTGACGGCTGCTCCTCTGACCTCATGGCGATTGATGCTGGCGTTCCTCAGGGCTCTGTTCTCTCTGCGACTCTTTTCCTGCTGCACATCAATGACCTACTGATACCAGGTATTGTTGGGTATGCAGATGACAGCACCGTCGTAGAGAGATATCTATCCAGCGCAAAGGCTGGAGGGGAAGAAGTCAGTTCGTTAAGAGACCCTTGGTGGACCGAATGAATGAGACCTTAAGTCTTGTCTCCCGGTGGGGTGACAACAATCTGGTCAGTTTCAATACCACCAAAACACAGGCTTGTCTGTTCAGCGCAAAAAGGAGCCCTTTTGATCTGGCTCCTACTTTCCGGGGTGCAGCTGTATCTGTGACGGACAGCCTCGAGCTGTTAGGCATGAAATTGACAGCAAATCTCAATTTCGGCGAAAACATTGAGTCTAAAGCACAAACGGCGGCCAAAAATATATAGGTACCATATAATACGCTATTTGGTTAATATACCATATATACGCACTAAGCGCTTCTCGTCATCTTTTCTGATGCGCACAGCAAAGGAGTGGAATTGTCTGCCTGCGTCTGCATTCCCGAGTTCATACAACCCTAATCTCTTCAGGGCGAGAGTGAATAGGCTACTTCTGGGCAAGCTCGTTCCACCGTAGATCTCATCCCTGCCTCTGGGCTGGATTGAGGTCAAGAGTGAGCCCATTGTCAATAAAAAAAATATATGTATAAGGTGTTAAAAAATTAACTCTAAGAAATTAAAGGAGTTGTTTCAAATTATATTTAATAAATAATCGTGAAGAAAAAAAAACAACCGTTCTAAAGATATGCAATTATTTATTATGCGCACCGTACATTACACTCAGGCGGGCGAAGGCCCGCTTGCCGGTGCACAAGTCGCCGCACGCTACGCGAGTACCTACGCGCTTTACATGTACCTATCTACATACTAGATACGTAAAGTTCGTTGCGGTAAATGTTGGTCGATAATAATTAGGTTACATTTCAATTGATAATTATTAATAAACTGACGAATCAATAACGAAATACTAGGTACCTACTGGACATATTTACGAAGAGTTGTTGTTACCTAGTGGATTAAAGAAAGAAAAGTACCTGCCTAGTTTTCACAGGCTCCTAATTACATTACCTACTCTAAATACGATAATACCAAAGGCGTCTAGTTTGCTTAGTAACAGCACGGTAATATTATTTATACAGTATTCCAACTTCATACAAACGGACGAAGCGCGAGCTATACCTACGCGCCTCGATCTCGGTATGCGCTCGACATGCAGGCACTAGGCAGTCGCGACTGTGCCGCAGTGACGAACGGACGGTGTGTTGTTTTTTTAACAATAACCGCGCGATTTTTTCACTATATTAAGCTTTATATTAGAATGCGGATTTTTTATACTTTAAAATTTAATAATAAAGCATTTCGTACGTCTCAGTCAAGGCGCAAATATTTTTCGATCGCAAATTTATAAGATATTTGTAAATATTTATATTTTATAACAAATCGGTTGTTATAAAATATAAATATATACAAATATTTTTTATTCAAACATAAACATGGTTTTTTAATTAAATCTACCTATCAAAAAACAACACGCATTTTTTTTATTGAACACTTCCTATTCAATTCACAAAGTATTTTATTTGTTTATATAAAAAAAGTATATTTACAATCACAAAACTAAATAGAAACACGGAGGCGGGCAGCCCTATCGCATGTTTACGTACCGCGCGGCTGTAGGCATTTATTTCCAAGATGCGGCCGAGTTACAATACTGTATAGGGTGGTAACAGAGTCCGACCCGCGGAGATAATGCAATCCTGTAAACAAACTGCCAGTGCCGATTCTAATTTTTCCATCACATTTCTCAGACTTTGGACTGGCAATTTATTGAACTTAAGTCTCATTCATTTTACTGAACATAATTAATTATTTACTTTAAGTAAAACTAATTCAATAAATTGGTATGCTTAAAAAATTGAATCAGCCTATTTACAATGATTACAAACACAAGTATTTACAAAAAGTCTTTACCTTATTTACAAAAGGTGCTGAAAATGCCTACCACCTTGTTCACCGCACAAGTTTGCACGGCGTATCACATTGTTTTTCACTCGTATTAATGTGTCTCTGTCACTTTTAATAATGTCGAATGCAATTATGATAAGAGTTTTTAATTCGTCCACAGTTCAAATGTTATTCCCACTATGTCCATACACCAAGTCTTTAACACGACCCCAAAGATAAAAATCTAGTGGAGTAAGGTCGAGGTGGCCATGGAATCGGGCCACCACGGCCTATCCAGTGATTTGGATAGGTAGCGTCTAGGTACGCACGGACTTCCTGGTGGTAGTGTGCGGGCGCTCCATCTTGCTGAAAGTAATGGCCCCTTATTTCGTTAAGAGGAACATCTTCCAGCATCTCTTGCACAGAGCTGAGCAACTGCAGATAAACATCACCGTTAAGGCGTTCCAAGAACACGGGACCGAGTACCGTGTGCCCCATGATTCCAGCCCACACTTTGACTGAAAACCAGTGCTGAAAATGGTCAGGAACCACGGCTTTTGGGTTTTCGTATGCCCCCCAGTGCGCGTTATGAATATTAAATAAGCCCACCCTTGTAAAAGTGGACTCGTCTGTCCATAAAATGTTTCGAGCAGGGTTTTCCACCAACCACTCACAGAACCTACGCCGTAGTTCGTAATCGGTGGGAATTATTTCTTGTACGCGTAAAAAGTGGTACGGTATGCTGGCCTTCTTCACGTAGCACTCTCCAGGCGGTAACATGACTTATTCCCAAGTCCCGACCTGCGTCACGTGTGCTCGCGTGTGGATGCTCGTTGAAGTAATCTAACACTTCTTATTCAACGTCACCGGATCGCCGCAACCTGCCGGCATCTGGTTGAGGAGGGCGGAACTGACCATAGTCTAGCAGACGCTGGTAAGCCCCCAGGATGGTTTCCATAGATGGCACTCGTCGTCGGTCACCATACAGTTCCCGGTAGAATTTACGTGCTGCGGATACACTTTCATCACTCCTGATGTAACACACTATCATGTACGTACTCGCGATTACTGTACGTAAACGGCATTATTGATAATGCGAGCGCGCGAAAGTTAGGTACGAAACGACACAGAGCGACACACCCTTCCCGCGCGACGGATATTGGACGACTGACGATCGGGAGAGGGAGGGAGGGTGGCGCGCTAACGCCGGGCGCCGGGCGCCGCGAGCCGGCCGCCACGATCGCTAGCGCAGCCCAGTGCGCACAAAAATTGTTTTACCAATTACTTTATTTATATGAAAAATTAAAATCGCTAAATTTTTTTTTTTCATGGTAATTTTCGATACCGGACATCCTCGTAAAATTCTTAGAGTTGATTTTTTAGATAAGATAAGATAAGTCTTTATTTGCCTTAAACATGGTATGAAGGTGTTACAGTTTGGTAATATTATAATATAGTCCACATGTTTAGCTATACAACATCGTGTATCATCAATTGCATGCAAAATACTTAGAATCAATTAGTAAGTAGAAATAAAATGTCAAAGCTCTAAAACATTTTCCACAATACAATCATCATAACATAATATTATTTAATGTCAGAAATTAATCTAAGCGAACAAAATTAAAAAGTCATAATTGTAAACATTATTCGCAACAGTTCTATAACATTACATAATATAACTTAAAGTAAAAAAAAGGAAATCAATAAAATCAATACATAATTATAAAATTAAAATGTCAAAATTATAAAAATTATCGACGATCCAGTATGTCATTATTTGTGAATTATAATTTAACAAGCTTCTGCCCGCGGCTTCGCCCGCGTGGATGTCGGAAATTATTCCACGGGTACTTGTTACCAGGATAAAAAGTATGTCCTTCCCCAGGATGCTATCTATCTCTTTATAAAATTTTATCGAAATCCGTTCAGTGGTTTAGATGTGAAAATGCAACATACAGACAGAATTTATAATAATATATAGTAAGTATAGCACTCTGCTCGCGAATTCGACCGCGTGTACTTTACTCTAAAAATATCGAAGATGTATGTTTACGATCTTTATCATTTATTTATTTAATTCGGGTTAATTTTAAAGTTTATAGATCAAATGAATTCGATTTTTAAATAAACCTTGCCGTCCCGTTTCACCACGACAGGCTTTGTTTTTAAAAAAGTGTTTGGTACGTTCCCATTGTATGACTTAAAGATTATTTATACCCATTTTCGAGTTAATGGAAGAAAGCAGTAAAATCCACCCCTTGAACTTTATGACCCTTTTCTACTCCGGTAAGAGATGATTTTTGAAAAAACCTTGAAATACATACTTTTAATTTTTTGTTTTAAGTATTAATAAGTACCGAGTTTCAAGTTAATCCGTCCGAGGGGTTTAAATTTTTTTCTTACTTATTAACTTTTTCACCCCCTAAATCCTCTGTGAGGAGTTTTTTAAACTAAAAAGTGACCATCTGTATTAATTACTAAGGCAAATATTGCCAAGTATCAAGTTTTTTAACCAAAGGAAAAAGGTTTTTCATATTAATTGTATCCCGTCTTTTCAACCCTATAGGGGTAGAACTTAGAACTTAATATTAACTGTAAAAACCTGTACTATTGCATGCATACATTGGCCAAATGTGTGTTACTAAATATTTTGTTTAGGAACTTCATGTATGTACCTACCATATTTGATGCAATAAATGAATTGAATTGAATTCGAGTCGAATTTCGAGTTAATCAAACCACGCATTATGATCCTCTTCTGTAAAATTAACTGCTCCTTTTCACCCCGTTAGGGGTAGATTTTCGAAAAACCCTCACACGCGTTATTATTTATTTTTAGTCTTAAATACACACACTGAGTTTCGAGTTAATCGGACCGCGCATTCAAATTCTTCCACACAAACTTTAGCACCCCTATATCCCCTTTGAGGCGTAGTTTTGAAAAACTAATAATGATAAACTTTATTGCTTACTTAGGCGAGTATTCATGCCAATTTTCAATATTATTAACCTAACGAATAAGATTTTCCATATAAACTGTATCCCCGCTTTTCACCCCCACAGGGGTGCAATTTTGAAAAATAATTTGGGATGTGTTCATAACTTGACTCAAAGATTATTTATACCAATTTTCGAGTTAATCAAGCCACGCTGTAAAATCCTCCCCTATAAAATTGACTACCCCTTTTCAGACCGTCAGGGGTAGATTTTCGAAAAACCCTGATACACATTATTCTTTCCTTTTAATTTTAGTTATAAATACTGAGTTTCGATTAAATCGGACCGCGCGGTAAAATTCTTCCATACAAACTTTGAAACCCCCCAATCCCCTTTTAGGGGGTAGTTTATAAAAACAAAAAATGCATAACTTCATAATTTACTTAGATAAGTATTCGTGCGAAGTATCAAGTTTATTAACTCAAGGAATAAGATTTTTCATACAAACAACATCCGCTCATTTCACCCTCTTAGGGGTGGAATTTCGAAAAACCCCTTCTTAATGGATACCTACTCTTCACGGAGAATACACTCTCCAAATTTCATGTCTCTAGGACCAGCGGTTTAGGCTGTGCGTTGATGTCTCAGTCAGTCAGTCAGGACTTTGAATTTTATAATATAATATACGGATTTTTGTCATAAAAATTATGTTCATTCTGCCATTTAGAGAGTCTGTTTTTAAAAGAATTATTATTATATAGCAATTTCATTTCTTTTGGAATTTTATTATAAATGCGTACACACATCACCAGAAAACTTTTAGAGTACTTGGCTGATTTAGAGTATCCTGCAATACAAGTCTACATGGATCCCTATTACGAGAGTATATTTGATTGACTTTCTTGAATAATTCCTTATTATTATATATAAAGTTACATATCTCGTAGATGTAAAGTGAAGGAAGCGGTAATAAACAAAGCCTCTTAAAATGCAGCTTACAGGACTCGTCAGTACGGATCCCACAAATGGCTCTGCTGCATTTCTTTTGCGCGATAAACGCTCTGTTTTTATCTGTACTGTTACCCCAAAAAATAAGTCCATATCGTAAAATCGATTACATGTAAGCATGGTAAGTTATATATTCGGAAACATTGCTGGAGCTGCGGAACATTGGAAGAAAACTATATTTGCATTGTATAAACTCAATTGTTTAGTATTGTATAATTGCATAGCACACGTGTGAGCACTATGTACTTTCTATAAAGCTACCATTTACTGGGTACGTCTTTCATTGACTTAAATGTGCCCTGGCGGCTGAGAGTATGTCATGCTCACTCTAATGTCTCGCTGGTGGTGGCGTGTGTGTTGGATCATTAAGTTCCCTTCAAAATGGTTGAGCTGAATGGTGCTGATCCATACGTCATGTTCGTGAACGGGCGCCGTCAGTAGGGACTGGTCATCTCTTAGCTGCCACGGCTTATTGTAATTTTTAATTTCTGAATTGTTTTTATGTTTTCTATAACGGACGCTTTTGACGTGCACGTCTTTTCTACATCGTTCTCACATGGTTAATTTCAACACGAATGATGTAATCAAATATTTTGTAAGAATTTTATGATTTAAAAGAGTGTCCATGGAGTTTCTTGCCCGTTCTTCTCCATAGGTACCTACGCTTTGGAATGGGCAACTAGCTTCATCTTTCTGACTGACCGACCCTTTGACAATTCAAAAGTGCCTGTAATTGGTTTAGTTGAATTAAATGATTTGAGTTTGAGTTTGAGTTTATAATGGCGGTTTTTTTATTCTTCACATTCTTGGCTTGCCTGAGAGCATAAACGAACTTATTAGACTTGTTGCACAAATTATCTACATGTATTTTCCAATTTAAAAAAAAAAAAAATTAAAATATTATTATTATAAATAATAATAATAATAATATAATAATATTATTATTATTATTATTATTATTATTATTATTTTTAAATTTTGTATGTGAAACTTCTTTTAATCGATCAATATTAAGTTTGAAATTGTATTTGGCATGTTTAGATTTATTAAATTGTATGTACATAGATTTATCTAGATTGATTTTTAATTTATTTACCTGTTGTATTCTAAAATGTTGTCAATAGTATTATTTATGTCAATTTCGTGATCAGATTTTAATTTATACTTTTTATCAGATGTCACTATGATTGAAATGTCATCTGCAAATAATATACAATTATGATTGACCTGCTGTGGTAAATCATTTACGTATAATAGAAACAATAAAGGGCCTCATACACTCCCTTGTGGTACACCGCATTTTTTTTACTTTGAGCTCAGAGGAGTATGAGGATAGTAAATCTTCATTTACTTTACTAATAGCAACGTATTGATTGCGGTTACTTAAATAAGATGCAATCCACTGCAGTGCTAAACCTCTTATTCCATTTCTTTCTAATTTTTCCAATAATATATTATGTGCCACAAAGTCAAATGCTTGAGATAGGTCAAAAAATAGTCCTGTCGTGAAGTGATTGTTATTTAAAGACTTCAGGATATGGCTCAAAAGATTATATATGGCTAATGTTGTTGACTTGTGCTTTTGAAATCCGAACTGTTCCTTTGCTATAATATTGTATTTGCTACAAAAGTCGATAAGCCTTTTGTGCATACATTTCTCAAATAGTTTGGACAAGATAGGAATAAGGGTAATTGGACGATAATTTTTAACGTCTTTTTTGTCGCTTTTCTTGTACAAGGGTTTTACAACTGATAACTTTAAAGCATCAGGAAAAGTTCCGGTCGAAAATTAAAGATTAATTAGATATGTCAATATAGGAGTTAATTCTACTCTGCACGCTTTAATTATTCTTGTACTAAGTCCATCGTATCCTTCTGAGTTAGTATTATTTAAAGCCATTATTTCTTTTTTTATTTCGTCTTCAGTCATAGCACTAAGAAACATGGAATTAGGAACTAAAGCGTAAACTTATAATAAACTTGTAAGTTATTAAATGTCACAATGTTAGTCGAGTCAATAAAATAATCATTAAACGTATTCGCTATGTCAGTGGGATCAGTCAGTATTGTCTTATCTACTTCTATTTCCAAAATATTAGTGTCGCATTTTTTTTTTCGTACTGTCAAGATGTGTGAATCTAATGAAGAAATCCGATACATTTTCAAACTTTACTACAAAAAGGTAAAAATGCAATGCAAGCCGCGAAAAAAAATTGCGATGTTTATGGACCAAGTGCAGTGTCTGTGAGAGTAGCACTGGTTTAAGCGTTTTCAATCCGGAAATTTTGATGTCAAAGATGCGCGTCGCTCTGGTCGCCCTATTACGGATAAAATGAATGCCATTTTTGAAAAACTGGAGCAAGATCGGCATATCCGTAGTTACGACGTAGCTGAAGAACTGGGAATTGACCACAAAACAGTTTTGGCGAATTTGAAAAAAACTGGGTACACAAAAAAGCTCGATATTTGGGTACCTCACGAGCTCACTGAAAGAAACCTAATGAACCGTGTACTCATTTGTGATTCTTTGTTACGACGTCATGAAACCGAACCATTTTTGAAGAAGCTGATAACTGGTGATGAAAAGTGGATCACGTACGACAAGAACGTGCGAAAAAGGTCGTGGTCAAAGGCCGGTCAGGCTTCACAGACTGTGGCGAAACCCGGGTTATCTCGCAACAAGGTGATGCTGTGTTTGTGGTGAGATTGGAAGGGCATTATTCATTATGAGCTGTTACCACCAGGCAGGACCATCGATTCTGAACTCTGCTGCGAACAACTGATGAGATTAAATCAAGAAGTTGAGAGAAAGCGGCCGGAATTAATCAACAGAAGGGGTGTGGTTTTTCATCATGATAACGCTAGACCTCACACAGCTTTAGCCACTCAGCAAAAATTAAGAGAGTTTGGCTGGGAGGTGTTAATGCATCCGCCGTATAGTCCTGACCTTGCACCTTCAGATTTCCACCTGTTTCGGTCTCTTCAGAATTCTTTAGGCAGTGTCAGGTTAACATCACGAGAGGACTACCAAAACCACTTGTCGCGGTATTTTGATCAGAAGTCCCAAAATTTTCTATAGCAATGGATGGGATCATGTCCCTACCTACAAGATGGCAAAAAGTTATCAAACAAAATGGTACCTACATACTATAGTTAAATGTAAATAAACTATATTAAAAAATGTTTTGAATTTTCTTAAAAAATGCGAAGAAACTTTTTCCCCAACCTATTATAATGGTATTTTTCTTATCAGGTTTAAATTATTTTTAGCTTTTTAGTATTTTTGATGCGAGATTGACTACGGCGTAGTTCGTAGCGCGTAGCAGTGTTTTTCCGTTGTGTAGTACGCTCACAATTTGTTCTTAAGGACGCTGTTACATTTTTCTACAAATAACAGTGCTTTTCAGGTACCATTGTAACGTATAAGCAATCACAAATATTAACTTATCATGGTCCTAATTTAAAGGTAATATATTCATCTCCACATTGGCATCACAAAAATTGAATGACGGCGTACAAAATTTTCGCACAAATACGTTTTTCCCTAATCAATAATCAGAAAATTTTAAAAAATAGGTGTCCGAATAGGTACCTAGTTTAAGTAAATTTACAGCATATTTTATCTTCAAAATTATAATAAATTGCGGTATATATAGTCCTTTATAGGTTTAGCTAATTGTTTTGTATATAAATCAATATATTTTTCAATTATTAGCTAAAATAAAAACGCTTGCCGACTTCTTCATACATTTTGCAGTTTGCACTCACGGTTCATCATTCCTCGATCAGAAGCGCTCGTGGAAGGACGGGTGTATCGCTCTCACGTAAAAAATAAATACGATAAAAGTAATAGAAAAAGATTGTTGTGTGAGTACCGTCGTTGGTTATCGTGATCGGAAGGAGTTGATACTTTTTGACTGAAATAAAAGTAAGTACGAGTTTCATACTTAAATTTTTTTTATTATGTAAGTATAAAAAAACAATAATTATGTTGGGTAAGATCGGGATTTGGATGGGTGGGGTTAAGCAGCTGTTGACAAGGTTGAGAAATGGATGAGTTTAAGGAGCTCTTAGTAAGGTTAGGATTTGGATGGGTAAGGTCAACCTGTCGGCGGTGAGGTCTGGAAGTGGATGGACGGGAAGAGAGTTATGATTTTAACCGGTTTGTATGTTGGTATGTATGACCAATGTGGGGTCAAAACCAAAACTATGACAAAAACTTGTCATTTTCATGGTTTTTGGGGTCGCTAATATCGAAAATGGTGTCAAAATCCAAGATGGCGCCGATAAAAATTTTACAACTTTTCGTCGTGGGTATCTTTTTTATTAACCCCCGACGCAAAAACGACGGGGTGTTATAAGTTTGACGTGGCTGTGTGTGTGTGTGTGTGTACGTGTGCGTGTGTGTGTATGTCTGCGTGTGGCATCGTAGCTCCCGAACGGATGAACCGATTTTAATTTTGTTTGAAAGGTGAATTTGTCGGGAGTGTTCTTAGCTATGTTTGATGAAAATCGGTCCAAGATGGCCGCCGCCAGAAAATGGCGGATTACATATTTTTTCACAACTCCCTCAATATGGGTATCAAATGAAAGGGCTTGACTAGTAGAATACTATACACTATGATGAATTTCAAATCCAAGATGTCCGCCACCACAAAATGGCGAATTACATTTTTTTTTTCACAATTCCCTCAATATGGGTATCAAATGATAGGGCTTGACGAGTAGAATACTATACACTATGACAAATTTCAAATCAAGATGGCCGCCACCACAAAATGGCGAATTACAAAAAACCTGACTAAACACCAAATTACCTGAATCTTAAAACACAAGAAAATAAAAGAAATTAAATAATAAGGAGTCCCTACAAAAAGCATGAAAAAAAATTAAATTAAAAATTTAAAAAACCCCCGACACAAAGTAATAATAAAAATAGTATGAATTTAAAAAGCCTAAAACCATTTAAAAAAAACTATTGCAAAAATAGCCACAAATAGAACAAATATGTTATAAACGAGAAACCTTGAAATTATGACCCTACGTAAGTACGTATGAAATTATTTGATTAAATGCTGTCCCGTCGGGGGACCGCTGCTATTTTAAACTTTAACAGAACGTTAGGCTAATATATATTTTTTTAAATAGGTTTTTTTTTAATTGTTTTCGGCTTTTTAAATTCATACTATTTTTATTATTACTTTGTGTCGGGGGTTTTTGGGGTCGCTAATAACGGATATAGGATCAAAACCAAAATCCAAAATGGCGTCGACGAAAATTCGACATCTTTTCGTTTGACAAATAAAACAGGCCTTGGCAGCGGAACTTTGTAATTTGTACTTTGTGAGCTCTGCCACCAAGTGTAGCATTTATTTTTTATGTAGGTTGTTTTGTTAAAATGTTTATCTTTATTTTTTAGATAGATTAGATCTGAATTTTTTAAATTTTCGAATACGGGGTATTCGAAAATTTAAAAAATTTAGAAAATTCT
Source organism: Apamea crenata (assembly GCA_949629185.1). NCBI lineage: Eukaryota > Metazoa > Arthropoda > Insecta > Lepidoptera > Noctuidae > Apamea > Apamea crenata. The sequence goes on from OX451353.1 coordinate 21,649,773, forward strand.
AAATAGACCAAAAAATTCTACAAACGTAGCAATAAATAAAAGTAATGAGACTATGTAAGTATTTTCACTCTGTAGTTTATTAGTTAATTGAAGTAATGGTTCAGAATATCTTTATCATTTTTTTATCTTTTGTAACATGCCTTTATTAAATATATTATAGATTTTTACTACTTCCGTGTGTTTTAATTTTCATCAAAAATGCTGAGCCTACACCACAGTCACAAAGAAGATCATTTGGGGGTGGAGATTTACTTTACCAAAAATTTTAACTAAATGCCCAGGCTAGTATGTCATAACTCATTAGCTCATTATGTAATACTCGTGAAATTTTAGATAATAATATTTTATATGTTCCATGTAATAGCAATATAGATGAGCGTTTTTAATCCTTATGAACGGAAATTGTTTTATTTTAAGTGCCTACCTACTTATTTCACATACCGTGCTTTACAAAGTGAAAATTAATTTTCGTTTCGGAAGTCGGTGTCGGTAAGTCGGTATCTATTGTTTTCTTTTTAGTTTTGGTTGGTACCGTGAAAAATAACTTTGATTTCGGAAGTCGGTGTCTTTGGTTTTGTATTTTCCTTTTTTTGACGACGATACTAATAGTAACAGTTACCAAATGCATTTTCAAAGATCCAAGTAATCTGCCGGAATCAATTTCAATAAAATAAAAAAATAATATCAAGGACCAAGATTATACAACGTGTCACGGAAAGGGTATACACATCCCAAGGGCACGGCTTCTTTGGATGATATCAAACGATATTGGAAGGGTTTCAACTCAAAATAAAATACTCTAAAAATTGATACCAAATTTTCGGTTTCTTTGGTTTCTTAAATTCAAATCATAACAAACGTGTCACCGCACTACGTAGGTCAATGACTTCAATTTCAGTTGCCAATATTACGATAAATCTCTTCCGTAATTCTGCGCGCCTAGTATCGTAGTAGCCTACTGCAGGCGCTGTTCTTTGTCGGCGCGAACTGACGAAATAAAACATGTCGCCGCACGTGCCGTCAAAGGGACGCAATCCCTTTGGCGGCTTTTTCGGCGGCGGCGCGCGCGCAATATTAAACCATACGGACCATACCTACTTTACCGTGATGTAAAAAATAATGCGTAATTATTGATTTACAGTTTACTACTCGTTAATATCAAGCCAGAAATTGCACGTAAAAACTGACATTCAAAACTTACGTAAAAAATCGAAACAAAGTTTAGGTAGGTTAACTAGTTTCATCCCTTATTATTACTTATTACCGAGTAAACAGTAAAATCTTAATTAAAGCTTTGCCTAATTTAAATTGACTTACATTTTTAAAGATGTGGTGACCTTGGTATTGTATGCACAAGGCCGCTCGCTTGTTGATGGGACACCTGAACATTACGTAGCATGTCTGGTGTTATTGTCCGGAAAGCGGCCTCAATCCGCACTTTCATTTTGTCCATTGTATCACACTGCACTGCGTACACTACATTTTTAATGTACCCCCACAAAAAGAAGTCTAACGGGGTTAGGTCTGGGGATCGCGGAGGCCAAGCCATCCGACTAAAACATGGCAGCTGCCGACGCTCAGCATCTGGTCTACCCTCAGTAAAACGGCGACGGTACACTTCTCAGGCAGCTCGCAAATTACCATCTTCTGCTCCAACACATTACACACATCATCATTTCGTAATATTCGCTATTACTTAACATTTTGCAAACACAACAAAAAAAAGTCAAGTAGGTGTAGTCGTACTGAACTGATGCGCGTATCACAGAGATAAAAAGGAGTGCACTAGACACGGAACAGACGACGACTGACGAGCAAAACAAACAACAATAATGCAAAATAAAACTCCTATTGGGATACTATCCTGGTACAGGGTAGCGTTACCAATTAGTGTCCTGTCCACTACTATTAAAAAATGTTGTTCAAGAATTCAAGATTATTTTACATCCTATTAATAATTTCAACTAAACTCCGTAAATCTAATACACTAGACCAAACTAATTACGTAATTCAAATTCATAATTGAAAAATCATTGATGGGGAAAATCATCAAGACTAAAAACCACCCTGTTCCTTCAGTTGCCCTTGCATTCCGGGGCCGCGTTATCTCGTTAGAACATTCCCGCAACCCCGGAAATTCCGCAACTCCGGAAATACATTAATTTCAATCCATTAAAGATCAACGCGGCCGCGTTATCTCGATAGAAGTTGTATTTACCAGTGTCCAGGACTTGTTAATTGAAACTTCACGGACGGCAATTGGTTCACTCTCCCTATGACCCTGAGTCCCTAACCCAGTAGGTTTACACACATTATGATACTTCATTGTGTGTGTACCTAAACGTAATCAGGGTTCTGTGAGCAAACGATTTTCAATTCGGCAATAACAATTCCTGTTACTCATGCCCTCCTAGTACTTTATTAATTTCTTTCCACAGTTAGATGCAGGTTTGGGACATTTTTTATTGACTTTATTTGAATTATTAGACTAAACGTGCTCAAAGCTCAAACCAATAAAACCCATGTACCACTCAAACAGCACCGACAGACCGTGAACTTCCGATAATTCTTCGGTTAGTCCTACAGAAAAAAATTATGCGTGCGTGCTATTATTTTGTAATTAGAAAAAACTATTAACTTGTTAATAATAGTTTTCGTCATAATTATTAAAAAAAAATAACCTTATTTTAAAAATAAAATTATGAACGGAACCCGATGTGTGAACTGTGATTTTATTTGTACTAGGAGAAGAATAAGTTCCGAAGAGGTGAATTGAAATGATGTTTTGGGTTCAGTTGGACATAAATTGTTAACTAAATCCTTTTTCTATTCTAAGTTTAAATACTGGCAAAATATTAATTCGTGAATGCACGTAAGGATTCGATTTTTATGATCAATTCAATGGTACGAGCTGACGATTTTACGAAACAACTCCTGGATCGTATCATGTGTAAAAATTATTATGTTATCGGCTCACAATCTTTGAAGTTCATATTTGCCCAAAGTATTGTGCTGACAAGTGACAATCATAAACAGCGAATCGGTAGGTTTATTTATTTCAAATAAGATCAATTACATACCGTACATAATTATTATGCCGACACTTTTTAACTTGTCCGCATTGTTTATGTTAGCACTCAGCGAAGATTGCAACATTTGACGGTTTGATAGAAGTTCTCATTTCGAATGACATAGCCCAGGATATTTACAGGAATATTGTTTTTGAATTAGGTATTTACTATGTTGTAGGTACGATGGTAAGGTGGGTGAAAGATTACTAGGTAGATAATAATAATCTGCAAAGTAATCTTCTACAAAAGGGCAACTAAGTAAAAAACCAACAAGTGTGTAAATGATACGTGACAATGCAAGCAGGTATCTAAATATTATTTCGTTAAATAATACCAAGACCAATTAATTGTATTGTAGCTAGTTCACAAACATAATCAAAGTTTAGGAAAAGTCAGTAATAAAATTTTGTAAACAAAAAATAAACATGCGGAACCTTTTATTCAGAATTACCAGGAGTAAGAGGTTTATTTTTACTTACAAACAGTTCGCTGACACCGATCAGCTGACTTAGTGCTAGTGATGTGCTTATTTCAATTTTAATAGTTCGGTTTCTGGTATCAATGATTTAAAAAATCTCATAACTTCCGAACATGTAGACATAGGATTAAAAACCCCTTCCAATATCGTTTGATATCATCCAAGGATGCCGTGCTTTTGCTATGTATATACCCTTTCCGTGACACGCTGTATAGGTGATGTATAAAATCGAGTGCGCGGCGCGTCGTCGTCGTGTGCGTGTGATGTTGCTGTGTGCGAATTTAGATAAGTACCTAAATTTGAGTTAGTCGAAAATGTAACAGCGTCCTTAACGAACGAACTTATTTTCCCAAAGATGGGGTCGCATATTCACGTCCACCAAACCACCACCACCACTACCCAGTTACCCATCAAAAACGGTCAACCCATCAAGACGAATTAAACTCAACGCGGTTGTGTCGCTTAATTACTGAGTTCCTATGGCCATAGTATGGACAAAGTACTCGTCAAGACGGATCAAACGAGTCCAAACTCGATGGGGTTGTGTCGTTTAGCTACCGAGTTCCTATGGCCATCTTCCGGTTCCATCATCAGATCAGCTCCATGTCATAATAATTTTGCATTGTCATCCGATTTACACATGCATGCAAAATTTCAGCTCAATCGGTAACCGGGAAGTAGATCAAATTTAGCTTGCAAGATTTGATTACAGACAAACATCGGGACAGGTGAAACTAAATAAAAGCTTGTAAAAATATGATCAACGTGTAAAAGTGTTTGTACAAACCTACTTACAAAATATAAAATCATTTATCATTTGATCACCCGAAATGTTTTTTCTTTATGTATACCTAGGCTAGGACATAAGATTTTATAATTATGTACGAGTAGTTGATGTGAAAGTTGCAACACTTACCGAGTGGAGGCAGGCGCGCGGCGCGGTCTGTGCGCACTAGGCCAGGCCACACGTGTGCGTGCAGAGCCGCGCGCGCGCGCTGAAGCCCGCCCTCCTCCGCGAAGGGCTCGCCTGCGTCGCCAGCGCCGCGCAGCGCTACGACGTCGGCGCGCTGGCGGCCCGACCAGGCGACCAGCGCGGCCGGCTCGTGCACGCACTCGGCTAGCAGCAGGCGCACGCCGGCGCGCCGCCACGCACCGTCGCCGCTCGCCACGCGCGCCTCCGCCCGCGCCACCGCGAGCGAAGCATCCGACAGCTGTAAGCCCATTCACATTATCATTGCCTAGGCTTATTCGAAAGGCAATAATATTGTCTACCGTCTGCATTACAAAGCAATGTGTTCACAATTCCATAACTTTTGAAAAAAAATGTGAAAGTCGAAAAAAAAACAAAAAGTGCTTGCGCATACGCTATATTCATACAACAATAACTCTTAAAGTATTAGACATACAGTTGTGAATTTTATGTTGTATTGTAGCTTAGCTCAAAAACTGTCGATCTAGTATAAAAAATAAAAAAGTTCTCAGGGTTGTTTTTGTAGTAATTAACATATTATTGGTTGAATTGCATAATTTTTTGTTTTTTTTTCGACTTTCACATTTTTTTTCAAAAGTTATGGAATTGTGAACACATTGCTTTGTAATGCAGACGGTAGACAATATTATTGCCTTTCGAATAAGCCTATTTTTATCTCAGTATGACTAAAACTTTGAGATATAAATGATAGATATGATATAGAGCATATTAATTTTAACAAAAAAAACAAAATGGCTGCCACATAGCTGGGAAGTGTATTGGACCCAAGCCTATAGTGTAAATTGTACTTTAAAATAGCTTATATTTAAGTATTTAGAATATCGCTAATCCATGTCCGGACACACTGTATATAATAACCTGCCACCTTTTCTCAAAAACATATTAAGTGACTTAAATACTTTAAAAAAAAAGTTACAGCATTTACTGATTGCCAAATGCTATTACTCTTTATGAGAATATTTAAATGACAAGAGAATGAAAGAAGATAAGATTTTAAAGCGGCTATATGCGGAATCTAAAGTATTAACTGTCTGGCAGCTGTATGTCCTTCAGTCAATGCTCCGTAAGCCCCCTACTCGCCCGTCATCAGAGCCAACAGGCAGAATTAAACACACTTCTATGCGACTCATGAAGAAAAACCGTGTGTTTAATTCTGCCTGTTGGCTCTGATGACGGGCGAGTAGTAGTAGTGTCTCTTGGCAAACGAAGTTCTATGCGACTCATGAAGAAAAACCCTTCGTTTGCCAAGAGACACTATTATGTCACCAGCACGAAACTTTATATATAGCCAGCTTAATAAAATACTAAAAATGTATCCCGATACTAAATATCAGTTCAAATCTAAGTTACAGGAATATCTTCTAAAACTAACTTATCGCAATACGGAGGATCTTCTGTTGAGAAATTTAAGAAATATAAATAAACTAGCTGACCCGGCAAACGTTGTTTTGCCATTAAATTATTTCTAGCTGCCCGGCGCTACTTCGTTCGCGTGGTGTGCTACCCCCTACCCTACTCCTACCCTACTTCTACCCTACTCCTACCCTACTCCTACACTACTCCTACCCTACTCCTACCCTACTCCTACCCTACTCCTACCCTACTCCTACCCTACTCCTACCCTACTCCTACCCTACTCCTACCCTACTCCTACCCTACTCCTACCCTACTCCTACCCTACTCCTACCCTACTCCTACCCTACTCCTACCCTACTCCTACCCTACTCCTACCCTACTCCTACCCTACTCCTACCCTACTCCTACCCACTCCTACCCTACTTCTACCCTACTCCTACCCTACTTCTACCCTACTCCTACCCTACTCCTACCCTACTCCTACCCTACTCCTATTTTTCCTGAATTTTCTTTGCTATAAACCTCACGGAGCCCGAGACCTTTCCAACGAATGCAAAACGTGCATTCGTGCGTTCTGGAGTTATAGCTTCAGGAACGAAAACCCGACTTATTTTTATATAGTAGATAGTTAAGGTTTTTTTTGTAAAAGAAAAATAATTATGATAATTATTATATGCTCGCACTCATAACTCCAGACAAACACGCTAGAGACATACACAACACTTTAATTTATTGTTTTTTTCTTGTATTCTGTTTTTTTTTTTTTTTGTCTTTGTTATCTTTTTTTTTATTTCTCTTGGACTTGCCCTAATGGATTATTGTGTATAATTTGTATCCTATTTTCTTTATGCACATCACTTTGAAGGGACACTGGCTTCTAAGATACAGGTACATAAACGTAGTTTGGAAGTCAGGGTTTTCACTCTGGAACACTAACTTACGAGTAAGCCATTTTTAGACCAACATAATGTAAATGCATTTATTGAGAAATAAAGATTTATTTATTTCTCAATAAATGCTTTACTTATTACATTTCAAAATATAAAAAAATAGAGATCCACTGGTGTCGGGAGCAGGGCCCAAGCTACCGGTGGTTAGGGCTCCAGAGACAGAAACCTCCTCACAATACGAGCCGTATCAAGGAGTACTGCCATCTAAATCAGGCCCTTGATCCAACCGACTAACGAGAGCCTTGATAGATGTTTATCGAGGCTTTCGGCCATCAGGCCATTGGCCGATACGACAATCGGCACAATGACAGTCGAGCTCACTTTCCATGTGTCAACAACCTTGTGAGCTAAGTCAAGATATTTGATTTGTTTATCTTTCTCAGCTTTCACGAGGTTCCCCTCATGTTTGTGTGGTTTTTGTAACACTCATTTATTTCAATAAAGATTTTATTTATGTTGTATATAGGGACCTACATACTTCCTAGTTTATAAGTTTATGTTTAGTACGTTTTCAGTCTACCCTCAATCATATTGTTGTTCCTACCCTACTCTTGTGATTTCACTTACTTGTATTTCTAGGCTACTTAGCTCAATACACAAATTACGATATTTGGTGTTTTATTGAAGACATAATATTGGCGACGAGTAGAAAACATGACAATGGAGTGTAAATCGGTGAAATTTCACGAGTTCAATGTGAAATGTGATAATTGGGACAATTACATCGACAGACTTAAATACTGTTTTGAGGCGAATGGCGTCGTCTCAGATTCGACAAAAAGGGCAAATTTCTATACAGTGTGCGGCGTACAAGTGTTCGAGACTCTTCTGGCATTGATTACACCTAAAAAGTCTAGTGAAGTAACATTCAGTGAAATTGAAGCGATCCTAACCAAACATTTACAGCCCAAAACCTAATGAGATTTCTGTGTCGTTCAAATTTTATAAGCGCGATCAACTACACAGTGAATCTGCCGCGGAATACATAGCGCAACTCAGGAAAATCTGTGCCGGTTGTAACTTTACAGACATGGAAAGGATGCTTCGTGACAGGTATGCGGTATGAACAATCACAATTTGCAGTACGAACTGCTAAAGAAAGATAATTTGCGATACCATGACGTAGTGGATGCTATGCTATCGACCGAAAGTGCGGGCAAGGACGCTCGTATGATGCAGAGCGCCTCTGTCACCGGTGCCGCCGTCAGCTACGACGCAACGGCAGTGGACGCCGCGGCGACGTCGCCGCCGTCATGTGAACCGATGGACGTCAACGCCGTGCAAGCCAAAGCAAATGTGCGACTGTGTTATCGATGTGGAGACCGGCACGCGGGCGAATGTCGCTTTGTCAACGCCGTGTGCCACTTTTGTAAGAAGAAAGGTCACATCGAGAGAATATGCACCGCTAAAAAGAAAGGTCGTTCTGAAAAAATCAACTTAGCCGAAAACGAGACTTTTTTTTTTTTTTATTGACAATGGGCTCACTCTTGACATCAATCCAGCCCAGAGGCAGGGATGAGATCTACGGTGGAACGAGCTTGCCCAGAAGAAGCCTATTCACTCTCGCCCTGAAGAGATTAGGGTTGTATGAACTCGGGAATGCAGACGCAGGCAGACAATTCCACTCCTTTGCTGTGCGCATCAGAAAAGATGATGAGAAGCGCTTAGTGCGTATATAGGGTATATTAACCAAATAGGGGTGGTATCCCGGAGTGCGTCTGGACTCTCGATGGTAAAAAGGTGAAGGCGGGATGAGCTCATGTAGCTCTTGAGCACACTCCCCGAGGTACAGTCTGTAGAAGACGGACAGAAGACGTGAAGTTTTGCCTCCACCAGCTTTTTATCGCCAATGAGTCTCTTAGCTCTGCGCTCGACTGAGTCTAAAGTGGCAAGTTGGTATTTAGCTGACCCATCCCACAGGTGACTGCAGTACTCCATACACGATCGGACTTGTGCTTTGTAAAGGGTTAAAAGCTGACCCGGTGTGAAGTACCGCTTAACCTTGTTCAGGATGCCCAGCTTTTTGGCCGCCGTTTGTACTTTAGACTCAATGTTTTCGCCGAAATTGATATTTGCTGTCAATTTCATGCCTAGAAGCTCGAGGCTGTCCGTCACAGGTACAGCTGCACCCCGGAAAGTAGGAGCCAGATCAAAAGGGCTCCTTTTCGCGCTAAACAGACAAGCCTGTGTTTTGGTGGTGTTGAAACTGACCAGATTGTTGTCACCCCACTGGGAGACAAGACTTAAGGTCGCATTCATTCGGTCCACCAGGGCCTCTCTTAACGAACTGACTTCTTCCCCTCCAGCCCTTGCGCTGGACAGATATCTCTCTACGACGGTGCTGTCATCTGCATACCCAACAATACCAGGTATCAGTAGGTCATTGATGTGCAGCAGGAAAAGAGTCGCAGAGAGAACAGACCCCTGAGGAACGCCAGCATCAATCGCCATGAGGTCAGAGGAGCAGCCGTCAATGACTACTCTGATTGACCGTTTACTCAGGAAGTCAGATATCCAGCAACAAAAGCCAGCTGGGATTCCATAGGCTGGAAGCTTGCTCAGCAGACTTGCGTGCCAAACCCTGTCGAAGGCCTTCGAGATATCAAGAGACACGGCCAGAGCCTCGCCGTGTTTCTCGATGGCCTCGCCCCAGCAATGTGTGACATACACCAGAAGATCCCCAGTGGAGCGCCCGCGGCGAAAGCCATATTGGCTGTCACTCAGGAGATCATTCTGCTCAAGATATGTCAGCAGCTTGCTGTTAATAACCTTTTCCATTACTTTGGAGAGAATGGAGGTAATGGCGATCGGTCGGTAGTTGCAGGGATCGGCACGACTACCCTTCTTGGGTACTGGTTGCACATTTGCAAGCTTCCAGCATATGGGGACAGTTCGAGTTTTCAGAGAGAGGCGGTAGAGGCGAGTCAGTACAGGAGACAACTCAGGCGCACAACACCTCAGCACTCTCGCAGGAATGCCGACAGACTGACGTGCTTAAGGGCATATATAACATGGAGAGCACAAGGAGCTCTCGCGTTCCAGCATACGAGGTGAAGCTACTACTGGACGGCGCGCAGGTAGCGATGGAGGTGGACTCCGGCGCCGCTTTCTCCTTGGTGAACCAGCAGACGTGGGTGCGCGTGCGCTCGCGCAGCGCTTTGCGCGCGGTACCCAACCGCCTGTGCACGTGGAACAGCTCACCGGTCACAGTCATGGGACAAGCTCAAGTGCAAGTACAATATAAAGACATTAAGTGTGTTTTGAATGTCATTGTAGCTAAGGGTCCGGGACCGAATCTGTTGGGACGTAACTGGTTCGAGGCACTAGGTATTACTTTAAATGTTAATATGATATCTGAACTGGACATGTCTGCGAACGATCAGATTGTAAGGAAGCACAGCGAGGTTTTCAGAGACGGACTCGGTACTTACAGGGGGGACCCTGTGGCTATACATTTGAAATCAGGTGCGTTGCCTAGGTTTTTGAAGGCCCGTCCAGTACCCTATGCTATTAAAGACAAAGTTGAAAAAGAGATAGATCGTTTAGTGGGGGAAGGGGTACTTTGCGCTGTGTCTTTTTCAGAATGGGCGACTCCGGTTGTTCCAATACCCAAACGAAACGGGGACATTCGTCTTTGCGGTGACTACCGTAGTACGGTTAATCAGGCTACCGAGTCTGATACCTACCCTATGCCGACTGCAAGTGAAGTGTTTGCTACGATTGCTGGTGGCAAATTTTACACGACACTCGACCTTGACCGTGCATAATACACAGGTGGTCGTAACAGACGCCACAGCACAGCTGTTAACCTTAAACACATGCAAAGGTTTGTTTTCAGTACACAGATTGGCTTTTGGTGTTAAAGCCTGCCCGGGAATTTTCCAGCGCTTGATGACGGCGTTGCTGGCGGGCGTTCCCGGCGTCGCGGTACTGATCGATGACGTCATCGTCAGTGGCCGGACGATGTACTGGAGCGCATCGGTAAGGCAGGTTTGCGGCTCAATCGGAACAAATGTAAGTTTGCCAAAGAACGTGTAGAGTTTCTAGGTTTTGTCATAGACGCTGAAGGTATTCATCCTGCACCTAGCAAAGTTGAATCTATCGTCAACACTCCTGAACCAAAGAACGTTCAACAGCTACAAGCGTTTTTAGGATTATATAACTTTTATGAGAGGTTCGTACCTCACAAAGCCACCATGCTCGAGCCCCTACATAGGTTGCTCGACAAAGCACAATCTTGGCAATGGACAGACAGGGAGCAAAGGAGCTTTGACACGGCTAAAAGGTTGCTGTCATCGGACTTGACGCTCATTCATTACGATTTAAATAAGCCGTTGGTACTCACCTGCGACAGTTCAGAATACGGCGTCGGCGCTGTATTATCCCACGTTATGGAAGACGGACAGGAGCGCCCCGTAGCTATGGGTTCCAGAACTCTACATACTCACGAACGCCGTTACTCACAGTTAGACAAAGAGGCCACTGCCATTTCATTTGGAGTTAGCAAGTTTCATAACTATATAATGGGCAGATCCTTCACTATAGTTACGGACCATAAACCTTTGTTGGGCATATTCGATCCAAAGAGACCTATGCCCACGGTCTTGTCGCCTCGCCTAACGAGGATCGCAATTTTGTTGACGTCACATAATTACGAAATAGTGTACAAACCGGGACAACAAATTGGTCACGCTGATGGATTGAGCCGATGGCCACAGCCGGTTCCCGACCAACCTGAACAGCAGTTATGTGACGTGTTGCTGATGGCAGAGGCACCTACAGACTTTCCTGTGGATGCTGACCAAATAGCATTAGCAACGAAGCGAGATAGGCTATTATCTCGTGTCAGTCATCATTTACTAAGCGGTTGGCCAGCTAGAGTTACCGATGATGAATTGCGTCCATACTGGTTACGTCGTTCGGAACTCTCTATGCATGAAGATTGTATCTTACTGGGTTGTCGAGTGGTGGTACCGTCATCATTGCGTGAAACGATACTACGTGCTTTACATAAAACACATAACGGCATCGTCCAAACGAAATTACTGGCCAGGAGTTATGTTTGGTGGCCAAAACTGAACGAAAATGTTGAGGCATTAGTAGGCGGCTGCGACAAATGTCTTGAAAATCGGCACATGCCTCCGAAAACTAAATCTGAGTGGATCACGCCTACAAAGCCGTGGTCTCGAATAAATGTAGACTTTGCGGGACCTTTCCAAGGTAAATATATTTTAATTGTTGTAGACGCATATTCCAGATGGCCTGAAGTGATTTTGGTTAACAATATGACAGCGGGAACGGTCATCAGACACCTCAGAAATTTATTTGCTATGCATGGTTTGTGTGAGACATTGGTTTCCGACAACGGAACGTCCTTTGTGTCAGCTGAAGTTAAGCAATTTCTGGACGCGAATAAAATAAAACATATTAAGACAGCGCCTTATCATCCTGCAACAAACGGTTTGGCTGAAAGAATGGTGCAAACTGTTAAAGACAAGTTGCGCAAAATGGTTGACATCTCATGGGATGTTAAGATACCTCGAATGCTACTAGGATTGCGGGTAACTCCTTGCACAATAACTAACAAAAGCCCCTCTGAACTCTTGATGAATAGGCGCCTACGTACCTTGTTAGATGTTATACATCCGGATAATCGTGTTCAAAATAAAACTGATCAACAGATAACCAATAATGCTCATAATGTAACTCGAGAAACTAATGTGGGCCAAAGTGTGATGTATAGAAACTATAGTTGTGGACCTCGTTGGTTGCCTGGTACGGTGATTAAAAGGCAAGGGCCATCTAATTATCAAGTTGCAACTGGTGATGGTAATGTTGTCAACCGACACATCGACCAACTGGTTAAAAAGAAAGTCACAGAAGATGCAGACCGAGAAGGAGAGAGGGAAGAAGTGAATAATGAAGAGGCCAGTTTGGAAATGGAAAATCAAGATGTGGAAATGGGAAGTATGGATGAGGAAATAATTGAAATACCGAGTCCGGACCAATGGGCGGAGATGTTAGGTATACCCAGTGATTATGGGTCTGGCTATTCTGGGGGTAAGATTAAAAGTAAAGTTTTACCTCATACAAAAGGCCCTTATGAAAAGCCTGATTCAATGTATATCGAATAAACATAATGTTAATGTAGATATCTAGATAAATGAAAATTGTTGGCTTTAAGTATAAGTTAAAGTTTAAATATATTTTGTATACTTGGGGGAAAGGTATGTTGTATATAGGGACCTACATACTTCCTAGTTTATAAGTTTATGTTTAGTACGTTTTCAGTCTACCCTCAATCATATTGTTGTTCCTACCCTACTCTTGTAATTTCACTTACTTGTATTTCTAGGCTACTTAGCTCAATACACAAATTACGATATTTGGTGTTTTATTGAAGACATAATAATTTATTTATGTGGAATGGTAACATCAACAATCATTGTGCGGTGCACTAATCGATCTGTCACCACTATATCAGGTTTGTTGGCAACAACATTCCTGTCAGTGATGAATGATAGACCAATCCCAGTACAATGTGACATGGTCATTTTCATTATAATTTATCCCCTTTATTCATAAACGTTACTTAAAGTTAAGCAGTGATTAGCGACTGTTTAACCATACATTTTTGACATTTAAACGTTACTTAACTTTAGTCATCGTTTATGAATAAACCCCATTATTATATAATATACTAAGAAGAATATTTTATAATTTAAATTGAATTGCATATATTTCCATGAATCCTACTAATATTATAAATGCGAAAGTTTGTATGTATGGATGTATGGATGTTTGTTACTCTTTCACGCAAAAACTACTGAACAGATTTTGACGAAATTTAGCACACAGATAGTTTATAACCAGGATTAACATATAGGATACTTTTTATCCCGACATTCCCACGGGATCGAAACTTATGCGGGTGAAACCGCGGGGCGCAGCTAGTATATTATATTTGTACCTACATCTAATAATGTTGTTAATGTTAATGTTTCATGCTAGATTATATTCAAATGCAATGTGAATTGTTACTGAATAATTTGAATTTAAATTAAGAGATAGGCAGAAAGTAAATCACGCTAATGATAGTATTACAGATTCCAACAGTTTCTAGAAAATATGCAACATTAACGTTACCTCTTCCTCTACCATGTGTATGATGTGTGCCTCTATAGCGTCCGGGTCCACCTCGAGCCGTCCATGGTCCGACAGCGCGTGAACTCTGACGTTCACTGTATAGTATTTGTTAACCAGTCTCCAAACACGGTCGAGGGATTGTGTTGTATGATCTTTCACATAATCATTCGTCACATCATTGTCTATTAGTTCTAAAATAAACCAAATATTAAAATACATATAATGTACAAATAACTTTGAATCTAGAATCAAGTAGCACAATGACTTGCCTGAGTAAATGCTTACAAACCAGAAATAAGCGCTGTAGCAGCGGTCTCATTGATTGCGCTGACCAAGATGACAGGTAATGTATCAAATGTTGACATGGTTAGTGGTTAAATCAATAAATTACAATTTTGCTGTAAGATATATAGGGAGTTACTTTGAAAACCGAAAATCAATCAACAAATCAAAAGGTATATTATAATCTTTGGTTTGGTACAGTACAGACAGTACACCGACATAAAGAATAACCACAACAATGACAATTTATGACAATTGACAAGACAATGCCAGTGAGCAGTCAGTGAGTGACCAACTGTCAACTTGTCAAGTGTCAACACAGACATGACACAGACTGTCATGAAGACAAGACAAGACAGAAACCACAGATTAATAAACACCTTGGTTTGTAGTGGTGAAGCTTAGGCTTTGGTGTTACGAATTTTTCGATTTTAGTGAATTTTACAAGTGTAAACTTCAATATATTCTTTGTGTCTTAGCATAAAGTCTGTTGGTTTTAAAACTAACTTATTGATGTGAAACATATGCGTTGGGTCAGACCGGCTCGGAACTCTGAGGCTCTCTTCCCACTTGAGTCGACGATCCCCCCTCCCTCACAACGCTCTCTGAACTCGTATATCATAATTCATAATGTTATGTATGCAAAAAGTTTCAATATTGTTAACATCAATTCGGCTTGCGATAGGAGTTGACTGGTAGAAATCGTTACGTATGGAAAAAGCGTTATGCGATGCCCTCTCCATGCTACTTTTTGTCTCTCTCTCTATACATATACACAAGGAACTTGGTTCCTGACCCGGGTCCTCCGACCGAACGAAGTTCCCTATAATAACGCGACTTGCGGTAGGCTCCCTGCTTCGGCGGAAAGCACGTTAAGCCGTAAGCCCGAAAGTCAGACAACTAGTCTTAGTTGGGAAAGCCTTGGTATGTACAGATGCCAGCAGGTCAAGCTACCCGAAACTGTCAAATTTTCCCATTCAACCTTGAACCTTAATGCTTTACCGATAAAGTTGAAAATCTATTAATGAAATTTGACAGATTGTAGTAGCTTGATGTGCTGGCGTCTGTACATGACGCCAGCAGGTCAAGTTACCCGAAACTGACAAATTTTTCCAATCAACCTTGAACCTCAACACTTTAACGATAAAGTTGCAAATCCATTAAAGAAATTTGACAGATTGTAGTAGCTTGATGTGCTGGTGTCTGTACCACCTCGATGACGAATGAATAGTACATTACATAAGATCACGCCTTTCTGTTGATAAATAATAGTATACGTCATTGAAGATCGTGGAAAAGATGATTTAATCAATCAAGTCAACCTACCCCAGTCTACTGCTGGAGAAACCCCTCTCCCAGGAATGCCCAGGATGCGCCACAATACCCTGTCCTCTGTCTTCCGCATCCAGTCTGTCCCATATGTTTGTCGAAGGAAAGAGAAGGATGGCCGCCGGTGGAGCAGACGAGTCTTGGAGTCGAGACCGCGTATTGGCAAGCGTAGTTTGGATCGCCCCCAGCTAGATGGACCGATGACGATGACTATAAGGTGGCTGGGAAAAGATGATGCACTACGAATGTAGGTATGGAAAGTTTTTTGCGGTTTATGACTTTCATGTGAGAATAAACGTTTTTCTACACTGTACCATTTTTCTAAAATCTGTATCACTAAGAACTTTTTACTGTAGACAAGCAACGGCAGCTTCTCTTTTGCTACATTTTGTCGCGATAACGCGAACTACGATTCGCGCGCTCTCCGTTGTACAGCGAGACGTCGACTGGTGTGCGAGAGAGAGCGAATTGTAGTTCGCCTAATCGCGACAATGTAGCCTTAGCATTAATGCCTCGTCTCAAAAATCCAACCGGTATTACCTACACTGATCGGACAAGGAAAAATGCTGAGGTTCCAGTGAGTCGGAACCGGTTGCCGCATAGTTTACGGTGAGTCGGAACTGTCTGCGGAGGTGCCCCAGTGAGTCGGGGTGGCGCATAGTTCGCGTTGAGTCGGAACTGTCTGCGAAGATGTCCCCCCAGTGAGTCGGGGTGGATGGCGCTGCGTTATACTCCAGTGCGTCGGATGTCATACAGCGCCGGGTTGAGGCTGGCTGCTGCGTCGACCAGGAGAGGGTGCTCTGCTTGTTGACCGGCCGAAAGTGCAGTGTGCTGTGCCGAGGTTGCTGATGAGGCTGAGGGTGATGACCAGGTATGCGCGGTCGCTGCATGCTGGTGGTCAGGATACCCGTTGAAGCCGTGGATGCTGGCTGGCTAGGTGACTCGCCGCTAAAGCTTGCGGGAGTGATGATGATGACGTCACGCTGATGTAGGTGCACGAAGGCTGCGCTGACGTTCATGTTCGGGGTCACCAGTTTGGAGGTATGAGGAACAGGGTGTAAAGTGCACTCATCCTCCATAGTGTTAGATCACTTTTAAAATAAGTCCACATGTTACAGATAACTAGTTTATTTCACTGCAACTACAGTATAATATACACAATACTTCTAAAACTCCGAAACAACACAGAGATTATTTAACCATTTTCATATTTTTAAAAAAAGGCGCGAACTAACATCTTCGATCAAAACGACTAAAGCCTGATCATCTTTTTTTTTTCTTCTGGTTACAATACCTAAGCAACGAACGAGCAAGCCGAATTAGTTATGAATAATCTTTTCTGTTTCTTTTTACAATAAAATTGGCATAAAATAAATACAAAATGTTTTAAATGTTACCAGCTGAATTAATTATGGAATAATCTTTTTCTTTTTCTTTACAATAATTTTAAATCTACATACCTAAATGTTACCAGCTGAACGAACTTTATTGTAACAGTGTATAAAATACCTAATGTAACCTATTACAAATCAAGATAATTTTTGAAAAGAAATCAGATTTATAATCGTTTGGTACCTATTATTTGAAACAAGCGTTTTAACAATAGAAAAGTTAGGATCCTCGTACCAGGGCCCTATTTCTCGAAACTTATTAGACTAATAATATGAGTCCATGAACGAATATTTTTTACAAGTTTGCTAGTGTGCGTTTCTCGAAGCTACGATAGTAAAATATTAGTTACTAGTTGCCAACTAATAAATATTAGCTAAAATTACCTGAGTAAATTCAATTTGGTTTCATAAAACTATATGTTATTAAATACTCTTGTAAATTACACTGATAAAGCTATTAGTCTCAAAAGGCTTGTAAAAAATATTAGCCAAAATTATTAGTAAATTTAATTTTTTTTAAATATAAAATGTGGTCAGATTCGGACACATTAGTGCCTATTGATGCCCCAAATGAAAACTAAGAACAATTTGTAGATAGGCACGGGAACCACTCAATAAATAGTTTAGTAGTTTGCGGTCCCTCTTTACAGTTTTATTATTCGTATGCTAATGGGCCAGGGTCGTGCACGATTCGAGAACTCTACGCAACAGTGGACTTTTTCGTAGAATGGAAAATGGCTGGAGTAACTAACACAATATTACTCGCAGATAGTGGCTATCTAATTTAATTAAATAAATATTAGTAGAGAAAAAAAAATACTTAAAATAAAACAATCCGCTTTTACCGCCAATGTGCAAACGACAAAATCAAACGAGTCCAAACACGGCGGGAACTTGTTCCGTATTTTTTTTAATAAGTAAAGAGGCATGGGTAATATGTATGTGTAGGTATTCAGCCAAGCCAGCCTAATATTTTTTATTAGTCTGCTACAATTAGTTATTAGTCCAGTACCTGTTTTTGAGAAACAGGAAATATTAGGACTTGTAATTTTTACACTAGTAATTATTAACTAATATACTGGTAAACTAATAGTTTCGAGAAATAGGGCCCAGACGGGGTGTTGTGTTGTGTCTGGCGGGCAATTGCCCAACGATTGGATATTGGGAAATTGTATCTATCCTAATTGCACGGTAAACTTTGCTTGCGAGATGCAGGATTTGCGTGACGTCAGTATGACGCGTTGTTCGCATGTGGCGTTGTAGATACCGCCACAATACTATAATATTTTATCTTAAGATACAATATCGCTCGCCATACAATTCAATGGACTATCAGTCACGACGAAGATAATAAATAATATTTCATATTTTCGTACCTTAAGATAAATTTGTATGGCGAGCGATATTGTATCTTAAGATAAAATATTATAGTATCTTAGCCGTGTGCAGCGCCCCTAAGTTATGCTGTAAGAAACTGTGCAATGGTACTCCATTAAAGGTCATAAATCTACAACCTAACATAATTGAGGCAGAAATTTTAACCGGTTGTGATGCCGGGGAAAGTGTTTTGATTCCTAGAATTCCTTTGATTCCGAACAATTTCCCATTTCAGTTTAAGAGAGTAAAGTTTCCAGTAGCTTTATGTTACGCCATGGCAATAAATAAGGCACAAGGTCAGACTCTAGGCGTTGCTGGCGTCAATCTTAGCGTGAATTGTTTTTCACATGGTCAGCTTTACGTCGCTCTTTCCCGTGTGAGCAGTCCAAGGAACCTTTATGTTCATATTTCGGACGGGCTCACTGACAATGTCGTGTATGCTGAAGCTCTCAATTAATGTCGTACGGTGACTATCTGTCGTTACCATTATAGAGTAAGATCCCAGAGCAATCAGACATAACTTATTTTCACACGGATGAAACCTGAAGTTTTCAGTAGCGTCTCGTGTGCCTTGAATACCTACGCGCTTTGTGGAACTTGCCGAGTGACACCTGGGCAGGTACCAGGTGAGAAAGGTAACTAAAAGTAAGAATTATTTAACTTAAATTCACATGGCTGATTTTTATATAATTATGTCATGTAGAATATAATTTTAAAGTAATATCATAAGTGTCAGACACTTTTGATGGACCAGAGCTTTTGTCAGACGCTTTAAAGCTACCCAAAAAATAAATGAACTTTACTTATTTTTACATGTATGATTTTTTAATATGTTATTGAAGTATTTATTTAAAAGTTATATTCAATCAGTCAGAAAAATCAGAGTGACCAAACATCCCCTAAGACAAAAATTATTCAGCCAGAAGTATGAGGGCGAGAGCACTATGCGCATGCGCCTCAAAGTAAAAATTTTTAATGTACTAAGAATACTTACTCGCGCACCGAGGGTTCCGTACAATTTAAAATTATTAAAAATATTTTTATTATATGATGTAATGTACAGACGCCAGCACATCAAGCTACTACAATCTTTCAAATTTCTTTAATAGATTTTCAACTTTATCACTGAAGCTTTAAGGTTCAAGGTTGATTGGGAAAATTTGACAGTTTCGGGTAGCTTGACCTGCTGCCGTCTGTACCTAACTAAAAATTTACGGTTTCCACAATTTTTCCTTTATCTTTGCTATAAAATGTGGCTTCGTATCAAATTTCAAGATTCTGAGTTTACGGGAAGTACCCTGTAGGTTTTGATTCCCTTGCGAGTGTCGAAAATTTGCGGAAATTTGAGGCATAAACAGCTGCATCTTTTGATTGCGTTGGCTTAGAAGTTTGATTTTTTCACAGCTCCAAGTGTCAGTAGACCTGAGTATTTGATATATATGATATAAATTCCAGCTTGTTACCTCCACCCGTTCCTGAGAAAAAGGGTCTTGACAGACAGACGGACGGACGGACAACAAAGTGCTCCTTTATGGGTTCCGTAGTCAACTAGGAGCCCTTATAGTTTCGCCATGTCCGTCTGTCTGTCTGTCTGTCTGTCCGCGGCTTAGCTTAAAAACTATTGGTACTAGAAAGTTGTAATTTGGCATGAGTATACAGGTTAATGACGCCGAAAAAGTGGTAAAATAAAATTTTGAAAAAAATTATTAAGGGTACCTCCCCTACATGTAAAGTGGGGATGATAATTTGAGATGATTTTGATTGATTTTTGATGATTTTTGTTTTTTTTTTGTTTGAGGTGCATGCGCATAGTGCTCTCGCCCTCATACTTCTGGCTGAATAATTTTTGTCTTAGGGGATGTTTGGTTACTCTGATTTGTCTGACTGATTGAATATAACTTTTAAATAAATACTTCAATAACATATTAAAAAATCATACATGTAAAAATAAGTAAAGTTCATTTATTTTTTGGGTAGCTTAAAAGCGTCTGACAAAAGCTCTGGTCCATCAAAAGTGTCTGACACTTATGATATTACTTTAAAATTATATTCTACATGACATATATAAAAATCAGCCATGTGAATTTAAGTTAAATAATTCTTATTTTTAGTTACCTTTCTCACCTGGTACCTGCCCAGGTGTCACTCGGCAAGTTCCACAAAGCGCGTAGGTATTCAAGGCACACGAGACGCTACTGAAAACTTCAGGTTTCATCCGTGTGAAAATAAGTTATGTCTGATTGCTCTGGGATCTTGGACTATTATCTTTGTGAGCATTCGTTACAATGAACGTCAGCTTCGCTATCGGTTATCCTGCTAAACAGGTACCAAAGTAGAAATCTACTACAAAAAACTTATAGAACGCGAGCGATGCCGCGGGCAAAGATATCATATACCTACCCTCTTAATCACCGCTAATGACACACAATTGGTTTTCTATTGTAATTAGCCACAAAGGGCCCGCGCCGGGACAGAAGTATTAATACCTGTATGCTCGATAGATAACGTTCTACACAAATAGCACTTTACACAAAAAACTCATTGATAAGTTTCGTCATCCACGCGAACGAAGTCGCGGGCACAAAAATCATAAGTGTTTGATTGGCATGTCGCAAACGTCATACCTACCTCTGTTTAACAGTAGTAAACTCAGTGATGGAGTAGTAACATCCATCTAAAAGGAATTTAAACAAAGACCTCTTATAGGATCCCACTCTTTATTTCTAATAGCTGCTGGTATACTATTATATATTTTTGGGGCCATGCCTAGCGCATTTGCCGAAAAATGCGGTTTTATGAGGGGTAACTTGAATGGTATCCCGATAACGGCGAGACCGCAGTTTTTCAAATAAATGAAGGTTACATCGAACAAAACACTCCCATTTCATATATGTACATAGACGGTAAAGTGTAAAAACTAAGTTCCTCAAACAATGGTTTACAACTATCAATCGATTGTAATTTGGTAAACGAGCGCAAGCATTTCTTCTGAGCTTGTAAAAGCAATGTCTCTGTCGAGCATCTTGATATTTTTTCGCTAATCGCAAAAGCAAATTGTAGCATATCTGCTACGGTTAGGGCTTATTTTTCAATCCTCAGTTCGATATTTTGACAGTTTTTAACACAAAATCTGGCTGGGAAAATCTTTTTCTGTGGATAAAAGAAATCTGATGATTGCAAACACAACGGTTTCGGCTGAAAATCGTGTTTCGGTCGGTCACTAGTATAACCCATCGTAATGGATGTTAAAAAATATATATTACGTGTGTCAAGTAATTAGAAATTATATTTAATTTTTTTATTACTTATATACTTAGTTAAAAAAATCGTTTCTTTAGCACTAGTAGGTGTATCTCTTAAAATATTTCGTGTACCTACCTATGAATAGATACACCTTATACAATAGCAGGCCTGGCGCATGCGGAGTGCGCCAGGCCTGCTATTGTATAGAAGCAAGTTTGTCCGCTCAGTTAGAAACTGAGCAGACAGCTGAGCTGCTGGGGAATTTGTTGCGCCACTTCTTTCCAGCGAAAGCACTAGGAAGTGGTGCGTTATGGGGACTGATTCGACAGATGTTCGAAAGGTGCTGATTCTCAGCCTAATTTGAATAAACGACTTTTAGTTTTTATTTTAAGTACCTATGCAAAATATTCTGTAAAATATTTTTAAAAGAATAACGGTGGAGTTTCTTACCCATTCTTCTCCATACAAAACTACCTTTAGGAAGGGGACAATAATCGTTTTTGAGATATGAGATATTTTTGGTTACAACCGGAGAAATAACTTTGGTTTTTATTGTTTCTTTGAGAAATACAAACTTATTCTTCATCCCACCATCTCGGAGAGTATTTTTAATCTTCAATATCTGAGTGGAAAAGCCGTTTTTATTCTCTAGAGGATAAAGTAAATTGAATTTAGAACATCGTGTGCACTAAGTTTGTGAATTAAAAAAAACATTAAACCTATTTACTGCTACCTCTATGGTGCCGAATATATCATACAACTTTTTTTTAATTTGTTAAAAACTCAGACTCGGAACCTTCTTGGTGTTCTTTTTTCAATTTGCTTTGTACGCGGTTCTTTACGCGGCATTTTTTCACGTCATTGTTAAACCTTATATTAAAAACAAGAAACTTGAAAACAAGTGAAAAAACTAAAATGAGTGATTCTAGCGACGAGGAAGTTTGCTTGACGCTAACAGAATTGACTGAAACTGTTAATAATGCGCAAATGAGCTTTCTCCCTCAACAATCACGCGAGAAGTATTTAAAACAGTACGATATGTTTAACACGTGGCGACTAGCAAAAGGAGCCAAAACTTTCTCAGAAAACGTTTTGCTGGCATATTTTATAGAATTATCCGAGAACAAGAAAGCAAGCACTCTATTGAGTAGGTACGTATTCGATGCTAAAAGCAACAATAAAGATGAAAAAAGACAAACATATCGATACCTATCCTAAATTAGTGGCATTTTTAAAAAGGCCTCATCTGGTCATCCAAAAATATCGAAGGTTTTCACAGTATCTGATATTGAAAAGTTTCTTAGCGAAGCACCCGATTCCGTATATTTGGCGGCAAAAGTAAGTCAGTTGCACATTCAGTATCTACTTAAGTATATTAATCTCAATTAAATAGTATACTTAGTAGATGTTGATAGGCATAATTATGCGTTCATATCAATTTTATTCATTTATCTACTACAATACTCTTTACGTTACAGGTTGTTCTTATTATTGGAATAAACGGAGCATGTCGAACTAATGAACTAACACAACTTAATGTCAAAAACATTGAGAAACATTCAGATGACTTACTATTAATAATTTACCTAATACAAAGACAAAAAGAGACCGCAACTTCGTCATTCGCAAGGAATACGTAACGATTGTTGAGAAATATCAAGCCTTACGCCCGCCTAACACTCCAATCAATCGATTTTTTCTACAGTATCGCAATGGAAAGTGTGTTAGACAGCCTATGGGTACTAATAAAATTGGCAGTATCCCACGAGAAATAGCAACATTTCTTGAACTTCCAGAACCCCTGTTGTACACGGGTCATTGTTTCCGACGAACTTCAGCCACACTTTTGGCTGATTCCGGAGCTGATCTCCTGTCCCTTAAGCGCCACGGAGGCTGGAAGTCCAATGCAGTTGTAGAGGGATACATAGAGGATTCCATCCAAAATAAGTCTAAAATATGTGAAGGCATCGTAGGAGCCATTACACTGAAAGAGCCTCAATCGGATCCTTGGACTGGCCCTTCTACATCAAAAATAAGCCGTTATGAAACACCTAACCATCTCCCTCTCTCTCCAACATTCACGCCAAGGGAATCCGATGAATCGGTACAACTATTAAGTATGACAGATAGTTTACCGAAAAACAGTACACAAGTGACTAACACCAATATTACAGTACCAAACAAAAATATTACACTCAATTTAAATAACTGTAGCAACATTACTTTAAAATTTTCTTAATTATACCTTAGTATTATTTTGTTATAATTTAAAGATTATTCTGTAATACTTACCTGTCATAATGTAGTAATTAATACCTAAACTGAAATAAAAGTGTACCTATCTTGTGATTGTAAACGTTTTTTTTTTGCATTTAGTCATTTCCTCGCTGAGGTGGAATGAAAAGTTACGTGTTGCACTCGAGTGCAAAGATTTTTCACCTCGTGCTCTTTTGATTCCCTCGGTAACGCTCAGGATCAAAATTGAACACGCGGTTAAAAAGCAACTTTGCACTCTTGTATAACAAATAACTATTTGCGGCCGGATAAATACTGTGCATGCTTAATTTTTTTTTTAAATTCATCCCGGAGCCCTTTACTTTTCGTCATCCGACACACACTTGGCAATTTTTCAAAAATTTAAATGCTGTCCTTTTGGCCGTCTATGTCCTTTTGTAATTTGAACTGAAAAGGTTTTGAATAATATACATTGAATGCTTAAATTAAAATTTAATAATAAATTATCTGAAATGCAACAAATGTAACGTGTATAATAATAATACTATAATATATCTCCCGTGCGCAACGCTCGTGACGGATGTACTAACAACTATTAAGGCCCACATACACGAACTGGATTAACCTAATTCGTGTGTAAAAATTAGATAACATTACAAAATTACAACGCGTGCGTTTTTCGTTGTTAGTAATTATATTATGCAACCTTAATAATATAATAATCAACTATATTAAACTAAAAATACTTCTATTAAATGGTTAAATCACAGTGTACTAAACATAACTTACGATATGTAGCCGTCAGTGTAAAAAGCTTCGCTTTTACACAAATACTTGCGTGAGTCTTAACAAAGTAAGTCTTTGTTAGAAAAATATTAAGGCAAAGCTCACAACGCACGCGCAGCGCGAATGGCCGCGCGCCTGACGTCACTGTCAGCAGTCCGGCGCCGCGTGCTGAAGCTCCGCGCGCGCCTGACGTCACTGTCAGCAGTCCGGCGCCACGTGCTGCATCTCCGCGCGCGCCTGACGTCACTGTCAGCAGTCCGGCGCCACGTGCTGCATCTCCGCGCGCGCCTGACGTCACTGTCAGCAGTCCGGCGCCACGTGCTGCATCTCCGCGCGCGCCTGACGTCACTGTCAGCAGTCCGGCGCCGCGTGCTGCATCTCCGCGCGCGCCTGACGTCACTGTCAGCATTCCGGCGCCGTGTGAAGCAGATCCACGCGAGCCAGCAGCGCCGCGAAGTACTGCGCCGCCAGCCGCGCGATGTACTGCTCGTGCGCGCCCCGCGCCGGCCACCAGCCCTCCAGGAAGCCGATGTGGCCGCCCCGCGCCGTGACCGCCAGCGCCACGCGCCCGCCGCGCCGCCCCGCCGCCTCGGCCTCGGCCACGGGGATGGCACCCAGCGGCTGGAACGGGTCGTCGGCTGCGCACAGGCACAGCAGCGGCACGCGCACGCGGCCCAGCTTGTCGCGCAGCGTGGCGGCGCGGTAGTACGCGTCCACCGAGCCGAAGCCGAAGTGCTTGGTGGTGAAGGCGGCGTCGAACTCGCGCACCGAGCGCGCCCGCTCCACCACGCGCCAGTCCCACGGACCCTCGCGCAGCGGCGCGTGCGCGCGCAGCGTGCGGCGCAGGTTGCGTGCCATGTGGTACGACAGCAATGCGTTGAGCGGCGCGCGCTCCATGCACTCCGAGCCCTTCACCACGTCCAGCGGCGACGACACCACCAGAGCCGCGTGCACGGCCGCGCGCTCGCCGTGCTCGGCCAGGTAGTGGCCCAGGATCAGGCCACCCAGCGAAACGCCGGCCGCCAGCAGCGGCACGTCGCCGCACGCCGCGCGCACGGCGCTCACCACCTCGGCCAGGTCGGAGTGGCTGATGGCACAGTACAGGCGCGGCGTGGTGAGCGGCAGGCCGCCCAGGCCGCGGTTGTTGAACACGACGCAGCGCGCGCGCAGCAGCGAGGCGGCGGCGGCGAGGCAGCGCACGTAGTCGGCGTCAGCGCTGCCAGTGAGGCCGGGCAGCACCAGCAGCACGGCGCGCGGCACCAGGCCCGGCGGCTCGGCCAGCCAGTCCAGCGCCACCTGACCGCCGTCCGACAGGCGCAGCACCTGCCTGACACGTCACGCCCGCTCTGACATTGCTTTTATTCATATTTTATAATATTGCCAGATATCTTTATCCGAGTATGCATTTTGAATTTTCAACAGTTTTTCCATATAAACACTGTCAGACGTCAAACAGCTGTATTTCTTAGATGGTTTGATTTAATTTAAAGCTTATTAGAATTTATCTTGTAAATGAAAATATATACATATTTATTAGACTAATTTATCAATGTTAACTAGAATAAAAAAATTGATTTTATGGCAGGCACCATTGTTCAACTAAAATAAAAAACATTCAGTGATAGCTGTCAATCATCAGATGAGTCATATTAGGATATGAGACTTCCTAACTCAAAGTAAAGTTAAATAATTATGGTCAGACTACTCTTTTAAATACTTATTATTTTTCATCCACTTGAAAGTACTATGGACTCGAGTGTCATCGCAAACTGGATATTTAAGATTAGGAAGGACATTATTTAATTTTGTATGATTATTATTATTAAGTGAACTTTGTACCGGCGATATTTGACGGGCGGCAATAAACGTGAACGTAATATCGAGCCGAGGACAGTCTGCAGCCGCGACTCGACGCACCACGGCGTCGGCCAGTAGTGCTCGCTCAGTAGAGGCACGTTCTCCTCCAGGAACCGACGGAATTCACCTTGACTGCATATTAGAATGGGCTTCTGTAACAAAACGCATCATTCAGTTGTCCTGCACGTCAATGAGTAACCGAAGTAGTGCCGCGATAACAAAACCACTGAAGTCAACATCAATAACCAAACTCGGCAGAACTTGAGATTGTTCAACATAATTATTTAATGATCTTTACCTTGACCACTTCCACTAGATAATAGGATAAGTACAATATTGATAAAGAAACACCAACTAACAACTCCTTTTTTATTTCAAATATGTACATAAAGATACCTAACATGATTTGTGTAAGACAATACCTATAAAATAAACTAATAATAAACAAAATAATAAAAAAAGAATATCAAAGTAAACTCTCTGTTTTGGTACAGTCCGTTATGCCCACAGACTAAAAGAAGTTATAATCACTGACAACTTGACAAGTGACAATGTCAGTGGTGGTGTACGGTGTTGCAACGTATACGTATACGTGTTGTACGGAAATATAGAAATATCCATAGATCACCTTATTAGAAAAGGACACACTACAGTTCCCGTTGCGTTTTCCCTTTCAAGACCGTCTTTTCGGTGCTTATAATCATTTCAAACCTGGCCATTCACAACCACTCGATTTGCTATCGAATGGGATTAAAAACTCAAAACTCATCCTCACGATGGCAGCACTGTTGTAATATTCATACTGTCATTAACCTGCAA
Source organism: Apamea crenata (assembly GCA_949629185.1). Taxonomy (NCBI): domain Eukaryota; kingdom Metazoa; phylum Arthropoda; class Insecta; order Lepidoptera; family Noctuidae; genus Apamea; species Apamea crenata. The sequence continues at coordinate 21,677,084 of OX451353.1, forward strand.
GAAAAAAGGAGTGTAATGTATTCAGGGTTGATGTATGTTTGTATGTGAGTTTCTTTATTCCACCATAACTTTTAAATGCCTGAACAGATTTGGATGTATGTGGTATCGTTAGAATCCTTACATCATCCTGACACTGGCTATATATTAAAAACAGCGTGAATCTCCTTACTCTGCCATACCTCCATGCGATCATTAGTGTCAAACACTGAATCGAGATGTAGTCGCGGTGGACAAAGGTCCACCGCGACTACATCTCGATGCATCCCCACGTCAGTTTCTAGAAAATATTCCCTGAGACTACTTGTGGAGGGTCTAAGCGTTTAAAAAGCCTCGACCTCCATACTTTCGCGGGATATATAACCTCATTATTAGAATCAAATTTTCGTTTAATTTGTGACACAACAGGCGGTTTACTACCAGCTTTTATAGCAGGGCAGAAGTTGAACTGCACTGCTTTTTGTACTTAGTCATAGAACAAAATAGCAGTGCAGGTCAACTTCTGACCTGCTATAAGAGGTGGTAGTAAGCCCACAGTACACAGCAATGGTGGATTGTGGATGAACAAGAGTGCTGCCACCTCTGACGAGCTTTCAGTTTTTAATCCTTACGTTTTATATACTTAGTAATTATTCTGTTCACAACTTTTCTTACAGTGTGTGAGTTCCTTACTTCCATACCATTCCATACTTTGTCTGTGGCAACTGGCAGTAACTGTTCAACCTTCAAGTCGCAGTCTCATTTATATTTATATATTAATTAGTCTATGGTCGCAGTCGCAGTCATTCATCATTCAGTAATTTCAGTATTATTGAGGTTGAGGTTGTTTTAATTTTTCATAAATAGTTTCCGTCTTCATTTTATTTTACTATTTTGTTAATATACAGATAATGATCTGTTAGTCCTTTAGAAATTGTACTTTATAAAGTGTATTTAGCACAATAATAACTAAAATATTACTATGAAGGGTGCCAAGTTGTTAACGTGTGCAAATCGTTGCATAGCAGGAAAATCCACCCAGAAGCCGTTGCCCTTGCACAGGTAATTATTCAAACCAGCCAGCAGACAAAACTTTTGATCTAGTCATGGCACTCATTGCCATGGCCTTGTTGTTCCATAGTCCACACTCGCCTTGGACTTTGTACCTCAACCTCATTATTTATAGGCAAATGACATTCCCGTGTCAAATTAATATCTCGGATTATGGCCAACATTTGCACGAGATTATGTGGACTATTCCTACTCTTGGATTTAATTCGAAACATACCATCATTGATAAAATATTTTCGTTTACCTATTTTCTATTTGTTTTGCTTCCTCCTAGTCGTCACATTCTTTTACGTGGCTGCACTGGAATAAGCACACCTACAAATTATTGAAAACATTACCTACCTAAGAGCTAGTTGGATTATAATGGTCCAATTAAAGAACAAGTAAAATAAATATTGTGTACAGCTGAGCATTAGAGGAAATGATTGAAGTTTAAGGAACTTTTAACTCGGAGCATGCAGTACCTCTTGCGCTAGAATATCATTAATTATAATATCACTATAAAGTGATGGTTTTACACTATCATGCAATACAAGTTATATGGTTATCACATCCTTAGGGGTTCAGTGTCCCGCTAAGTGTTAGGTATTCATTATCTATTTGGCATAGTAATGTTTGTTGTGTTTGCATATCTTTACCTAGCTGAAGAACTTGTCTTCAGCTAGGTAAAGATATGCACAACAATATTGGCAAAGATTACATAATTATTTATAAGTTTATTTTAATAAGTAAGTTTACGGCATCCCTACATTTTTTAGTTAAACATTCATAGTATTTGAGCACCTGCACAAATAATATAAAGTGCTTGTAAATGGGGATAGTGGCTGTCAGTTGGGTAGTTGTGGTTAACATTCTCTTATTCCAGGAAAATATAAAAGTTAAGATTTGTCACTGGGATCATCATTTGATATCATTGCTTTGATTTTGACATTTTTAGTCTACAACCTTTCAAACAGCTTTCACAGTTATTTTACCCCCGCTTTACATCACTGTGAAAATCATAGTGATCTTTATTCTCATTGAAATAAGAGGTTGATTTTGGGTTATTGCTGTCAGAAGTGCAATATGTGTGAAAGGAGTGTAGTTTATGGAGAAGTTAATGTGTGCATGTGGCAGCTGCAGATGGCTGGCCACAGAGGCGCGCTCGGCGCCGGCCGACAAGCGCGGCGCAGCGCGCGAGAGCGGCTCGTTCACGCTGAACCTGTTCCGCGGCCGCCTGGAGACGGCGCAGGTGTTTCCCTTCCCCGAGCCGCTGTCCGACGACCAGCGCCAGATGCTGCAGGAGCTCGTGCCGCCCGTCGAGAAGTTTTTCCAAGAGGTACCATCTCAATCGAGTTCTACATAGTCCATTTGTTTTTATCACTGTTTATTTTTCACCACTGGGTCCACTGGGTATAAAAACTACCGAATACTCACTTCAGATTGTCACTTCTATCATTGTTCTATAAATTTGACTGCAACCTGTATGTTCCATAATGTCTTTTTACATGAGAGCTACTTCATTTACAAATAATGATTTAATACGACCCTTTGGGCAGCTGTTAATTGCATAAATACCGGAATCAATATAATTCATTAATCGAAAAACCTGACGGGGTCCCATCATCTTGACATTCATAATATTTTAATACAAGAAAACTATGGCAGAAAGCTGCAAAGAGAAAATTGGAAAACCAGTAATTTTCTGCTTAATCTGCTCTTTAAAAGTAAAAGTTAAGTCATTTTTTCATTTTTATTTTCAGATAAAATATATCGATATTTTGTACGTTCTACTATAAATTTAACACTTTATAGTAGAAAGTACAAAATAGAATAAAAATAAAATAGAATAAAATCACAAACTTATAAAATCAAACTCAAAAATTTAAATTAAAAAACTAAAATTAAAAATAATAATAATAATATAAAAATAAATTAAACATTAAATTAAAAAATTAAAATTTAAAAACAAAATTAAAAATTAATTAAATTAAATTAATACACATATTAAATTTAATAATAATCGCAGGCGCTGGCATGCAGCTGCAGCCACCTACGCAAAACAGGGGAATCCCACCGCTTGGTCAACACCCTCAGGAGCCCGTTCGAGCCGCCACGACCACGGCGCAGAAGCGACGCACTCCTTTTCCTAATGATACCGTGGAAATCATCGGTTCTAGCCTCAGCAAACATTGCTGACGCGCTACAAAACCGTGGCAGCCCCAACAGAATCCTAAACGCGTTGTTGTACTGTACACGTAGAGCGTTGTATGCTCGCTGAGTGAAGTTGATGCACAGGCTACAGGTGTAGAAGTTCTGGCAGTAAGCCTTGAACAGGGTTACCTTCACCTGTGAAGAACAGCGCGCAAACCTGCGAGCCAACATGTTGCACCGGACAGACAACGCCCTACATTCCCTCTCAATGTCGGCATTGTCAGACAAATCCTCAGTGACCTAGTGACCCAGATACTTGAACTGATTTACCTTGTTCAAAAGTGATCCACAAAGAGTGACAGGAGGTACCGTTGAGTAACTTTTAGTACCCGCTTTAAACATCATGTATTCACTCTTCCTCGGATTATATTTGAGCCCATGGGCCTCCGCGTAAGTTTCACAAATACTCAACAGTTTGCGCAACGCAGAGAGCGAGGGGCTCAGCTGCACCATGTCATCCGCATAACTGATGTTGTTCACACAAACCCCATCAATAGAACAACCGACTTTAGTGCTGCTGAGCTCCCCAATCAACTGGTTCATATACAGGTTGAAGAGACGCGGCGAGGTTAATCCCCCCTGCCTCACGCCGCACTCCAACGTGTTTAAATCCGAATGCGACCCGGCCCACCTGACAGCGTTCCAAAAGTAACAGTTCAAAAGGGCAGATTTAGCAGAAAATTGGCCAAGAGCAAAGAGGCCAATGGTAGACACTGTTCTTTTCCTTAATTCATTTTGATTATAGGTCACTCTATATAATAATTTATCATTAATAATTCCATTTATTGCAGACTATAGTCCGCGCGGAACTAGTTGGCCGACCCTTAGGTATGTGAGCGGTGGGACGGGAGGGACAGCGGGGGCGAGGCGGCGGGTGCAATGTACGTACCTAGTGCGCGGGGCCCCGCCGTCCCACCGCTCACATACCTAAGGCGCGGCCAACTAGTTCCGCGCGGACTATAATTACATGTCCATAGCTGTTAGTTACAAAGGTCTTAAAACTATTTTTTTTTTATGTTAGCCTACGCTGTCCCACTTCTGGGCAAAGGCCTCCCTCCACTCCTTCCACCTTCCGCAAGCCCGCGCATCCTCCTTCCAGTTTTGACGGAACCTATCCAGCTTGTCCCGCCATCTCCTACGTGGTCTGCCGCGACCTCGCCTCGCTGTCACAGGGCACCAATTCTGTGCTATTTGCGCCCACAGTTTGTCCGGCATACGGCAGACATGTCCTGCCCAGTCCCATTTCAGTTGGGCAGCTTTTGAGCCACGTCAGCTATCTTTGTTTTGGAGCGCAGTATTGTGATTCCTAGTATACTGCGCTCCATTGCTCTTTGGCAGACCTTGAGTTTGGACTTCTGGATGTTAGTCAAATACCAAGTTTGTGCACCATAGGTTAAGACCGGAATAATACACATGTCTCACCCTTAAATAGATCCTTCAAGGACCAGTAGCTCTTCCAGGCGTTTTCCGTTCGTCTTGTGATTTCTTTATCTTGTCTCGCCTGGAAAGAGACTACTTGGTCCAAGTAAAGGTATTCCTGGACATATTGTATTATCTCCCCATCTACTTTTATGCTTCTAGGTGTTGTTTCGTTACACATAACTTTGGTCTTTGACATATTCATCTTTAGTCCAACTTCAAGGCTTGCATTGCTAAGTTCTTGGAGCATCCGTTCAAGTTCAGTGGCTGAGGATGAAAAGAGAACAATGTCGTCGGCGAAACGTAGATTTGTCAGTCTCGCTTCGCCAAGGACAATCAAAATCAAAAGTCATTTATTCAAATTAGGCTGAGAATCAGCACTTTTTGAACGTCAAAATCGTCAATGTCTCTTTCCCTCCATTCGGCTGCCAACTTCCTGAAGATTTCTTCAAAGGTACTGGTGAACAGTTTAGGAGATAGCGGGTCGCCCTGTTTGAGTCCTTTCTCTATTTTAAATTTTGGACCGGTGGTTTCAAGTTTTATTGTGGCTGTACTATTTTTGTAAATGTTACGTAACAGATAAGTATAGGTGGGATCAATGTTTTGGTTGCTTAAGGCGTCAAAAATGGATGTGTGTGAAATGCTGTCGAAAGCTTTGGAATAATCAACAAAAGCGAGGTATAACGGGATTTTATATTCCTGGTGTTTTTCTATGAGTTGATTGACTACATGCAGATGATCTGTCGTAGAAACGCCAGGCCGGAAGCGATTGCGATTTTCAATTATTTTTATGAACATTTTTTTTTCTCCCCTGCACTGCAGAGTCTGGCCTCTCAGAAATCATCCTTAGGATTCCGTTGGCGCTCCCTCGAATCCGGCACATCAGAGAAGCTGTTTTCTTGCGAAGCATGGCATAAAAGTCATCGACTCTTCCAAGCAAATATATCCGACGGCGCACACATTTTTATCGTTACAACAACCAACAAAATAATGAGCGTAAGTGACATTGGTTATTTTTGTGGCGCAGGTGAACGATCCCGCCAAGAATGACGCGGACTCGCAGATCGAGCAGAACACGGTGTCGGGGCTGTGGGAGCTGGGCGCCTTCGGGCTGCAGGTGCCGACGGAGCTGGGCGGCCTGGGCCTGTGCAACACGCAGTACGCGCGCCTCGTGGAGGTGGTGGGCGCGCACGACCTGGGCGTGGGCATCACGCTGGGCGCGCACCAGTCCATCGGCTTCAAGGGCATCCTGCTGTTCGGCACGCCCGAGCAGAAGGCGCACTACCTGCCGCGCGTCACGGGCGGCGAGTACGCCGCCTTCTGCCTCACCGAGCCGTCCTCCGGCTCCGACGCCGGCTCCATCAAGTGCGTACAGCGACGAGCCGCGAGCGACGCCGTGCGGCCGGCGAGAGTCTGACGCGTGTGTGTTGCAGGTCGCGCGCGGTGCTGTCGGCCGACGGGAAGCACTTCGTCCTCAACGGCTCCAAGATCTGGATCAGCAACGGAGGCATCGCCGAGATTATGACCGTGTTCGCGCAGACGCCCATCGAGAAGGACGGCAAGACTGTCGATAAGGTGCATACAACTATTGTGGCCATAAAATTTATCTTAAGGTGCACGCGTGTGATGGCATTGATGCGATATTCATTCATATACACAAACTGGCGGTCTAGCATCTAAGCCTACGGGTGAATATCTCTTGCACATCATCAAGAATAAGGTTTATTTTTGCATACAAGACCAAATACTTATGTGACAGATACTGTTGTAGATGACATTAGTGCCCTAATTCTTGTGGTTGCCATGATCGTTCTTTGTAGATTAGTCAAATTCAAGACTTAGGTGCTATGTCATTTCATAATAAAGCATTTGACACCACCATGTAATCCACTTCCTGCATGCTATTTTGAACGGTTTATTCCCGGTCGTCCCCACCTTGTCGTCCCCACTGGGTACGAATGGGAAAAAAAAGTTTCGTTCGTCCCCAGTGGGGACGATTGGAACTTTTTATTTCCCACTCGTTCCGTTTTAGACCAAGAGTCAAAATGCGGTAATGGGGATTTCAATAACAGATTTCACGATTTGTTAAAATGTTTTAATTACGACTTTCTGACCAAGAGTGAACAACGTTTTTGATTAAAAATAATTTAAAAAGACTGTTTCACAGGTAATCAACGAATTGTGTTTTTTTTTTAAACGTTGTTTAAAAAATTGAAATATTTGAATCATTAATTAGGTAGTCAGTACTGCTCTCTAAGACCAAATTACACAGATAATTAACTTATTTACATAAATTCTTACAGTTTTAAGGTGCGTATCACAGATAATCAACTTATTTACATAAATTCTTACAGTTTTAAGGTGCGTATCACAGATAATCAAAATTTTTTAAACAACGTTTAAAAAAAAACAATTCGTTGATTACCTATGATTCAGTCTTTTTAAATTATTTTTAATCAAAAACGTTGTTCACTTTTGGTCAGAAAGTCGTAATTAAAACATTTTAACAAACCGTGAAATCTGTTATTGAAATCCCCATTACTGCATTTTGATTCTCGGTCTATAACGGAACGAGTGGGAAATAAAAAGGTCCAATCGTCCACACTGGGGACGAACGAAACTTTTTTTCCCATTCGTACCCAGTGGGGACGAACGGGAATAAACCTTTTGAACTCGTCGTGATTCAGTTCATTATTAATGACGGCAATGCTTCGCGCAGGTGACGGCGTTCATCGTGGAGCGCGCGTTCGGCGGCGTGTCGTCCGGCCCGCCAGAGAACAAGATGGGCATCAAGTGTTCCAACACCACCGAGGTGTACTACGAGGACGTGAAGATACCCGTGGCCAACGTACTGGGTGGCGTGGGCAACGGCTTCAAGGTGGCCATGAACATCCTCAACAACGGCCGCTTCGGCATGGCGGCCGCGCTGGCCGGCACGCAGCGGTCCGCGCTGCGCCAGGCGGCCGAGCACGCGGCCACGCGCGTGCAGTTCGGCAAGCGCATCGCCGACTACGGCACCATCCAGGAGAAGCTGGCGCGCATGGCGCTGCTGCAGTACACGACCGAGTCGCTGGCCTACATGGTCAGCGGCAACATGGACTCGGGCGCGCAGGACTACCACCTGGAGGCCGCCATCTCCAAGGTGTTCGCGTCCGACTCGGCCTGGACCGTGGTGGACGAGGCCATCCAGATCCTGGGCGGCATGGGCTTCATGAAGGCCACCGGGCTGGAGCGCGTGCTGCGCGACCTGCGCATCTTCCGCATCTTCGAGGGCACCAACGACATCCTGCGCCTGTTCGTGGCGCTGACAGGTGAGTGTCGCCCGGCCGGCCGCGCAGTGTCCGGCCCGCACTGACCGCTCTCTGCCCGCAGGCATCCAGTTCGCGGGCTCGCACCTGCAGGAGCTGCAGCGCGCCTTCAAGAACCCCACGGCGCACCTGAGCCTCATCTTCTCCGAGGCGGGGCGGCGCGCGGCCGGGGCCGTGGGGCTGGCGCGCGGCCCCGACCTGGCCCCGCACGTGGCCCCCGAGCTGCGGCCCCTGGCGGCCGAGCTGGGCCGCTGCGTGCTGGAGCACGGGCGCAGCGTGGAGGCGGCGCTGGTGCGGCACGGGCGGAAAATCGTGGACGAGCAGTTCGTGCTCAACCGCCTGGCCGCGTCCGCCATCGACGCCTACACGGCCGCCGCCGTCATGTCGCGCGCCTCGCGCGCCGCGCGGCTGCGCCTGCCGTCGGCCGCGCACGAGCTGCGCCTGGCCGAGACGTGGGCCGAGGAGGCCGTGACGCGCATGCCGGTGCTGCTGGCCGCGACGCGCGACCCGCGCTCGCTGCGCCAGTTCGCGCGCCTGGCCGAGCTGGGCAGCGCGGTGGCGGAGGCGGGAGGCCAGCCCACTCCCAACCCGCTCAACCTGTGATCGTGCCGAACCGAACCATAGTGTAATTTATTTTTCGAAGTGTGTATATAATAATTTAGCGAAATATGAATTATATTTTTTTATCGACGTTTCTGATCGCTCGCCGTCGCGTCGGATCGACTTATTTCGATTTGATGTATTTGATGTATTACGAGAATACGTCGCACTCGTCCTCGTCGAGTCTCGATACGAATAGTCCAAAACAAAAAGATTAAACAAAGTAATGCAAATGTACATAATTGTTATCTTTAGGCTAAGCCAAGTAGTTGTTATTCTCGATCATACTCATAACATAGACGTAGGCGACTATAATGACATTATTATGTCTGCGCTGCATCCTGCGCATCCTGCCCTGTTTCTCAAAACCAACTTAAAAAGAAAGAAGATTATGCATACGTGGCGTATTTTTCATATAGGTACACTGATTTTATTTATAATTAATTACTAATTAGTGAAGAAGTCCGCAAGCAGTTCTTACAAAAACGAATGAGCAGACTGTTGTACTAATGGGTATTTAGTTCACAAATAGATAAATACCCTGCAACTGTAAAGCAATCCTATCGTTAGAGACACCAAATGAAAACTGATTCTATTATCTGTATAAGATTTTTATTGTATGATGTTCACGAAGTTTTTTACAAACGGAATGAAAAAATGATTAAAGTGAATCATGGTACAGTTCTATACTGACTTATATTAAATAAATTATTACCACATCATACATTGTTTTATTTTGTTCATCTATACTAATAATAAAGCTGGAGAGATTATTTGTTTGAACGCGCTAATATCTGCAACTACCGGTCGGATTAATTTTGTATTTAATAGTTATTTCTTGTGGAAGACTTTAGGCTATTTAACATCACGCTATGACTCTTGGAGCAGAGCAAAAAGAAAAGAAGTCCGAAAGATCGCTAAGCGAAAACGAAGTGACTGTGCTAGCCGGTGATGCGATGTGACGATTGTATATATCAGTACGTATATATCAGAACGTTCGGCCAGTCGAGATAGGGAGCTGGCTGTTACTCCAGTTTTTAGTCACGATTATGTGACACATAAAGATGCCAGCCAAAGAAATTGTGACTGAACAGTTCGAAAGTTGGAAGCATTTATTTATGGCCGAACGACCTGATATCAGAACGTTCGGCCAACCTGAATCTCCATAACTGAGGACCTTAGAGAAACTGTTACTGAATAAAGATTTAGTCACGATTTGGTGACAAAAAACCGCTGCTTTACTTTACTCGTAATGCCACCGGATAGAACTAAAATTAATTTTAGTTCCTGGAACATCAGGACGTTCGGCCAACGTAATCTCCATAACTGAGGACCTGAGAGAAACCATTAATGAATAAAGATTTAGTGACGGATACTGAAACGAATTTTGATTGCTTAATTTTTTTTTTTTGTAACCGTTTAAATAGTAAAATGAAAATTTAAGATATAGCTAACCTCAAAACATTGGGATTATCGATTCCTCCACAAGGAAGAAGCCCAGAGAAACCGTTAATCAATAAAGATTTAGTGACGACACTGAAACTGAAACGAACATTTTTTTTTTTGTTACGGCCCCTTAGTAATACCGTGCCCTTAGTAAATTGAAAATTTAACATATTAGGTTGGGGAAAAAGTCTTTTCGCATTATAGTATGTATAATAATAATAATAATAATTAGTTCACACACTTGCCTGGCATCTCAGTTCCAGTCATCCTTAGAGTCTGGGTCGCTACCACAGTTTCTAACAACTGGCGTTACTCACCTGCTCCATAAGTCAGGTAGTCCCGCGGAACCCAAGAATTATAGACCGATCACGTGTTTGTCGACGGTTTACAAACTTCTTACATCCATTTTGAGAGCGAAAATTAACTTGCACATTGACAGTAACTCGATTATGTCTGCCTCTCAAAATGGATGTAGGAATGGGTCCCGCGGTACTAAGGAGCTTCTCCTCATAGACAGGGCCATTAGCCAACAGGTTCGCCGATCCCGCAAGGATATGTCGACATGTTGGATAGATTATAAGAAGGCCTACGACTCGGTACCACATACATGGCTCATGAGGGTGCTGGAGTTGTACAAGATAGATGCAACTCTACGCACCTTCCTTGAGTCGTGTATGGGGCAATGGAAGACGGTCCTTCGCTATCCAGGGTGTCGACAGATCCAGGGGAATGATGAGCCTGTATGGATTAAGCGGGGAATATTTCAGGGCGACAGTTTGAGTCCACTTTGGTTCTGCTTAGCCCTGAATCCTCTAAGCACACTGCTGGAGGACTCAGGTCTAGGCTACCGGTTGAGGAGAGGTGGTCAGGTCATATCTCACCTCCTCTACATGGATGATTTGAAACTCTTTGCCTCCAACAAATTGCATCTGATGGAGCTACTGAAGGTAACTGAAACTTTCAGTAGTGCCATCAGGATGGAATTTGGTGTGGAGAAATGTGCAGTCATGCATGTAAAGGGGGGGGAGATTATGGAATCCGAGGGAATTCCACTTTCGGATTCCATACACCTTAGATCCCTTTCCTCATCCGAAAGCTATAAGTATTTGGGTATGTCGGAAGCGTTAGGCATCAACGATGCTGACATGAAGCAATCATTGAAGGAGCGCTTCTTTTGTCGCCTGAAGAAGGTATTAATTAGTCTTCTTTCGGGCGGAAATAAGGTGCGCGCCTTCAATGGTTGGGTCATGCCGGTTTTGATGTACTCTTTCGGCATACTCAAATGGACTCAGACTGAACTCGATGCCCTGGATAGAAGGGTCCGTACACTGCTGACCGCAAACCGGATGCATCACCCACGATCATCGGTGATGAGACTGTATATCCCGCGAAAATGTGGGGGTCGAGGCTTTTTAAATGCGAAGACCCTCCACAACCGCGAGGTGTGCAGTCTCAGGGAATATTTTCTAAAAACCGAAGTGGGTATGCACCGTGATGTGGTCGCAGTGGACAAGGGACTCACCCCGCTCTCCATGGCGAAAGAGAACTGGCGCAAACCTGTAGTACTTACTACCGATGACCGCAAGAAGGTATGGCAAAGCAAGGAGCTTCACGGGCGCTTCTATCGGGCTCTTCATGAGCCCGATGTAGATTTCTTAGCGTCCGTATCCTGGCTACGTTTTGGTGACCTCTTCGGGGAAACTGAAGGTTTTGTCTGTGCAATTATGGACGAAGTTATCTTGACGAATAACTACCGGAGATATATTATGAAGGACGGGACGGTTGACGTGTGTCGGGCATGCCACCGTCCGGGTGAGTCCATCAGACATATTATCTCTGGTTGTTCTCGTCTGGCTAACAGCGAGTACTTGCACAGGCATAACCAAGTCGCCAGGATTATTCACCAGCAACTTGCTTTGAAATATAAACTTGTCGACTCTGAGGTACCATATTACAAGTATGTGCCCGACCCAGTTCTCGAAAATGACCATGTCACGTTGTACTGGGATCGGTCTATCATCACTGACAGGACTGTTGTCGCCAACAAACCTGATATAGTGGTGATAGATCGATTAGTGCGCCGCGCAATGATTGTCGATGTTACCATTCCACATGACGGGAACCTCGTGAAAGCCGAGAAAGATAAACAAATCAAATATCTTGACTTAGCACACGAGGTTGTTGACATGTGGAATGTGAGCTCGACTATCATTGTGCCGATTGTCGTATCGGCCAATGGCCTGATGGCCGAAAGCCTCGATCAACATCTATCGAGGCTCTCGTTAGGCGGTTGGATCAAGGGCCTGATTCAGAAGGCAGTACTCCTCGATACGGCTCGCATTGTGAGGAGGTTTCTGTCTCTGGAGCCCTAACCACCGGTAGCTTGGACCCTGCTCCCGCCACCGGTGGATCACTATTTTTTTATATTTTTAAATGTTATTTTTTTTTATACTAATATTTAAAAATGTAATAAAATAAGACCTTTAAATAAATAAACGATATAATAATAATTTATTTCTGAGTATATGGTACATTAAGGTCTTAATATTAATCAGTTTCACATACACTACCGTTGCCGGCGTAGAAATATTAAAAATTAAGTTACAATGTCAAAGTGGCCAATTATTGATAACATATAATGTCAAAATTTATATTTTTTTAAATGAAAAAAAATGATATAGGTACTTATGAAAAAAAAAATACTAAATAAACAAAAAATAATACAAGTCAATAGATATACACAAAGACATAGGTATACACACACAAAGTATTGATAGAAATTTATTGTCAAAATTTATATTCAAAATTTAAAAAGATATATCAAAAAAAAAAAAAAAACAATACAAGTCAATAGGCACACACAAAGACATATACACACAAAATATTGACAAAAATGTAATGTTAATATTTATAGTTAAAAAATTCATTAACTGAATAGAAACAGTTATCCAAAAGCCAGGCAAATATTGTTTTCCTGAATTTATTAGTGGGCAACACTCTAATAAGTGGAGGTAAATTATTAAAGATTTTGATTGCCATGCAATTGGAATTCCTGCTATACAAATGTAGTCTCTGGCTAGGTGCGAGCAATTTATTTGGGCTTCTGCTTTTTACTCGCTTAGAAATGTGCTCATACAATGGGAATATGTGTGAGTACCTTTTTATAAACATACAAATTTCAAATATATAAAGGCAAGGAAGTGGAAGAATTTTCAGTTCTCTAAATAATGGCTTACAATGTTCCAAATATTCTGCTCCATACACAGCCCTGACACACTTTTTTTGTGCAATAAATGCTCTGTTCACATCTACTGAATTTCCCCAAATCACGAGGCCGTAACGCAGCACTGATGCAACATAGCCATGATAAGCCTTGAGGGCTGTTTCTTTACTAGCTATTAGTCTCAATTTTCGAAGCGCAAACACGAATTTGTCGAGTCTAGTGCAAACTTTGTTTACATGCTCTTTCCAGTTTAATTTTTCGTCAATAACTATTCCCAAGAATAAGGTTGAAGGTACGGGTTCCAAAATAGAATTATTGTAGTGTATTTGAGGTGGTTTTACCAAAGAATTATATGTTTGAAATTGTACTAACTTTGTTTTTTTAATGTTTACACGTAAATTATTAGATTCCAGCCATTTCATTGCTTTTAGTATTTCATTGTTAGTTTCAGTTTCTAGGTCATTTCTATTTGAAGATTTTATTGTCAGAGTAGTGTCATCAGCAAATAGTGTACAATTATGTTTTAGGCTCTCGCAAAGGTCATTTATATATATTATAAATAATGAGGGCCCTAATACGCTTCCTTGAGGAACACCACAACTATTTATTCTTAACTCTGAGCTGTATGTTTTTATTGTGTTATTGTCAATACTTGATACTGCTGTCCTTTGCTGGCGACTTGATAGATAACTTTTAAGCCAGTCATGCGCCTTGCCTCTTATGCCGTATTTCTCCATTTTGCAAAGTAGGCGATTATGTGGTACAAAATCAAATGCTTTGCTCATATCTAAAAATACTGATAACACGGACATTTTGTTATTGAGGGCTTCAGCTATCAGTTTGACCAAAGTAAAACAAGCAAGTGAAGTTGAATTATTCTTCCTAAAACCAAATTGGTTCTCAGTAAGTATGCTGTTTTTATTTAAAAATTTGATTATTTTCCCGTACATTGCTTTTTCAAAAATCTTTGATAGAATAGGGATCAATGTAATGGGTCTATAATTGGACATATCCATGCGGTTTCCTTTTTTGTACAGCGGTTTGACTATAGACAGTTTTAGTCTAGTAGGAAATGTTCCTGTCTCAAATGATAGATTAATTATGTAACTTAAAGGTGCTACTATGCTTTTACTGCTAAGTTTTATCATTTTTGTGGTTATTTCATCATATCCAGTAGCGTTAGTATCATTTAAAGAGTTGATAATTTTTACAATGTCTTGTTCATTTACTGGAGTCAAAAAAAATACTGTCAGTGTTAGTGGTAATGTCAATGTTACTTACGTTATTAATATTGCTAAGGTTCGATTTATTGGTCATTTCTATAAAATAGTTGGTTATTAAATTGATTACATATGTCATTAGGATCATTAATTATATTATCATTTATTATTAACTCTTTGATGTCATTTTTATTATTATCATCATTATTTATATTATTCTTTATAATAGACCATGTCGCTTTGCATTTATTTTTAGAATTATATAAATATTTATTGTTATTTATTAATTGTGAATGTGATATACATGTTTTTAAAATTTTCGAATAGGTCATGTATCTTCTTTTATGATATTTTTTGCTCAGGGCATCGTGTTGGTAATTATAATATAACGTTCTCTTTTTTATGCACGATATTTTTATACCTTTACTAATCCATTTATTTTTTATTGGTTTATTATATTTTTTAATTGTTATTTCCGGAAAACATAGTTTGTAAAAGAGAATATATAGGTCATGAAATATGTTAAATGCATTGTTGCAATCTGTTTCTTCATATATTTCATTAAAACTTAAAGCCGATATACAATCAAGAAATTTTTTAATATTGTTTTTATTGTAATCTCTTTTGACTTCATAAAAGAAGTTTGGAATCTTCGGCTTATTATTAGCTATCGGAAGAAAGAACGTTAATGACTGTGCCCAGTATCATGATCTGAGAGGGCTAGGTTATGTATACTGCTTTTGATATCTAGGATCGAGATGTTACTGGCTATTTGATCAATGCAACTTTTTTTCCTAGTGGGCATTTTAATATGTGTCAACAAGTTGAAATTATTTAAAATAGATATTAGTTCTCTTCTTTGTGTAGTGTCTTTCAGTATATCAATATTCCAGTCTCCGCATATTATGATCCGATTCCTACTCTTGTGAGTTAACTTGTGTAACAAAACTTCCAATTTTTTTTTAAATATACATGCATCGGAATCCGGGATTCTGTAAACACATACTAGTATTAAGCTATGACTCGGAACTTCTATGCCACAGCATTCGAAGGAATAATCGCTAGACATTTCATTTGCTATTTGTAAAGGGCTAAAAACTAAGTCTTCTTTCACTAATATGCACGTGCCGCCCCGTTTTTTATTGGACCTTGAGTAATTCGCAGCTAACTTGTAACTTGCAAGTCTAAGATTACCTTCATGACCTGATTGTATAAAGGTCTCGCTAAGACATATAAAGTCTATTTCACCCAGCTCTATCGTCAACTCCGATATTGTTATTTCAAAGAGATAGCTAATTTATTGAGTATTCCAGCTATATTCTTGTAATAAAATCTCTTTGGCTATACTATTTGTATCTGGCTGGTTTTGGTATCATTGAAAGTTTAAATTTTAAAGAACATAATTCCAAATTCAAATTAGGAAATGTGTGATTTTCATTTGTTTTTCGTACTGTCAAGATGAGTGAATCAATTCGATAGGTACATTTTAAAATTTTATTACAAAAAAGGTAAAAATGCAACGCAAGCCGCGAAAAAAATTTGCGATGTTTATGGACCTAGTGCAGTGTCTGTGAGAGTACCTAGCACAAATTTGGTTTAAGCGTTTTCAATCCGGGAATTTTTATGTCAAAGATGCACGTCGCTCTGGTCGCCCTATTACGGATAAAATGGATGCCATTTTTGAAAAAGTGGAGCAAGATATCAGTAGTTACGACGTAGCTGAAGAACTGGGAATTGACCACAAAACAGTTTTGGCGCATTTGAAAAAAACTGGGTACACAAAAAAGCTCGATATTTGGGTACCTCACGAGCTCACTGAAAGAAACCTAATACGCCTAACCTAAAACGCACACTATGTAGACAAGAATATTATAAGTTGGATGAGTATATACTAGATAAAAATGCTTGGCTTAATGCTGGTCCTGCTCCACAGGCACTTGAGCCACTTGAGCTCACTAGTTGATCACAATTTCTATATTTTGGAGGAGATGCTTCCCCTTTTTTTTTTTGTTTTTTTTTTTTAGTGTTATTAAATACCTCTTCCAGATTGGTAGTAACTTTTTATATATTTTTTTTCTCTTATCTGTTAAGAAAGTTGCAAACTATAGTTTTGTATAATTTAGAAGCATTTTTTAAATTTTGTAAATGTAGGTAAGAACCATGGATCCGTTTTTTATGATATTTTGATGTTGACTTGAATGAGCATGGCAGTTAAGAATATGTCATGCTCACTTAAATGTCTCACTGATGGTGGCGCGTGTGTTGGATGTTGGATCATTCGGTTCCCTACAAAATGGTTGAGCTGGGTGGTGCTGATCCACGCGTCATGTTCGTGAACGGGCGCCGTTGGTTGAGACTGGTCATCTCTTAACTGCCAGGAGGGCTTATTTTTAATGTTATATTTTAAATTGTTTCTTTTTTTACATTGATCTCACATATAGAAGCAATAAGAATAATGTAGGTACCCAGGATTTTGTAATAATATCTTGATTTAAAAGAGTGTCCGTGGAGTTTCTTGCCCGTTCTTCTCCATAGAGATCTACGTTTTTGGAATGGGCGACTAGCTTCAACTTTCTGACTAACGGACCGACTATTTAATTTTGACAATTCAAAAGTGCCTGTAAATGGTTTAATTGAAATAAATGATTTGAGTTTGAGTCTAATGAACCGTGTAGGACTCATTTGTGATTCTTTATTACGACGTACCTAATGAAACCGAACCATTTTTGAAGAAGCTGATAACTGATGATGAAAAGTGGATCACGTACGACAAGAACGTGCGAAAAAGGTCGTGGTCAAAGGCCGGTCAGGCTTCACAGACTGTGGCGAAACCCGGGTTAACTCGCAACAAGGTGATGCTGTGTGTGTGGTGGGATTGGAAAGGGCATTAGGTATTCATTATGAGCTGTTACCACCAGGCAGGACCATCGATTCTGAACTCTACTGCGAACAACTGATGAGATTAAAGCAAGAAGTTGAGAGAAAGCGGCCGGAATTAATCAACAGAAGGGGTGTGGTTTTTCATCATGATAACGCTAGACCTCACACAGCTTTAGCCACTCAGCAAAAATTAAGAGAGTTTGGCTGGGAGGTGTTAATGCATCCGCCGTATAGTCCTGACCTTGCACCTTCAGATTTCCACCTGTTTCGGTCTCTTCAGAATTCTTTAGGCAGTGTCAGGTTAACATCACGAGAGGACTGCCAAAACCACTTGTCGCGGTATTTTGATTAAGGATCTAGCTAACGCTAATCAGTGAACAAACGCTTGCGAGTGAAGCTTTAACATGTAATGGGCCTCCAAATTCAATGTCATTTGCTCCAACTGACCCCGTCGAAATAATGGATATAATAAGGAACCTTAAATCAAGCAGCGCCACAGGTTGGGACAAAATTTCCACGTCAGTAATTAAGCAGCTATACCTTCGAGTTAACTCTCCTATTAGTCATCTTTGCAATTTAAGCCTAAGTAGTGGAAACTTTCCCAATGCTTTTAAAAAAGCTATAGTGATACCTATTTACAAGTCTGGTGAACGTAATGTAAGTAGGTACCTAATAATTATAGACCTATATCACTTCTATCGGTTCTGTCTAAAATATTAGAGAAAGTAGTCTAAGAGAATAACGAAGTGTGTATAACTCCAGCTTCCTCATATATGATAGAATAATTCTACCTATGCCAATATCAAAGGCATAATAGCTGCAATCAAAGTTCCCAGTTTTAATTTAGCTGCCACAAAATCTAATCGTTAAATATGAGTCGTTTAGTTAGTCGTTAGCCGGAGTGACGTAACTCCAGCTTCCTCATTCGATACAGGCAAACCAGTGAGGTTAGGGTTTTGGACTATAGTCAGAAAAATAAGGCATAAAAGCTGCACAAGGAAGGAAAAAACTGAACGATAATACTTAGAAAGTGTTAAAACTACGCTCAAAAAATCGGTCAAGTGCGTGTCGGGCCACGCGCAGTGTAGGGTTCCGTAGTTTTTGTAACAGCCAAGTGTGGGTCGTATTCGCTGACTGATAGTTTCGTACCATTTTTTTTTTCCGGGGTGGAAAATCATCATGGATGTCCGCCACCCCGGGGTGGGCGACGGGGTCTGTCAGACTCTTACTGACTAAAAACCACCCCGGTGTTCCATGTCACACCTACGCCGGGGGTCGCGGGAACGTACGATCCTTCCGCAACCCCCGACTGGTGCCGGCCCGCCATCGCGGGCCTCCTCGGGTCAGGGGGGGGAGTGAGGTGTTAGACTCCCCCCGCGACGTCTAAGAGGGGCGCGCGTGGAACACTACGCGCCGCCACCTCGGGTCCTGATGTGTGGGGGGCAACAGACGTCCCCGAGTCCGTCGCCCCTGGACCCGTTTAGGGGGGCTGGAAGAGGGCGTTGTCCGCCCTCCGCCGACGCCCGGTGCGCCTGCTGCGGGCCGGGTGAGTGGACGAGATCTCCCTCTCCCTCTCCGCAGCGTCCTTCTGCGAGACGACCGTTAGTTTCGTACCATGCTCTAACTAAAAGCCAAACATACCTAGCTCATTTTCTTCTAAAAAATACCTTATACTTCCTATACAAATCCTCACCTGATCCGACAATATTGCACGGAAAGTTTTTTTTTTTTTTTTTGAGATTTGTATAAGACTTGTCATAGCCGGTGTTTTGAATTTAAATACAGGACACAGAGCTACACTACTCACTCGTCACAAAAAAATAAAATTGAGGAATTCTATGGAGTTTTTCGAAATTTTCGAGTCAAATACAATTGGTCGACTATTACTCGTAAACTTGTAAAGCCTACTTAAGTGCGATAGTTTTCCTTTAAACTTCGTTATATATAGGTACTACTGCCGTGACATTTGAATTCCTAACTATAACCGTTTAGTTGGTAGAGGGACACACACACTTGACTCTAACGAAAATTGGTACTTTAAAGCGTGATAAGTCACGAACGGTTTACTTAATCAAAAAACGGTCTTCCCAAACACCTAATATTTTTAAAAGACCTATCCAACGATATCCGACACTATGGGAAGGACGAAAAACAAAAATTATCATCCCCCCACTTTACATGTAGGGGAGGTTTTTACCCTAATTATTCATTTTTTTTCAAAATATTATTTTACCACTTTTTCGGCGTCATTAACGTGTATACTCATGCCAAATTACAACTTTCTAGTACCAATAGTTTTTGAGCTAAACCGCGGACAGACAGACACAGACGGACATGGCGAAACTATAAGGGTTCCTTGTTGACTACGGAACCCTAAAAACGTGTGTGTAAGCTGGAGAGACGTAACCCCATCTGCTCATTCATATCTTCCAAACGAAAGAAGATATGATTATGTATTATAGCTTAAAAAATAGGGCATAATAGCTGCCATTGGCAGCAACATTTTCAAATCTCTGGTCAAAATACTCTATGAGTTATTAAACCGATAAATATGTGTAAGCTGGAGTGACGGTACCCCAGTTACTCATGTCATATCTTCCAAATTCCAAACGAAAGAAGATAATATGATTATGTATTATAGCTCAAAAATTTAGGCATAATAGCTGCCATAGGCATCAAAATTTCAAATGAATCTAAATTCAAATCTCTAGGCCTTGTAGTTTCCATGTAATAAACCAAAAAACAGTTTTCGCGCCAAAAACATCAAAGTTTTGCTTCAGAATAGGTACCTAACGAGCGGCGTTGCCGTTCCGTGCGCAACATTATTACAACCAAATTTGAACTTAGCAGGTGTTCTATTAGAAGTAATTTTAGCTTGCGCTCAAAATAATTTGAATTTTGTATATTGAAGATATAGACTGAGAGCCGACTGAACTTTAATGGAACTATGAATATAATATTAAAAAGTAGATTCTTATCAACTTTAAGCGACGGGAGAACTACTTTTTGTGACTTCTTCTCTGTAGTTCCGTTAAGGTGGATGAGCAAAGTTAACCCAAGAAATAAAAATTTTGTTACGTTTTTGCAATATACAGGTCACTGTCAGGTTAAATCTTGATCAAATATGATTCACGATCTTAAAAGATATGTAGGTACCTAAGTATATCGTTATTGTTTTTTCATGTTACATCATTATACCTACATCTCTCTATAATAGAGAATAATATTGGTCTATTGGTTTATTGGTTCACTAGCTTTTGCCCACGGCTTCGCCCGCGCGGAGAAACATATTACCGGAATAAAAAGTATCCTATGTGTTAAAATCAAGGTTATAATAAACTATCTGAGTGCCCGAATTTTCCCAGTTCATTGTAACAGAGCTCTATAATCAGGCTTTTTAAACAATAAAAACAGCCTCAAATGCAAACTCTAACAATCTCCCTCCCAATTAACTTTTATCGGAAGAATGTTCTCTCATCCGTGTGTGTGATTTTATGGAAAGACACGGCACTATAGAGTACTTATACATTGTTTTTTATGAAGTTCAGAATGGTTAACATAATAACATTATGACGACTTGCAAGAAAATATTGAAAAACAAAACTGTACAACTTTTGTGGTAGGTAGGTACCTCATTGCGTTATTTATTAAATAAGTAATGTGAACGCCAATTCCTGACGAATAGGTAGGTACTTAAAATAATTCTGTGACTGTAAGGGGCTGTCTCCACGAGCGAGAGAATCGCGACGAGTCCGCCCTTATATCGTCGGATAATCTCCACGAACGAGCGATAATTCCGCCGCGTATCGTCGCGAGTCGTTACGGAATCGCGGCGATTCCGCGGCGACTCGTAACGGTATCGCCGCGTTTCCTTGACGTCACGTTGCGAAAGAAGGAATTCAGTTACGTGCCAGACGAGAGCGAAATAAGTAGTGTCTCAGTCGATAATATAATTCTTTATTATGGATATAGTGTTGTGGGGTGCTTCTGCAAGTACGCTAGTGAATATGCAGTTATTGTTATTGTTAAGAATGGAAAAAAAGCGCCGTTGGTGGACACATCCCATGTTGCTACGTCGTGAAAGTCATGGACATTTCCATGTGAATTATGAAGAATATCGAAATCATCCAGAATGGTTTGAAGATGAATATTTAATGCCAATTCCTGTTTTCGATGAACTATTAAGTTTACTATCAAGACACTTATCAAAGCAAGATACTAATATGAGGAAAAGTATCGGGCCATGTGAAAGATTAGCAGTAACACTACAGTAAGTTTAAAGCATATTTATTTTACTTAAACGCTTACATCAAATTAAAGTTCACATTCCATCAAAGTGTTCTAACATTTGAGCAATATCGTCCTCGCTTGTTGGTGTGGATGTACGAGAATAAGAGTCTAGCAATGTATGTGATGGTGGTGTGTATTTCTTAATTAAACAGTCTTCTTTTATTTTGTCCATGAGTGGCAGCAACGAACGGAAAAATGCCTCATTTCCACGCTCGTCGCGATACTGTGGTTGAACATTATTTCTTTGTATATCTATACTCTCGCGCATAACATTCGATATCTCTTTATTAGATTCCAGAAACATTTGGACTAATGTTTTCTTTTTATTAGACGTCGATGGTTCCGTAACACTAGGGATGGTATTAACCGAACTGTCGTCATCCTCAAAAACATCTTGACTGTCCTCATTGAACATGTTTGACGACGTTGAAGCGTGTTCTGTGTGTTTCTTTAAAAAAAGTAATGCATCATAATGAATATACTTTCGTCGTTTTGAGGCAGCTTGACCGGATTTTGAACATTGCTGCAACTTTAACTCCTTACGAAACTGATCCCTTAAAGATTTCCATTTTGTCATTAACTCAAGTCCAAAAGCAAAGAGATAACTTTTAATTTGAATATTATAATAATATATAAGTATACATATATTATTATTAATTATTATGTATTTTAATAAAAAAAACAACACAGATAAATAAATCCGAACGCTTGGATGGAGTCTTCGTTTTACATTCCATTTAAAAAAATACTTTCCATCAGGTGTGATTGCAAACAAACGCGAGCCTATTTTATATTAAAAAAAAAAATGATAAAGTATTTTTTTTAATAATAATGTCATTTTCCAGATATCTTGCTTCTGGAACAAGTTATAAAAGCCTTCAGAATAAGTACAGAATTTCGAAAAAAACGCTGGCTAAATTAATAAAAGAAACATGTGGAATTATATGGACAGTTCTAGCACCTACAGAAATGGCAGCCCCGAACAAAGAATCGTGGAAAAAGATCTCAGAGGGATTTAAAGACAACGCGAATTTCCCAAATTGCTTGGGAGCGCTAGACGGCAAACACATTAGAATTCAGTGCCCCCGGAATTCCGGTTCTTTAGACTTTAATTATAAAAAGTACATACAATTCAATCGTTTATTGGCTTTGGTGGATTCGAATTATTTATTCACTGTGATTGACGTAGGTTCTTATGGCCGTGAAAATGATTCTACTATTTTTCAATCTTCAATTCTAGGTCG
Organism: Apamea crenata; assembly: GCA_949629185.1. Taxonomy (NCBI): domain Eukaryota; kingdom Metazoa; phylum Arthropoda; class Insecta; order Lepidoptera; family Noctuidae; genus Apamea; species Apamea crenata. The sequence continues at coordinate 21,699,954 of OX451353.1, forward strand.
GAAGCTAAATGAAGAAGCCCTTGATTTGCCGGAAGAAAAAGAACTGGTATTTGGCGGACCCAAAATGCCCTATGTGATTGTAGCTGATGAGGCCTTCGGTATTCATCGAAATGCGACCGTATCCAGGTCGACGTCTTCCTACGGATAAAAAGATTTTCAACTACAGACTGTCTCGTGCGAGACGTTACGTGGAATGTGTCTTTGGACAAATCACCTCAAAATTTCGCATATTCCATAATACAATAAATCTTCAACCGGACAGTGCAATTCTTGTAATAAAAGCAGCTTGCGTTTTGCACAACTTCATAAAGCGTCGAGCATTAAATGCCACTGACGGGGAAAATGAAGACATATACAATCAACAAAATATGACACCCGTACTTCAAAGGACAAGGAATTCGGGGTTGCAAATTCGAAACTTATTTAAAGATTATTTTAACACAGTGGGCGCGGTTCCTTGGCAAAATGACTACATCGTTTAATGAAAATTATCTTTCATATAATTACTGTAAACAACGGTTTTGTACCGATTTATTGTATATAGTATAACAAAATAATATACATTCGTCGGTACCTACTACCGACGAATGTATATTATTTTGTTATACTATATACAATAAAAACTAACAATTATAACAACAAAAATACCTAAATAAATAATATTGTACGCTTACCTTTTTCTTTTTTTTCTTTAGAGGTTAGGTCATCCCATTCTGTGAACATAGCACTTCCCACATCATACCAATTCTTTGCTTTAATTTCTCTGTTTCGATACTCGGCCAACTGAACATCATAAAGGGCAGGTCTCTCTCTCACTTCAAGTATAAACTTTTCAATGTCAAACATTGTACTTAAAAAGCTTCTAGAAACGTCTTTGCTTAACGAGAGGCAATGCTGAAATGACGCTGCGTTTGACAGCGCGCCCGCCGCGCGCTCGTCGCGAGAGCGCCCCGAGCGCGCGGCGCGGCGGTCGCGTTGCTAGTTTTAGTTTTAAAGTCTACCCTCAAAATTACAATAACTTAAGTTTATCTATAACGTTAGATTGCAATATTTGTTTTTTGTTAAGTAAATTTTTCTGTTCTTCCGTGGGGTGGGGACCTGGTGATCTGTAATACAGGCATTTTACGCCTAACTCAGACACCAGCTCCTCACAGTGCTAAAATATTAGACTTAAGATTATGTGAAACATAGAATAAGCTTGTCATTGTGAGGAGAAATAAAACTTATTATTATTATTATAATGTTTGACATTGAAAAGTTTATACTTGAAGTGAGAGAGAGACCTGCCCTTTATGATGTTCAGTTGGCAAGGAAACGCGGCGATACCGTTACGAGTCGCCGCGGAATCGCCGCGATTCCGTAACGACTCGCGACGATACGCGGCGGAATTATCGCTCGTTCGTGGAGATTATCCGACGATATAAGGGCGGACTCGTCGCGATTCTCTCGCTCGTGGAGACAGCCCCTAAAGTAAACTGATCTGTGATGATTACCGTACCTACCCGTCCCGACGACGTTTCGCGAAACGGCGGAATTCAATGCGCCAGTTTGTGAACAATATTTTACCTGGTGAATGTAGGTACTTATCCATAAATCTGAACAACTCAAATTGTGATTTATGATAAAAATAAAAGCGGTCGAACCGAGGACCCTCGAAAAGGTCCTCGGTCGTGCCTTATGTATTCATACGCACGCACAGACTTATCACGTCCTCGGATGGTAGGTACTTAAAACAAACACAAAACTACACACACACACATTCCTTTTTCTTACCTTTTTATATTTTTTATTTTCTAGTTTTAGTTATATATTGAAATCTAGTAATATATTTTTGTTTGCTGGTCTAAGATATAAGATAGCCTACGTTAAAATTATGGACATATTGTACTTGTATTTTATAACACGTTTGTGAAGGGAAGGAACTGACCTTCAAGATGCTTACAGTATTTTACTAGTTTGGAGGTCAGGGTCTCACCTCAATGATACCCTGTAAGATGTTCATAATAAATATTATTATTATTATTATTTTTTTTATCTCTGGACCACTGGGTCCCGGTCCTTTGGAAGGCGTACGAGGGGCCGAAGCCAACTCGCAGAGGCCCCTTAGGAAATTTTATTGAAATGTGGCACCACCCGACGATTATCCCTGTATGCACTATGCAAGTGGCCAAGTGCACCCAAGGATAACCCCCGGTTAATGTAGGACTATTGCATTATTATTATTAAGTACTAGCTGACCCGGCAAACGTTGTTTTGCCATATAAATTATTTCTAGCTGCCCGGCGCTTCTTCGTTCGCGTGGTGTCCTGCCCCCTACCCTTACCGTAGGGTAGGGTAGGAGTAGTCCTACCCTACTCCTACCCTATCCCTACACGACTCCTACATTACTCCTACCCCCTACTTCTACCCTACTCCTAACCTACTTCTACCCTACTCCTACCCTACTCTTATAAGTAAATAAAAGTAATAAATAAAAACAAAAAAAAAGTATCATATGTCCGTCTCCTGGTTCTAAGCTACCACCCCACCAATTTTCAGCCAAATCGCTTCAGCCGTTCTTGAGTTATAAATAGTGTAACTAACACGACTTTCTTTTATATATATAGATATGTGTGTACATAGATGGTAAAATAAGATAGTAAAAGGTGTGATCCAAAAATAGACTGTGACTGCTATGTTATCAGATATAATAGACTGTGACTGCTATGTTATCAGATATAATAGACTGTGACTGCTATGTTATCAGATATAATAGACTGTGACTGCTATGTTATCAGATATAATAGACTGTGACTGCTATGTTATCAGATATAATGTTGCGCAAGTTGACGTTGCTCCCATGGAGAAAGTTGTTTAGTTTGATGGTCTCTTCCGTAAATATGACCACATATATTTCTAATACACGCTGTTTAATAAAGACATTAGTGAAAGTGCAATAAAGGTTAGGGAATATTTCTTTTTAATATTTATTTATTTACTTATTTTTGCCTATTTGATGCGGATAGGTACTACTTAATTATCTATGACTAATATTTACAAAAACACAGATGTCAGTCGAAAGATTTTCCTAGAAAACTGGCAAATAGAAAAATAGTTTATGACATTCTCAGGGGCGGCCCCCTCACACGTCGGGCGCTCTCGTGGACAGTCTATACGTCGATCTGTAGCGACGAGTCCCACGCGCGCGCGTTCACCTGGCGCAGCGTCGAGCGCAGCGCCGCGCCCGGGCCCAGCGCCAGCGTCAGCGGGAACGACTCGCCGCGCGGCCGCGCGTACAGCGCCTGCAGGGTCTGCTCCCAGCGCACCGGCCGCGACACGTGGCGCGGCAGCTGGCGCCGCACGCCGGCCGCGTCGCGGTACGCGGCCGCGTCCACGCACGAGAACACCGCCAGGCGCGGCGCGCGCAGCTCCACCGAGCGCAGCGCCTCGCGCAGCGCCGCCTCCGCGCGCGCCATCAGCGGCGTGTGGAACGCGCCCTCCACGCGCACGCGCGCCGAGCGCCGCACGCCGAACTCGCTGCCGCGCCGCTCCAGGAAGCGCAGCGCCTGCGAACGAGAAGCTCGTCGGTCACTACGTCGGCGCCCGCCTCGCGCGTCCCGGTGCCCACTGACCTCTTCGTCCCCGGCGACCACCTTGCAAGCCGGGTACAGGTAGTTTGCCACTTGGCACACGGGCGCCTGCACGCCGCGCTCGGCCGCGTGCTCGCGTGCGCGCAGCAGCGCGAAGGGCAAGTTGGCGTCCGTGGCCAGCCACACGGTCAGCATGCCGCCGGGCCGCGCGGCCGCGGCGGCGCGCATGGCGGCGGCGCGCAGCTCCACGAGGCGCAGCGCGCGCTCCAGCGACAGCGCGTCGGCGAACACGAGCGCGGCGATCTCGCCGAGCGAGAAGCCGGCGGCCGCGCGCACGCGCTCCAGCGCACCCGGCCGCTCTTCGCGCACGCGCTCCAGCGCCGCCAGTGACGTCACCAGCACGGCGGTCTGACACCGGCGCGCCAGCTCGTCTTCGGGCCCTTCGGCGCACACGCGGGCCACGTCCCACCTGCGCCGGTCGGTTCGCCGTCGTTATCGAATGGTATTGACATCCCAGGCGACCTCCTTTGTGAAATGTCGGACTGACCGACTTCCCGCAAAGGGGATCAAAATATCAGACCCATACATCATCAATGACGTATTATATAAATAAATAATAAATAAATCCCATTTCACACAGCACCATTTGTCCCAAGCTAAGCAACCTAATGCTTGTGTTATGGTAACAAGATGGCTGATAAACTACTTATATACATTTTTTTTTTTTTGTAAATACATACATATTATAGATAGAAAAACACCCAGACTCGGAACAAATACACGTAGGTCATACAAATATTTGTTCCGTGCGGGAATCGAACCCGCGACACGCAGCGCAGCAGTCAATCGCTTAACCACTGCGCCAACCGTGCCGTCAAATATATAGACACGTTATCAACCAACATCTCGGCGCTTAAAAACGGCGAAAATACTAGATAACTACTTATACGCGTAAAGAAAATATGACACCGTACGGCGGGATGCCTGATGCTAGAGGGAGATAAATAAACATCTTCAGTTACGTCACAGGATAATTAATTGTCAAATTACATGCTCATAGGTCGAGCGCATGAGTGACGTAGCTATCAGAGGAACTTCCTAAGGGACCTAAACTTTAAAATAATCTTTATCTATTTATATAAATAAATAAACTTACACCTATGTTGGGGTCAGCTTCCAGTCTAACCGGATGCAGCTGAATATCAGTAATTTACCTCCACCTTGGTAAGACTGGTTGTCAGACTATTGGCCTTCTGTCTGTCTACTCGTAACAGATGTCAAAGATCTACGAAGGAGAGCTGGGATCAACAGCAATACATGCTTTCCGAGGCACAAAGGGGGTCTTGATATGTAATGGATGGTCACCCATCCAAGAACCGGTGGCGGCAAGCATAGCATAGTAATTAATTGCCGCGAATTGAATTATGATCAACATGCAACATAAAACAGCACTGCAATTTGCAAAAAACTTAAGAAATTTTGAATTAGAACCTTGCCAAAACAAAAATAACCTTTAATAACCAGCAATAGGCTGAGTAGGTGATAGTAGCGCCTATACATGAGTGAAGTATGATGTGTGCACATTTGGAATGCATTGAAATCCTACTAGTATAAATAAACGTGAAAGTTTGTATGGATGGATGTTTGTTACTCTTTCATGCAAAAACTACTGAATGGATTTGGATGTTTGGCTCACAGATGGTTTATATATAACCAGGATTAATAATAGGATACTTTTTATACCTATATTCCCATCGAGCTAATATTTTAATAATTTTCTGCACCACAGGTGTTAAAAATTGATTAATGAAAACAAGTTTAGTAATGTTTCATAAAATCACTAGTCAGTTGAATCCATTACCCAACTACACTGGAGGCCAACTCGTACAGCTGCTTGGCGGCGGGGATGGCCTGCAGCGCGCGGCCCATGCCCAGCTGCTGCGCGCCCTGGCCCGGGAACAGCAGCACGGTGGTGTCGCGCGGCTCCACGCGCGGCGCGTCGCGCTGTCGCGCCTGCGCGCGCGCCGCGTACGGCTGCGTGGCCCAGCGCAGCTCGGGCTCCGCCGCCTCCGTCGGGGCTTCCCCGAACGAACTAGCATCGTCTAACAGGCGGCGGAGCGGAGTCTCGTCCTTTGCGCCTTTAGCTTGTGACCCCTTGGAACAAGATCTCGCTAACACCCGCGGCGAGTAGACATCACGGAACACCCGAGTGATACGCTGCATTGATCTAAAATATAAAGGCCTAAAATCTACAACAGCAATATTAAATTGGAGAATAAGATTGAATTAGGATTGAATAAGTGTCATTCAATGCATGTGCAATATAACATTGTTTTTATTTACCAAATAGTAATATTTTATTTTTATTTATTTATTCATGTAACAATTCGCATTGTGTTTGAAATAAGTAGTACATTAATTAATTTATTACATTATTGCTAACATTAAAATAATTATATGTACAGACGCCAGCAGGTCAAGCTACCCGAAACTGTCAAATTTTCCCAATCAACTTTGAACCTTACTAAGTTAACAATAAAGTTGAAAATCTATTAAAGAAATTTGACAGATTGTAGTAGCTTGATGTGCTGGCGTCTGTACATGGGAAAAAATAAGCAAAATAATCTTATAGCGCTTATTAGGTACACTATCCAATTTTAAGGAATGCTAACTAGGAAATCGGCAGATGTAATCGCAGTCTGTTATAGTGTTCCTAGTTAAGTTAGCATTGCTTAAATTGGATAGTGTAATAATCAAAAAAAAAACGTTTGCATCACTGTCAACAGGAACAGTGCCTAAAGGGCTGGCAGCATTGCCACGTTGTTATGTTTTTGTTGTAAATATCTATACTAATAATAAATATTATAGAGATTTATTGTGAAAGACGGTACGGTTGACATCAGTAGGCTCTATAGGTTTTACACAATGTTGGTATCATTATTAATAGGCTAGGGACCTGTATGATACATCACGCATTATATATTTTATATTTCTTATATTATGTTTTTTTGATATTTTTTATTTTGTTTATTTTTTTTTGTTTGACTTATATAGAATATTGTTTATCTTCTTTTTTCTTTTAACTTACTTTTCATTGAGTTGAAGACAACACTGTCTATGCTTAATATACTGCTGTTTGTTTTCCCAAATGTAATAAATAAATCTGTCGGGCATGCCACCGGCCGGGAGAATCAATCAGGCACATTATCTCCGGGTGTTCTCGTCTAGCTAACGGAGAGTACTTGCATAGACACAACCTTGTAGCCAGGATAATCCATCAGCAACTTGCTCTGAAATACGGCCTTGTGGAATCTGAGGTGCCGTACTACAGGTATGTGCCCGACCCAGTTCTCGAAAATGGAAATATCACATTGTACTGGGATCGATCCATCATCACTGACAGGACTATTGTTGCCAATAAGCCTGATATAGTGGTGGTGGATCGATCAGAGCGGCGCACAATGATTGTTGACATAACCGTCCCTCATGATGAGAACGTCGTGAAGGCCGAGAAAGATAAACAAGTCAAGTATCTTGACTTGGCTCGCGAGGTTGTCGACATGTGGGATGTGGACTCAGCGATCATTGTGCCGATAGTCGTGACAGCCAATGGCCAAGAGCCTCGACCAACACCTGAGGAGGCTCTCGTTGGGCAGCTGGATCAAGGGCTTGATTCAGAAAGCGGTACTTCTGGACACGGCTCGCATTGTCAGGAGGTTCCTCTCTCTGGAGCCCTGACCGCCGGTAGCTTGGACCCTGTTCCCGATACCGGTGGGCTACTATTTTTTATATTTTTAAATGTTTTTATAATTTTTATATTCAAATATTTAAAAATATAATTTATATGTTTATGTTTAAATAAAGGAGATATAATATTATAAACTTGTTGATGAAAAAAAAAATTAAATAATATTATTTATTACAGCTAAAAATAATAACGTCAATGGTAAGAAAGAGAGCTTTCGGCTTTTTTTTATACTTACTGAAGAGGTTAGGGTTACACAGTTACACCTAGAGAAATCAATTTAGCAGAAGGGAGCTTGTTGAGAATTACAAACTTATTTGAGGTTATTTTTATGTTGTTTACACATTTTTGAAAATTGACATAATGCAGCACTACAGCACACTCAGTCACTCACAGAGTAAAGTACTAAGTACCACAGATAACTATATATAAGTCAGAGACTAAGTAAAGTCCGTTTCATAATAGAAGTCTTTTAAACGCGGCGCCACTGTCTCACGACAGAATCATACATATTGATTGATTTATTTATATTATTATAATAGTTCAACTCTACACTGCTGAGTGCTGACCGTAGACAGAGAAACTCTGTCTACGGTGCCGACTGACAGCAATGTACACTTTACTACTTTAGTTTATGACTGACAGACAGATATTCACATTGATCATTCATGACCATCTGATGACTGATTGTATGTAGTATTGTGGTATTGTGTGTTCGGTTCAGTTCTGTTGATCTTTTGACAAGTACTTTGATGCATGGAATATTGAAACACGGCATTAGTATGTAGGTACTAGTACAGAAAATGTAAGTAATAGAATGCTACAAAGGAGTTTTGGCACCGTAATGACATTGACCGGGCTGGTAAACGTATTGTAGAGTACAATTGTCTCTGTCTGAACTATGCTTAAAGGTGTTACTGGTTGGTGTATGAGACCGGCTTTACAGCTCATTTGTGGTTCAACTAGTATGTTCGATAGTTATCTGTGTTAAATTTACTTGCTTTGCTTGATTCATTTTCTCACACTTTCATCAACCATTAAATTTTTCAGCCAATCCATCTCTCATCCATCCATCCAGTATCTCTCGGCATTTTATCTTTATTTCGGTTAGAATATTAGTTTGGTATTTGATGACATAGGCGCTAAATACCGAACAATACATTACTGTTTTGGTGTCGACACGGTTATTTATTGGAATCGTTAGAAAGTTTGAGGTACGAAAGCTTTCACTGTGGTGTTTTTAGGCAGTGTTACTGCACATATTTTAAAAGTCGATTTTCGTAGGTACTAAAAATCCTCGCAATCTACTTGCTATCTATTCGACCAAGTTTAGTGGTTTTCCAGTAACATCTTGCTCAATTCCCTTTCTTTTTACGTGGACGTTGCTAAAGTAACCTGTACGAAATCAAAGTTAGAATGTTTATCATGTCCACGTAAACAATGATGTTGGTAATACACAATACTCGAATTATCACTTATTATTCTGGCAAATCTATAAAATACTTACCTTAATATTCTGCTAAAGGTGTAGATGCAGTTAAAAGTGATCTTATTAATCTGATATTTTATAGTAATACAAATTGCACTTTACTTCCAGGATTGAAGGATGGCACGCGGGCAGCAAAAACTTCAATCACAAGCTAAAGCTGCAGAGAAACAGTCCAAAATGAAGAAACAGCAAGGCCACAGTGCCAATGATCAGAAGAAAGCTGCACAGAAAGCCCTCGTCCATGTGTGTGCTGTCTGCAAGGTAATCATTTGTTGTATTCATTTAACACAACAATCCATCAACGGATGTATGCAAAATGTTTGCAGGTCTGACGACAAGTAGAATGCATCTTATGGATTTGTAATAATTACTTTATTTTGTAATAACACTACCATATCGTCGACCGTAGGTTCAATTGAGGTAAGGGACAAAATACTCAAAATGAGTTAAGTAAGTATACAGTTTTGTTCAGAATTTTTCGCTCTATCGAATGGTGTATATGAAAAAATTCTAGCTTAAGAAAAATGTCCCTTACCCTAATGATTTTTGGATCCAAATTTCGAATCAGCCCCATAATAACAATGTATCTGAAAAACTATGCAATATAGGAACTTGAAATGATGTAATTATTGCCGCCAATCCACTTGAAATAAGGTAAGGGTCTTCCCAATCAAGGAATTACCATTACATGGTTTATTTTTTGTAATGTTAATTTAATGTAAGGGACGAGACTACAAGATACTTGGTCAGTAAGGGACATTACTAACAAAATACGTTGTTGTAAGGGACATCTATTTTCTTAAATAACTAATTTATTTAAATAAATGTTACAGTGTAGATAGAGCACTAAAATACAAGATTATGTGTGAAATCAGACCCAAAAATGTTAATAAAAAAAAAAGTTATAGGCGATTTAGTCCGAAAAAAAACTTTGTCTGCCTCTCCTGAAAAATCGTATTTCGTCCGTTACCTCAATTGAACCTACGGTCGACGATATAATATAAAAGTGTTATTGTACGACATGCATGTGAGTAAGTTTGAAAGACCATGATGGTTTGCCAAACACTCAAGGTTCTCATATGATGGGCCTATAAAAAACGTCTGCCACACTAGTATAATGATGGTGTAATTATTCAATTCATACTATTCAAATATTCTGCTGAAAATAACTGTTGGACTGAGCTAAGAGCTACAGTACATCATAATCTCACCCACTGCCACTCCCATGTTAAGACCTAATACGATAAGTAAATTTTGATCAGTAATGGGTGAAAGCTAAGTGAAGTGTTATTTTTAAAATGAACTTTTACTTATAATACTCAAGCTAGATTTGTAATTTCATTTCAGGCGCAGATGCCTGACCCTAAGACCTACAAACAACATTTTGAGAACAAGCATCCTAAGAATGACCTCCCAGAAGATTTGAAAGCTATCTAACACTTCCAACTTGGCTGTAGATTTAACATTTATTTAACTTTTAAGAATTGTAAAATATCTTCATATTAAAACTGCATTTGTTTATTTCATTATGTTTGATGCTATGTTTTTAATGAACTAAATGGAATGAGCATATGAACTAGCATGTTTTTTCTGGTATCATGTAGTAGTCCATTGTTGGGAGTACTTTCATACTTGAGGAGTGGGACACAGTGTCCACTGTGCTTCAGTGTGCCTTGTGGCTGCTAGTGAGAGCACACGCGGCTGTATAACTAACTATTGTTTCTTTTTCACTTCTCTATTTTGGTACTCATGGTTCTTTAAAAAAATATTTTTATATATATTTTTAAAGTACCTATTTATTTACCTGTCAACATGTTGGGTGTTGTTGCTGAAAGTTTACAGCATATTATTATATTGATAATTCTTAGTGATAGTAATCTTTAACCTGATAGGATTAGTTAAAGATAGAAATAATTTATACCTAATTACACTATTAAAAAAAGTGAATCTTATATGCATTTTTGTGAAATAATGATTGATTGGAAATATCTTACTATTCTTCAGCTCTACTCACACCACTGTTGTCATGTCAAGCAAAAGTTCGGTAATGGTAAACAAAAAAACTATTCACTGTAGGTTAAACGTTGGCTGACTGATATACAGAGTGTAAAAAAATTATACACCCATGTTTTGGAGCTGGACCTGTAGACTGGCTACGCCTAACAGAAATCCATACATTAGGTTTTTTTTTCATTTTTGCGATCGGACACCAAATTTGCAGCTGCGATCTCCGCTCACAAATTGTTGCGTCATCAGTATACCTACTTTCTATCAATAGTAAACGGACATAACTAATATTCTAAAGAGAAAAGATTTGATTTTTTGTGTCTAAGTATGTAATTAATTATGTACAGTCGCCAGCACATCAAGTTACCCCACTTTGACCTTGAACGCGTTATGAGCAACAACAGCGAGAATCGTGCGAGAGATGTATAGCTTTTTGTCAGTTCTTACTTGTAATATTTCGTGCTGCAGCGCGTACGTGAGGGTGTGTGCGTGTGCGCGTCGTTGTGTTGAATAAGACACTATGCGATAAGAAATATCGTAGCAGGTTGAATACTTTTGACGTTTTGACTTGAATCATCGAAATACTGGCATGGTAATAAAAACAGGCGGCCCGCGCAATGCCTAAACTACATACGAAAGCTTATAATCAATTTGTTTTATTGAAATGATATCTTCTTAATCCTTCATTTTTACATATATGTTTCTATGTATTAGGTACCTATAATTATTAAGAAGGTATTACCTACCTACATTTAAACAGGTAGGTAGGTATGGTATACACCGTTACACAATTAATTTGCGAAATTTGACGCTTTCGATAAATGTTGTTAAGTAGCCAGGTAGGTATAATCCGATGTGAGAAAAACATTTTTTTTTTTTAATTTCAGGCAGCTTTTAATAACCTTTTCCTGGTTTTGTTACCTACTTACTGGCGGGCTGGCGGTCAACTGTTTTCGTGCGTTCCTTGCTCTTTTATTGCTAATACCCATAACACAATCTCCTGTGCTTACCCCATCACTTAATTATACCTATAAAGTTTAGCCAATTAATTATATACCTATAAAGTCTCTTGTCAGTCCGCCGTGTTTGAGATTAACGTTACGTCCGCGACACGATCTTATTTTACTAAAATAATAAGTTTGAACTTAGTAACGGAATTATCTATACTACCTACCGAAGTTTGCTTTTACATGCAAGTTCAACCTTATTGCGCTAGTAATAAGATACGATTTCGAAGATTATGAATTTTCAAATAAAATTCTAATCTATTATTATCGTTACTTCATCATCAGCCTATAGCAGTCCGCGGACTGCCGCCCCTCCTATTGCACGCCATTCAACTCGATGTTCGGAAAGAAAAGAACATGGGTTCCCGTAGGAACCTATTCCTAGGGAACTCGGGTGAAGCCGCATAAAATGCGAAAGTGAGTTTGTTTATTTGTTACGCTTTCAGTTTTCACGCAGCGGCGTAGCTAGCCGTAATGGGGCCCATATCAAATTACCTTGGTGGGGTCTTTTACAAAAGGACAGTGACGTTTTCAACCGACTTCAAAAAAGGAGGAGGTTCTCAATCCGACTGTATTTTTTTTTATGTTTGTTACCTCAGAACTCCGTTATTTATAAGCCGATTTCCAAAATTCTTTTTTTATTTGTAAGGATATACTTTCAGATTGGTCCCATATAAATTTCCTCAAAAACGGTTCAGTAGTTTGGTTTTTAAACTGAACTTACTGGTAAAAGTTACAACTTAAAAGTGAAAAAAAAAACACTACAAAGTGAAAAATAACTTTAATTTTGGAAGTCGGTGTCTGGTTTTTGTATTTCGTTTTTCGCCACCGACTTCCGAAATTAAAGTTATTTTTCACTTGTAGTGTTTTTAAGGAAGTCGGTTGTTTTTTTTTTTTTGTAAAAAAGTTTTTATTTTTCACTTTTTTGTTGTGATATTTTTTTTTGATTTTTCAAAAACCACTTGTCCGATTTTGATAACATTTTTATGGGACTACTTTAGAAGTATCTCCTTTCGAACAAAAAAAGAATTTTGAAAATCGGTCCACAATTGGCGGAGTAATCGCGTAACAAACACACAAAAAAAAAACATACCGTCGAATTGAGAACCTCCTTTTTTGACGTCTGTTAATAAAAACTTTTTTACAAAAAAAAAACCGACTTCCAAAAAAGACACTACAATGTGAAAAATAACTTTAATTTCCGGTGGTGAACAACGAAAATGCGAACCCAACGACACCGACTTTCGAAATTTATTTATATAATTTTGGAAGTCAATTGTTTTTTTTTTTTCAAAAAAGTTTTTTTGAGTACTTAAGTAATAAATAAATATGCCGTCGGGGCCCCGTATAATAGATACGGCGGTAGCTCCGACCTCTGCTTTTGGCGCCTTAACTACACAACCGATCATCATGGAATTACATATTTTGCATACCTACCTATCAGAAAAGGACATAGGAATAGGATAGGTTACTACGGGAACGCGTCACGCGTGTGAAACCGCGAAAAAATCTCAAAATAAAATGTGGAATAATAATCTTAATCTTTTTATTTAATATTAATTGAAAACAAAAAAAAACTTATACCTAGGTACTCTAAATTTAAATATCCTACCCACCTACTTACAACAAAATTTATAAAACCAAACTATACAATAGATTAAAAATAAGTAGATAATATTTATTTTTTACAAGCTTTTATTTTTAGAAAGAAAGAAAATACGTTTATTTGCGGTAAACATGACGCGAAAAGGAACACAAACACAAAAAAAAAAAAATTATTAGTTTTATTGATATTTGTAACAGATAAATTATACCTACAGTTACATCTCTATCACCAATGGTTGCCAAGCAAAATCAAATGCTGCCGCCAAACAAAAGTAAGCTTTTATACCTAGATTAATATAATTTGACTGGGCTGTATAAGGCCCGGTACCCACAGGCGGCACGGCACGACAATTTCATTGATATGTCACAGCCTGCTTTGGCATCCTTCGGGACGTTCTGGCATGCCGTGGCATCCCGAAATGTGAATGCTAACCATGATAAAATGAGATCTCAAATCATTCGCGCTTACTAAAATCCCTTGTCGTGCCATGCCGCCAGTGGGTGACGGCCCGAACTTAAATTATCACTAACAATTTTATTAGTAAAGGAAAAATGCTCAAGAATATAACAATGGTGCGAAAAGAAAAGAAATTTCAATTTACACTATCTTTATCACGTTATTAGAAGAATTATCCATACTAATATTATAAATGCGAAAGTAACTTTGGTTGTTTGTTACGCCTTCACGGCCAAACCGCTGGGCAATTGTGATGAAAACTATGGAGATAGTTTGAAGCCTGGGGAAGGCAATGGAGGAAGCTAGTTTATTATGACACAACATCAACGAACGACATGTCTGGCGTCTTTCCCAAATCGAGCAATGGAAGAATAAGCGTTTGAGAAACAGTGGTTAGAAATACCTTTATTTTGATAAATAAAATGTGTACGTTACCCCAGCAAGAAAGTGTCTCCTAGGGTTATAGGAGTAAAACGTATAATTTGTGCCCTAACTGCTGTAAATGTGCCCCCACATAAAAAATGTGTGCCCCCTGTCGTTTTGGAAAAAAACGGAAAAAACGATTCCTGCTGGGGTAACGTTTTTCTAGCAGGAAAATTCTAAACGAATGATCGGAGAGAGAAAAATTGTGCATGGCCAGAGAGCTTATATGTGTGCTAAAATGTGCCCCCAAAAATAAAATCTGTGCCCCTTCAGGTTTTCGAGATATTGCATTTCCTGCTGGAGTAACGTTTTGATGAATCGTATATCTCTACAACCATTGCATGTGCCCCTGTGGATTAACATACACGAGTAGCTCTTAATGTGTGCCCCTATGTGCCCCAATTAGATTTAAGAAAATATTTATAGTTTTCAAGTTATAGCGGTTTTATGAAAACCCGAAAAAACATCGCAGCGCCTAAATTAGACAAGGCACAAGTTCGCTGAAAACTGTATTTGGTCCTTCTTGACGCTAATAATAACCATGCAAAGTTTCAAAACTGTTCATGCATGCGTTTTTGAATAATCTTGCTAAAAGTCAAAACGATGGTGTCATAACTTTGAAGGCAAAATACAAGGAACCGGCTCAATCCCAGATGTGTAGGTGTAAACCAAAATCTTGTGCCTTTAGTCAAAAATATATGGTGAAAATATTCAGCTTAGAATGTTTCGCATTAAGTAAATATAAACAAAAAACCCTTTCGAACAAAAAAAGAATTTTGAAAATCGGTCCACAATTGGCGGAGTAATCGCGTAACAAACACACAAAAAAAAAACATACCGTCGAATTGAGAACCTCCTTTTTTGACGTCTGTTAATAAAAACTTTTTTACAAAAAAAAAACCGACTTCCTCAAAAGACACTACAATGTGAAAAATAACTTTAATTTCCGGTGGTGAACAACGAAAATGCGAACCCAACGACACCGACTTTCGAAATTTATTTATATAATTTTGGAAGTCAATTGTTTTTTTTTTTTCAAAAAAGTTTTTTTGAGTACTTAAGTAATAAATAAATATGCCGTCGGGGCCCCGTATAATAGATACGGCGGTAGCTCCGACCTCTGCTTTTGGCGCCTTAACTACACAACCGATCATCATGGAATTACATATTTTGCATACCTACCTATCAGAAAAGGACATAGGAATAGGATAGGTTACTACGGGAACGCGTCACGCGTGTGAAACCGCGAAAAAATCTCAAAATAAAATGTGGAATAATAATCTTAATCTTTTTATTTAATATTAATTGAAAACAAAAAAAAACTTATACCTAGGTACTCTAAATTTAAATATCCTACCCACCTACTTACAACAAAATTTATAAAACCAAACTATACAATAGATTAAAAATAAGTAGATAATATTTATTTTTTACAAGCTTTTATTTTTAGAAAGAAAGAAAATACGTTTATTTGCGGTAAACATGACGCGAAAAGGAACACAAACACAAAAAAAAAAAAATTATTAGTTTTATTGATATTTGTAACAGATAAATTATACCTACAGTTACATCTCTATCACCAATGGTTGCCAAGCAAAATCAAATGCTGCCGCCAAACAAAAGTAAGCTTTTATACCTAGATTAATATAAAGTGGTTAGAAATACCTTTATTTTGATAAATAAAATGTGTACGTTACCCCAGCAAGAAAGTGTCTCCTAGGGTTATAGGAGTAAAACGTATAATTTGTGCCCTAACTGCTGTAAATGTGCCCCCACATAAAAAATGTGTGCCCCCTGTCGTTTTGGAAAAAAACGGAAAAAACGATTCCTGCTGGGGTAACGTTTTTCTAGCAGGAAAATTCTAAACGAATGATCGGAGAGAGAAAAATTGTGCATGGCCAGAGAGCTTATATGTGTGCTAAAATGTGCCCCCAAAAATAAAATCTGTGCCCCTTCAGGTTTTCGAGATATTGCATTTCCTGCTGGAGTAACGTTTTGATGAATCGTATATCTCTACAACCATTGCATGTGCCCCTGTGGATTAACATACACGAGTAGCTCTTAATGTGTGCCCCTATGTGCCCCAATTAGATTTAAGAAAATATTTATAGTTTTCAAGTTATAGCGGTTTTATGAAAACCCGAAAAAACATCGCAGCGCCTAAATTAGACAAGGCACAAGTTCGCTGAAAACTGTATTTGGTCCTTCTTGACGCTAATAATAACCATGCAAAGTTTCAAAACTGTTCATGCATGCGTTTTTGAATAATCTTGCTAAAAGTCAAAACGATGGTGTCATAACTTTGAAGGCAAAATACAAGGAACCGGCTCAATCCCAGATGTGTAGGTGTAAACCAAAATCTTGTGCCTTTAGTCAAAAATATATGGTGAAAATATTCAGCTTAGAATGTTTCGCATTAAGTAAATATAAACAAAAAACCAAAATATGTAAACAACGGCTGGTTATCCGACCAAATTCCAATGACTACTAAAAAGCGACGGATTCATACATATCGGCAATATACGGCGATTTCTATGGTTCCGCTTTCTTCCCACCGCTGAAGCCAGAAGTAAACATATTTTATCTGGAACGAAACAAATAGCTACTTATAGTTTGTTTGCCCATTATTACTCAATGACTATAGGCAAAGATGTATTAATACTTATAATTCCCTACACTACAATAATAAAGTGATTACGTTATTTAATTACACACAAACACCGCTATCATTACAGGGTTACACCCAATGCGATAGCGTGGTAACTAGATTCTAACTAAGCAGGGGCTGCAGTCTCGACATTCATAGCGATCGCTTTACGACCGAATTCGGTTGCAAAGCCCTGTCACTCCATACATTACCTACACCTGTCAATCCGGGACTGCGAGTTGCGACCGAATTCGGTCGTAAAGCGATCGCTATGAATGTCGAGACTGAAGCCCCTGGGCCCGTTTCAACGGACAAAAAGAAAGTGCGTAATTGCTTAGATATTTACTATAGAATCCAATCACTACCTACTGGATTAACTTTTGTTTAGAATGTGTCATGACTAAATGGAATCAAAAACAATAGTTCATCGAGTTCTGTTTACATAGGTATAATATTATTTCTCTGAATTTAAGCTATCACCGTTACTCTACATTTTAGTGATGACGTACAGTCAACAGCAAAAGTAGATGATCAAAATCAGAAATTCAATACTAATTAACGGAGTTCGCGTCAGAACTGTGTGGCGTCGAAGTGATTCAAAAGTATGACACTGAGTCTGACATACTTTTGAATCACTTCGACGCCACACAGTTCTGACGCAAACTCCGTTCATTAGTATTAAATTTCTGATTTTGATCATCTACTTTTGCTGTTGACTGTACACCGCTTGGAACAGCGCGTAGCGTTAACTAATTTCGAAAATTCTGTATAAAAACACCATTGACTCATTTTTTCAATATTAGCCTTTCTATTTAAGATTACAAAAAAAATTACTCACCGTTAGGCTCGTCTGCCGACAAATATCTATCACCCGGCATCCACTCAATCGAAGCGCTATGATGCGCTCTCTTTGAATTTGCGTCGACTGAGGCGCCATTATATTATTTATAAATTGTTTTAAGAAATTTCACAGCACAGCACACAGTACGATTCCAAATCACAGAAAAATACCCTAACGGGTTCCAAATGCGTACGCAACTGACTGACGTTACTGACGTAGGTAAACTAACGATGTGACGTGACGACTGACTTTCGTTTAATTTCGTGAAGGATCGGGGAAACTCGGGAGCAGCGGCGGACGCGCAGGGGCGAGTGGGTGTGGCTTATTCCTAGTAAAACATGATAATTGGCTCCCAATTTTTAGTAGGTATGTGCAACCATTGGGCAATTTTAAAAACGTTGAAAACTCCACCAATCGTGCCAAGGATACTTTCTTTCTAACACTCCGCAGCGCGTCGTAGTTATATTTATGTATAGGGTTTACGTTGACGTGCTGCCGTCTGTACTTATGTTTGTTTTTAATCAAAATTTTACCTACAGAAGTCACTGCGAAAACTATATGACACATAAAATAATGTACTGCATGGTTATAGTCGTCATTATTACCCACAAAAAGTCTGCGTTTTCTATAATTAACAATTATAGTTACAGTCACAATAACCGATAACGTGATATTAATCCATATCCAACTAATAAATTCCTGTTTAAATTATTCGAATCGGAATTTTTCGGCGATGTTACGATAGGTAGGTATAAACATTCTAAAGATAAGAAAAAATCGCGGTGAGCGAACAGCCCTACGTTTAGAACCGGTGATTAATAAAGATGGTAACTTTATGGATGAATTTTCCAAAACTCCTCTTTAAAGGGGAAAGTACGAAATAGACGCGAACGACTTCGTTCGCGAATGGTATTTGTGTGCAGCATTCTGAGCTCTAAGCGCACTAACAAAATAGAAAAGAAAATCAATCCATCGAAGATCGGTTGAAAAGATGGGATATAAATAATAGAAACCATGACTACACTACACGCAATGCAAAAATGTAATAGTAGGTAAGGTCATGCGGCATTCATAAATTATTTTACATGGTCACGGATATTTTAAGATAGGTTTCAGAGGCGGAGTTGTATTTCAAATTTTGATCCAACGGCAGGCAGTACCGCGTGCACTTATTACATCTTCTCGTAGGTCTCGACGTGTCCGCAGGCGCAGGCGCGCGAGTACTGGTCCGCGTCCGCGTCGTACTGCTCCGCGCCGAACTCGTGCTCGTGAGCCGCGCGCGTGCGGTCGAACAGGCTCGAGCGCACGTCCATGCGCAGCGCGCGCAGGCGCCGCGCCGTGGCCGACTGCTTGCTGCGCGCGCGAGCTTCGTCACGCCGCACGCGCTCCTCGGCCAGCGCCTCGGGCCCGCCCCACGCCAGCCACGCGCGAGCCTCCACCTGCGCGCGCAGGTACAGGCGCATGTCGCCCAGCCGCGAGCCGTGTGGGTTGCGCCGTCGCACGAAGCGCAGCGCCGGCGGCCGCAGGTCCAGGTCGCAGTCCTTCAGCAGGTACACGCTCTTCGCCTCTGTGCGCGTGACGAGCGCGTGCGCGCCGTCGTCGTCCCTGCGGCGAACGTATCGTTAGCGGGTGAAGATTGCGTCGCGTAACGTTCGTGCGACGCTCTTTACCGACCTGCACTCGTCGCACACATCGTGCCCGAACGTGTCAAAGAGGTAAGACTGAGGGAAGCGTCGGTCGCACTCTCGGCAGCTCGGGCGCTCCGCCGGGTCCTGGATGGGTGCGGGTGGTGGGCGAGCGCGCGGCGGCGGCGCAGGCGGCTCGTCGTCCAGCAGGAAGCCGCCGCCGCTATCGGCGGGCGGCGCGGGCCGCGCGCTGGCGCCGTCCCTGCGGCACACAGTTACTGAGCGCGCGTGGGGCGGCACGCGGGCGGGTGCTGGGCGGCGCGATGCTCACGTGTGTCGCTGCACGAGACGCGCGTCCCTGCGCTGGCGCGCCTGCAGCCGGTTCCGCTCGATGCGGGCGCGCTGCGCGGCCGACAGTTGTTCTTGTGTCGTCCACTGCGCACTCCGCCGCCTCTGATTCTTTGCGGGGTGCGTCATTTATCTCAACTGACGCCATCGATATTTTGAACCTAAATAATTACAAAAAAGCATTTCCAGGTCAAAGTCAAAGTATTTATTAGTGCGAATTATTTATATACGGCACGGTTGGCGCAGTGGTTAAGCGATTGACTGCTGCGCTGCGTGTCGCGGGTTCGATTCCCGCACGGAACAAATATTTGTATGACCTACATGTATTTGTTCCGAGTCTGGGTGTTTTTCTATCTATAATATGTATGAATTTACAAAAAAAAAAAAAATTGTATATAAGTAGTTTATCAGCCATCTTGTTACCATAACACAAACATTAGGTTGCTTAGCTTGGGGCAAATGGTGCTGTGTGAAATGACAAGGGATATTATTATCTATATATATAAAATTCAAAGTCCTGACTGACTGACTGAGACATCAACGCACAGCCTAAACCGCTGGTCCTAGAGATATGAAATTTGGAGGGTGTATTCTTCGTGAAGAGTAGGTATCCACTAAGAAGGAGTTTTTCGAAATTCCACCTCTAAGAGGGTGAAATGGGGGGATTTTGTTTGTATGAAAAATCTCATTCCTTGAGTTAGTAAACTTGAAACTTGGCACGAATACTTATCTAAGTAAAATATGAAGTTGGGCATTTTTTGTTTTTATAAACTACCCCCTAAAAGGGGATTGGGGGATTTCCAAGTTTGTATGGAAGAATTTTAGCGCGCGGTTCGATTTAATCGAAACTTGTAAGATCTGGATCTCCTAATAAATATGGGTTTGTAAGGGTTAGAATAGTTAATAAAAATAATAAAATAATAAATCCGATTAAATCTTTAAAAGTAAAAAATGGATGAAATGGAATTTTATCTAAATTTCTATTTATTCTTATCAGGGTTTTTTGAAAATCTACCCCTGACGGCCTGAAAAGGGGTAGTCAATTTTACAGGGGAGGATTTTACAGCGTGGCTTGATTTACTCGAAAAATAATATAAATAATCTTTGAGTCAAGTTATGAACAAATCCCAAATGATTTTTCAAAATTCCACCCCTGTGGGGGTGAAAAGCGGGGTAGCTTTATAGCGTGGATACAGTTTATATGAAAAATCTTATTCGTTAGGTTAATAATCTTGAAAATTGGCATGAATACTCGCCTAAGTAAGCAATAAAGTTTATCATTATTAGTTTTTCAAAACTACCCCTCATAGGGGATATAGGGGTGCTAAAGTTTGTGTGGAAGAATTTGAACGCGCGGTCCGATTAACTCGAAACTCAGTGTGTGTACTTAAGACTAAAAATAAATAATAGCACGTATGAGGGTTTTTCGAAAATCTACCCCTAACGGGGTGAAAAGGGGTAGTTAATTTTACAGAAGAGGATTATAATGCGTGGCTTAACTCGAAAATGGGTATAAATAATCTGTGTCAAGTTATGAATTTTTATGAATTTTTTAAAATTCCACCCCTTTGGAGGGAAAAGCGTGGATACAGTTCACATAAAAAATCTTATAAATTTAGTTAATAAACTTGAAACTTGGCAACAATACTTGCCTAAGTAAGTAATAAAGTTTATCATTATAAGTTTTTCAAACTACCCCTCAAAGGGCGATATAGGGGTGTTGAAGTTTGTGTGGAAGAAATTGAATGCGCGGTCCGATTAACTCGAAACTCAGTATTGATACTTTTGACAGAAAATAATTAATAATAAGTATGTAAAGTGGTCGAAAATTGACCCCTGACGGGGCAAAAGGGGGTAATTCGGTTTTTTAAGGGAGGATTTGTAAGTACTTGACTGTATGTAACATTTTCATGCCTAAACCACTGAACTTCTGATTTGGCAAAGAGATAGATGGCATCCTGGGGAAGCACATACTTTTTATCCTGGTAGCACGTTCCCGTGGGATAATTTCCGACATCCACGCGGGCGAAGCCGCGGGCAGAAGCTAGTTATTATATATATAAAATTCAAAGTCCTGACTGACTGAGACATCAACGCACAGCCTAAACCGCTGGTCCTAGAGACATGAAATTTGGAGGGTGCATTCTTCGTGAAGAGTAGGTATCCACTAAGAAAGGGTTTTTCGAAATTCCACCCCTAAGAGGGTGAAATGGGGGGATTTTGTTTGTATGAAAAATCTTATTCCTTGAGTTAATAAACTTGAAACTTGGCACGAATACTTATCAAAGTAAATTATGAAGTTGGGCATTTTTTGGTTTTATAAACTACCCCCTAAAAGGGGATTGGGGGGTTTCAAAGTTTGTATGGAAGAATTTTAGCGCGCGGTCCGATTTAATCGAAACTCAGTATTCATACCTAAAATTGAAAGGAAAGAATAATGTGTATCAGGGTTTTTCGAAAATCTACCCCTGACGGCCTGAAAAGGGGTAGTCAATTTTACAGGGGAGGATTTTACAGCGGGGCTTGATTCACTCGAAAATTGGTATAAATAATCTTTGAGTCAAGTTATGAACACATCCCAAATGATTTTTCAAAATTGCACCCCTGTGGGAGTGAAAAGCGGGGATACAGTTTATATGGAAAATCTTATTCGTTAGATTAATAATCTTGAAAATTGGCATGAATACTCACCTAAGTAAGCAATAAAGTTTATCATTATTAGTTTTTCAAAACTACCCCTCAAAGGGGATATGGGGTGTTAAAGTTTGTGTGGAAGAATTTGAACGCGCGGTCTGATTAACTCGAAACTCAGTGTACTGTGTGTGTAGGTACTTAAGACTAAAAATAAATAATAACACGTATGAGGGTTTTTCGAAAATCTACCCCTAACGGGGTGAAAAGGGGTAGTTAAATGTACAGGGGAGGATTATGATAAGTGGCTTGATTAATTATAAAATTGGTATAAATAATCTTTGAGTCAAGTTATGAATTTTTATGATTTTTTTTAAATTCCACCCCTGCGGGGTGAAAAGCGGGGATAAGTACAGTTTATATGAAAAATCTTATTAATTTAGTTAATAAACTTGAAACTTGGCAATAATACTTGCCTAAGTAATAAAGTTAATCATTATAAGTTTTTCAAACTACCCCTCAAAGGGGGATATAGGGATGTTGAAGTTTGTGGGGCAGAAATTGAATGCGCGGTCCGATTATCTCGAAACTCAGTATTGATACTTTCGACAGAAAATAATTAATAATAAGTATGTAAAGTTGTCGAAAATTGACCCATGACGGGGCAAAAAGGGGTAATTAGGTTTTTAGGGGAGGATTTGAACTTGAAACTGTATGTTACATTTTCACACCTAAACCACTGAACTTCTGATTTGGCAAAGAGATAGATGGCATCCTGGGGAAGCACATACTTTTTATCCTGGTAGCACGTTCCCGTGGGATAACTTCCGACATCCACGCGGGCGAAGCCGCGGGCAGAAGCTAGTAGGATATAACAGAGGCGCAATTCTCGTAATTTTAAGAACGTTCACAGTCTGATCTCAGTCTCAATCTGTCAAAATCAAAAATGCCTCTAATTTCCCTACACTTTGACAAGTTTTTGACATTTGTTTGTCGCCGAGATGAGACTGCGACTAGATTTTGAACGTTTTAAATTACGAGAATTGGCCTTCAGATCTTACAGATATTTTATAGCTATAAACTGAAAAGTCTACCCACTAGGGACACTTATTAATTTAACAATATTAGAAATTAAATAAAACATTACATACGATACAATTCAAATAAATTAAAAGTCTTTAGATAGGAATATTACATTATAAATCATAAAACCTTTTTAAAAACAAGCTTTTATTGAAATGCACTAAAAGAAAAAATAAACTTATAGAACGTCATTAGGTTCATTACACAAGCTTTTACGAGTAGGTACTTAAATCTCGCAACAAGCTTATAAATCATATAAATTGTGTAATGACGTTATAAATTGATAGTAAAAGTTATTTTTTTTCTTTTTAGCGCATTTCAATAAAAGCTTGTTTTTTTAATAAGGTTTTTTACTTTTTGTTTATCGCTGGACACATTTCTCAGTCTGTTCATCCAAAACTTAGCCCGCAATATGGGATTTAGAGTGACGTCACTTTATTTTTCGACTTATTCTCAGCAATCCCTTTCATTTGATAGGTACCCATATTGTAGGAATGCATGCATTAAAAATAATTAGTCTGCATCTTGGGTGTTTCACCATGTTGGATTTAGAATAACGTCACAGCTAATTTAAACTAAATTTTATGCATTGTCATCCAAACTGAATGTGTATACAAAATTTCAGTTCAATCGGTTGAAGATATTTGCTTCAAAATTGAGTTGCAAGATTCTACCCAAACAAACAGGCATACATTGCAAATTAAATAAAAGCTTGTAATAAATATAGGATCAGTCACAAGGAATTTTGGTATCAATGTGGTGGGTCAATGGTTATAGTAAGTAGCATTTGTCTATTAAAAAATTATTTAAGGTGCGTTTAAATTGAGAGTCAAGTTTAAATCTTTTATGTCATTTGGTAGCTTATTAAACTTTTTGGAACCATGCAAACTATGCTCTTGTACATAAGGGCGGTTTTTGATCTTAGGGCTCATTGTTCCATCGCCAGATAACTTTTATTCGAGGAATAAAATTGAAGTTTCACAGTTTTTGTATGAAACAACTGTCAAAACTTCAAAATTATACCTCGAATAAAGTTATCAGTCAGTATGTTGCTCTTATAGATCAATAACTTTGCTCTGAAGCTTTTTAAATATCCACTACGATGATAACCATGACCGGGGTTGTTAACATGAGTTAGTGCTGCAACCACAAAGCCGAGCTTCTTACTTCTTCCTCATTTCTACAACTTTCTACAACATTTTTACAAGTTTCAGCCAATTCAATTGATCGGTTATTCTATAGCATTTTATATGTTATTCTTTAGATTGATATAAGTTTTTTATTTATGAACTGATTGAAATGAAACAAACACTAAATTTTAAGTGGAGCAAACCAAAACATACTAGTGAAAACCGCATTCAAATTGGTTAAGCCATTTCTGAGATTAGTGTTCACAAACATACAGGCAAACAGACAAAAAATTCTAAAAATCATTGTTTTGGGTTCTATTTCATTCATAAAGCCTTTATAACAGTTTTTCATATACCTGTATGTTCCGAAACTCAATGATATCCAGGTACACACGGCTACACATCAAGCTATACATTTCCAGTTTTAGCTGACCTCGCATTATATAGGTTTTTCGTACAATCAGAAGTCAGCTTATACTGGTTATGTATAGCTTGATGTGTAGCCGTGTGTACCGGGCGAGAGGCCAAGGTATACCAGCCGGTTGATTCTGTAAAAATCTCACCATGAAAACTCAAGTGAAGTGAGCTCGTGACTGTTGTCAGTAGTGTCAATCCCTAGCATTATTTGGAATGATAGTTCGCTCCACTCTCACTTCACCTAAGTTTTCACGGTGAGATGGTTACAGAATCGCACTGCTGTTAAGAAAAAAAATCCATGTCACCTAATGAAGCGATAATAAACATTTTTTGAAAAAGTTGAAAATTTGACACCCTTGGTCGCATTTTTTAGTACTCTGATCACATTTTTTTATAATTTTACAGTGATTTTTTAAATAATGTAATCTCAAATAACAGTGCTACTAATCGCAACCACAAATCAAAGTAATAAACATTGTTAGCTAAGTAAAATAAATTAAGTTTTGACGAGATAAGGTTTACAAAATAAAATTGTCAGTTAACTTTGACACTCAATGTTGGAAAAAAAATGTGTTTTTTTTTCATAACTGGTATACCTTGGCCTCTCGCCCGGTACCAGGTTATCGTTGAGTTTCGGGATACCCTGTATATCGTCTATGTACAGACAGCGACGAGTTACGATATTGTTATGGTTGGTCCAGCTCTCCGTGGCATACGCAACTCTAAGGGAGCATAGACTATAATTAAATACTGCGATCTGGGACTAGGTACTACACCAAAAAAGGAAACCACTTGCTCAGACATTTAGCAAAAGTTATCAACTGCTTGTCAATATGAAGTTTGTTAAAAATAATAACCTTAACTAACCTTTCAGAATCAAAATGAATGTAGGTAGATAAACATTTGAGCATAAAGTTAGAAGTTTTTAAGGGCTTAGCATAATAAACCGCCGAAACACTACAGAAGAATGTACTTTCGTAAGATGTTAGTGCTGTTCCTGTTCACCACATATTTCGGTACCACACGGAACATAATTTCCATTTAATTAATAAGTAGGAACTACGTTATTTGTGTTTGTAGGTACTTCTCTAGATTATATTTTGTTTTAATTCGGAGCCGATTAAAAACAACCTAGTACACTATACACACAAAACAACTGACCACAGAACATATATATATTTTTTTTAATTCGCCCCATAGAATATCACTTTACTCTATGATTCGCCCTATGGGTAGGCTATAGTCTTTCGACCATACCGCCTCGTCTGCCGTGTTGAATTTCTTACATGGTAAGCTTAAAAACAATAATGTCGTTCGTTTGTTTCTTTCTTTCATTAAATTATTTTTATATATATTTTTTTTCTTCTTTGGCAACTGAGCCGTGTAGACTATTCTGCCAGCGTCATGTGGTGACGGCAACGCAGCAAGGTTTACCGCAGCCCAATTATTGATGATAATTTGGATGCGGTTGGAACGGAACGGTTGTTTTTTTTTTTTATACGGACGGATAAAAAAAATTCTTACCGTTCCAGTATCTCTTAACCCTTACTCGCGTCCGCGTAGTTACATTTACACTCGCGTGGGAAATACTTTGTATAAGTAATATAGATTACAAACATTAAAAACCTTCCGGAATACATTTTCTTAGTGGTGGGGATAGCCGCTGCGTAGTGTAGAATAACAACGCGGTCACACAGACAGACATGAACATCGACTTTATATAATCTTAATCTATATATATAAAATTCAAAGTCCTGACTGACTGACTGACTGACTGACTGAGACATCAACGCACAGCCTAAACCGCTGGTCCTAGAGACATGAAATTTGGAGGGTGTATTCTTCGTGAAGAGTAGGTACCCACTAAGAAAGGGTTTTTCGAAATTCTACCCCTAAGAGGGTGAAATGGGGGGATTATGTTTGTATGAAAAACCTTATTCCTTGAGTTAATAAACTTGAAACTTGGCACGAATACTTATCTAAGTAAATTATGAAGTTATGCATTTTTTGTTTTTATAAACTACCCCCTAAAAGGGGATTGGGGGGTTTCAAAGTTTGTATGGAAGAATTTTAGCGCGCGGTCCGATTTGATCGAAACTCGGTATTTATACCTAAAATTGAAAGGAAAGAATAATGTGTATCAGGGTTTTTCGAAAATCTACCCCTGACGGCCTGAAAAGGGGTAGTCAATTTTACAGCGGAGGATTTTACAGCGTGGCTTGATTAACTCGAAAATTGGTATAAATAATCTTTGAGTCAAATTATGAACACATCCCAAATGATTTTTCAAAATTTCACCCCTGTGGGGGTGAAAAGCGGGGATACAGTTTATATGAAAAATCTTATTCGTTAGGTTAATAATCTTGAAAATTGGCATGAATACTCGCCTAAGTGAGCAATAAAGTTTATCATTATTAGTTTTTCAAAACTACCCCTCAAAAGGGATATAGGGGTGTTAAAGTTTGTGTGGAAGAATTTGAACGCGCGGTCCGATTAACTCGAAACTCAGTGTACTGTGAGTATACTTAAGACTAAAAATAAATAATAACACGTATGAGGGTTTTTCGAAAATCTACCCCTAACGGGGTGAAAAGGGGTAGTTAATTTTACAGGGGAGAATTATAATAAGTGGCTTGATTAATTATAAAATAATCTTTGAGACAAGTTATGAATTTTCATGATTTTTTTAAAATTCCACCCCTGTGGGGGTGAAAAGCGGGGGGATACAGTTTATATGAAAAATCTTATTAATTTAGTTAATAAACTTGAAACTTGGCAACAATACTTGCCTAAGTACCTATGTAATAAAGTTTATCATTATAAGTTTTTCAAACTACCCTCAAAGGGGGATTCAGGGGTGTTGAAGTTTGTGTGGAAGAAATTGAATGCGCGGTCCGATTAACTCGAAACTCAGTATTGATACTTTCGACAGAACATAATTAATAATAAGTATGTAAAGTTGTCCAAAATTGACCGCTTTTTTTTTTTTTTTTTTTGTGGATGGGAAATCATCAAATGACCCCTCCCGCTCTGGGTGGAGCGGAAGGGAGTGTCAGACTTTTACTGACTAAAACCCACCCGTGTTCCGTCCTTAGCCCTTTCTGTTCCAGGGCAGCGGTTAACCTTTCGGAAAATCCCACCGCCCCGGCAGGCTTCGGCCCTGTGGGGCCCCGTCCTCTGCTGACATCTCTTTGAGGCGCGCGTGGAACACAACGCGCCGTCCGGCACGGGCCTGGTCCTGATCGGACGGTGAGCTACCCATTACTCACCGCCCGCAGGCCCGCGCCTACGGTGGCCGGGAGTCGTCTCCGCGGCTCCCGACGCCCGGAGCGTCTCCCGCGGCGGCTGAGGCGTGAGGTGTTCTCCCTCAGCCTCCCCGCCACCTCCTTCGCTAGCATGACTGCTTCGCAGAAGGAGGTGACTGCCTCCCATTCTCTCTCGCCCCGGACCATGGCTTGCACCAGGGCCGGGCGCGAGAGGTCGCCGCCGTTGCCGATCGCCTCCACGAGGACACGGCGGGTCTCCGCCCAAGCAGGGCAGACCTCCACCGTGTGCTCCACCGTGTCCTCTGGGCGATCCAGGCAGTGGTGACACCCGGGCGTCTCCTCCCGCCTGATGATGTGCAGGAACCTCCCGAAACATCCGTGTCCGGAGAGGACCTGCGTCAGGCGGTACGTGAGAGCGCCGTGACGCCTCTCTAGCCACTCCTCAAAGAGGGGTCTTATCGCCGCTATCGCGGCGTGCCCTGCGCTGGGTTGCGATAGTCGCGCCTTCCATTCCGCCATGAGATCGCGCCGGAGGTCCGTCCGCTCCGCAGCGATTTGCCGCGGGTGCAGAATTTCCCCCCGGCGTAGTGCCTCCGCGCGCCAATCATGCAGGCGCGCAAGCACTATTATCGCCTCCAGATCCCATGGCGGCAGTCCGGCAAGGAGGCATGCCGCCTCGCGCGAGATCGTGCGGTAGCCCCGGATCAGCCTTACGGCTACCACCTTCTGGGGCGCGTTCAGATAGTGTGCGGCTCGAAGCCGCAGTGAACGCGCCCATACCGGGGCCCCATATAGGGCCATGGACCGCACGACCCCCGCGTAAAGCCTCCGGCAGGAGGCGTTTGGCCCCCTCAGGTTGGGCAGGAGCCGCTTTAAGGCGGCCCCGGCCCGTTCCAGTTTGGGGGCCAAACGTCGGAAATGCTCGACGAAGTTCCACCGGAAGGGGAGGTTTTGAACTTGAAACTGTATGTTACATTGTCACGCCTAAACCACTGAACTTCTGATTTGGCAAAGAGATAGATGGCATCCTGGGGAAGCACATACTTTTTATCCTGGTAGCACGTTCCCGTGGGATAACTTCCGACATCCACGCGGGCGAAGCCGCGGGCAGAAGCTAGTCAGCCTATAATGTTCAAACTGCTGTGACACAGGCCTCCTCTCGGTGAGAGGGAGTTGGTAGATGTCACATGTCTTCGAATATTTCAGTCCGGGGGGCAGTGGTCCAACTGCTCTGTCCAACTAGTTGGACCATGGGTCTTTACTAGGGGCAGTTGTCCAAGTTTAAAAATAGTTGGACCACAGGCACAGCACCTTTTGAGATTTCCGGGGTCCAATCCTTTTAAAAAATAACTTGCCAACTCTAAAAACCTCAAGTGCATCTTTACCACGGCCGTTACCACGAGGCCACCACTGCTCTCACTGACTTTAATTATAGACATATACTTGTTACCTATACCTACTGATATTTAGTATGAGTAGTTGCACGTACCTGTCGGGGCAGGCGCGCGTTCAGGCTGGTCGGCTGGTTCATTTGTGGCGCGAACCATTTACGTAACTGAAGTCGGTTAATGAATGCACACGCAACCATGCAACATTCAACCCAACGGCCGGTTGGCGCACTTGGAGCCCAGTGCACATCCTAGTCGCAAGTACTCAGTAAGTACTGATACTTCGACATTATGGAAGACTTGGCGAATTTCTGACGAGTTCATAATATCAGATACTCTCCTACACAGTCAAATTGACAAAAGTCGTAAGATAAGTACCAGGATTAGTCCGCCCGAAGATGTCCCTTTATTCCCATCTGCCCCCTTTGAGCTTGCCACTGGGGTGGTGGTTGGCACTAATAGGTGGCGTTTACCGCCCCGGTGGTCAATGGTACCTATTTAGTTTCATCTGTCCCCTTCGTAGTTATAGTACAGGGGTTTATTTGGATTTCGTATTGGACATTATCAATAGAAATTTAAATAAAACCACTGGATATCATTAGCAATAAAAATTAAGTTTAATAATAATTTTGAACAGGCCCTACAAAACCTTAAAGAAAATAAATTAGCAGAGCTACTGTTCTGTGATGACCCAGACCAATTAGCTGAATTGCTAATACATAAACTAACTGAGTCTTTAAATAATACTACGGTTATCAAAACAATCCCTAACAGCAAGCGCACCATTAAACCGTGGATAACCCCTGGCATATTGAGATGCATCAAAAATCGCAACAAACTGCAAAAGGAAACCCGTAGTGATCCCTTTAATGATGTTCTAAAAATAACTTACCGACGATACCGCAACTACTGTAATAAGTTAATTAAAAAACTGAAAAGAAAATTTGAAAGGGACCTACTTGCCAAATCAGTATCAAACAATAAATTATTATGGAAAAATATTAAAACTGTGACTTACACCAATAATAACAATAAAAGTCAGGATACTGAACTACTGCACCTTAAATCAAGTCCAGCTGAGTCGGTGAACTATATCAATGATTATTTTGCAAACATTGGCAAAGATTTGGCCAAGAATATTCAGTCCTTAATACCTAAACCTAGCACTCATAAAGCAGACAAACTGCCGTCTCAAGCAAACTCATTTGTGCTTTTGGATACGGATACCCACGAAGTGAGTAAGATTCTGATGAACCTTAAATCTGACAGCGCACCCGGTTGGGATGGGGTGTCCACCAGATTTTTGAAACACGTAGGCCGGGAAATTGTTCCTATTTTGACTCATTTGACCAATCTTTGTTTTGCGAAGGGTGTCTTTCCTACGCCGCTCAAACAATCTATCATCATTCCAGTTCACAAGGGCGGGGATAGAGACGATGTCAATAATTACAGGCCTATATCCATTTTACCAGCTATATCCAAAATAATAGAAAAAATATTTAATGATAGACTTATTAGATATTTTAAACAATTTAATATACTTAGCAGCACACAATTTGGATTTAGGCAAGGAATTTCAACAGAGGATGCAGTTACTGCACTTAGTACTCTAATGGCTGATAATTTGGATAGTGGTAGCAGGTGTCTAACTGTATTTCTAGACCTAAAAAAGGCTTTTGACACCGTCTCTATTCCCATCCTGATAAACAAATTGGAAGCGGCGGGAATAAGAGGAATACCGCTTAAATTCGCAAAAGACTACCTGTCGAACCGAAAGCAACGAGTCAAGGTAGGAACATTCGTTAGTCGCGATGCTAATATCACATTTGGTGTCCCCCAGGGAAGCGTTTTGGGTCCTACATTGTTTCTCCTGTACATTAATGACCTCTGCAACCTCAGGATCAACAATGCTACAGTATTTTCCTATGCTGATGACACCGCTGTCGTTTTCACTGGGAAGTCATGGCATAATGTTGCTTTGAGTGCTGAGGCTGGAATGACCCAAGTAGCTAGATGGCTCAAAGATAATTTATTGACTTTTAACACAGCTAAAACCAATTATATCTGCTTTAGTATATCCAATCGTTCCCAGCCTAGCGAAGAACTTAATTTGAGAGTACACACCTGTGATGACTCAAGTAATTGCTCATGCCCAACATTAGACAAGGTAACACAAACAAAATATCTAAGTGTTGTGGTCGACCAAAACCTATCCTGGTATCCCCACCTTGAACAGGTCAATAGCAGGATTAGAAAATTAAGCTGGATTTTTAAGACACTAAGGCATATTGTTCCAAAAGTTGTACCTACTAATACGAGTAACCCGAGGCACCTCCTTAATGAAATCTACTTAGCTTTGGTTCAATCTGTTTTGACGTACTGCATCCCCATTTGGGGTGGTGCAGCAAAAACTAAATTCATTGACCTCGAGCGGGGACAACGTGCTCTAATTAAGCTGATGTATTTTAAAAACATGAGATTTCCTACTCAACACCTTTACCAAATTAGCAACTTATTTTCTGTGAGAAAACTATACATCATTAGAACTATAATTAAAAAACACAAATCCCTTCCTTATGACCCTAGTTTAAATTTGAAAAGAAGAAAAGACTTAGTAGCAGAAGTTCCTCAAACTAAAACTAAATTTGCTAGCAATCAATTTAAAAAACGGTCTGCTCAGCTTTACAACAAATGTAATAGGGAAACTTATATATACAATAAAAAACTAAATGAATGTAAAAAAATATTGGCTGAATGGATAAAACCACTTAATTATGAGGAAACAGAGGCGTTATTGTTATAAATATAATTATGTTAACAGTATCTTATGGCTCAATCTCCTTTGCTCATGATATAGGTACTCTTACCCACACATACATAACACACGCATTCCACACATACATATAAACACAACACACTGAATGAACTATTTTCGTTGATTAGATTTAATTATATTTTCTATTATTTTATTAATTTAAACAAGTTTTTAGCAATGTATGGAAGAGCGGAGTCTCCTAATACAGGCTTTATTAGCTTAAAAGGAGGCTCCAATCACTACCTAGTAATTTAAGAAAACTTGTTAATTCTAATAAACATTTTTCATTTCAAACATTTTTCATTTCATTTCATTTCATAATGGCAAATCATTTTAACTCTTCTATATTTATAAAAACAATTTGCATGTTGTATAGGTACTTAAATATAATTTTAAATTCTCTATTTCTTTATTAACCGACTTCTAAAAAAAGGAGGAGGTTCTCGATTCGGATGTTTGTATTTTTTTATGTTTGTTCGCGCATAACTCCGTCGCTTGCCAACCGATTTGAAAAATATTAAGGACGCTGTTACATTTTTGACGAACTCTAGGAATTTAGATTCGCACACAGCAACATCACACGCACACGACGACGACGCGCCGCACACTCGATTTTATACATCACCTATATAATCTTGGTCCTTGATATTATTTTTTTATTTTATTGAAATTGATTCCGGCAGATTACTTGGATCTTTTAAAATGCATTTGGTAACTGTTACTATTAGTATCTTCGTCAAAAAAACGAAAATACAAAACCAAAGACACCGACTTCCGAAATCAAAGTTATTTTTCACGGTACCAACCAAAACTAAAACGAAAAAAGGGAAAAAACTGTCCTGTGTCGAAAAACAAAAAACAATAGATACCGACTTACCGACACCGACTGCCGAAAAGAAAATTTATTTTCACTTTGTAAAGCACGGTATGTGAAATAAATAAGTAGGTAGGTACTTAGGTAGGTATCGAATACGGGGCATCTAAAAAATAAAGATAAACATTTTAACAAAACAACCTACATAAAAAATAAATGCTACACTTGGTGGCAGAGCTCATAAAGTACAGATTACAAAGTTCCGCTGCCAAGGCCTGTTTTATTTGTCAAACGAAAAGATGTCGAATTTTCGTCGGCGCCATTTTGGATTTTGGTTTTGATCCTATATCCGTTATTAGCGACCCCAAAAACCAAAAACCCCCGACACAAAGTAATAATAAAAATAGTATGAATTTAAAAAGCCGAAAACAATTTAAAAAAAAAACTATTTAAAAAAAATTTATTAGCCTAACGTTCTGTTAAAGTTTCAAATAGCAGCGGTCCCCCGACGGGACAACATTTAATCAAATAATTTCATACGTACTTACGTAGGGTCATAATTTCAAGGTTATTTTTTTCTTTTTATAGGGTTTCTCGTTTATGACATTTTTGTTCTATTTGTGGCTATTTTTGCAATAGTTTTTTCAAGTAGGTTTCGGTGTTTAGTCAGGTTTTTTGTAATTCGCCATTTTGTGGTGGCGGCCATCTTGATTTGAAATTCATCATAGTGTATAGTATTCTACTAGTCAAGCCCTTTCATTTGATACCCATATTGAGGGAGTTGTGAAAAAATATCTAATCCGCCATTTTCTGGCGGCGGCCATCTTGGACCGATTTTCATCAAACATAGCTAAGAACACTCCCGACAAATTAACCTTTCAAACAAAAAAAAACAAAATTAAAATCGGTTCATCCGTTCGGGAGCTAAGATGCCACAGACAGACATACACACACACGCAAACACACACACACACACACACAGACACGTCAAAC
The DNA here is from genome assembly GCA_949629185.1 of Apamea crenata. Lineage (NCBI taxonomy): Eukaryota > Metazoa > Arthropoda > Insecta > Lepidoptera > Noctuidae > Apamea > Apamea crenata. Next base: position 21,734,254 of record OX451353.1, read on the forward strand.
TTATCACAACCCGTCGTTTTTGCGTCGGGGGTTAATAAAAAAGAGACCCATGACGAAAAGTTGTAAAATTTTTATCGGCGCCATCTTGGATTTTGGTTTTGACCCCATTTTCGATATTAGCGACCCCAAAAACCATGAAAGACAAGTTTTTGTCATAGTTTTGGTTTTGACCCCACATTGGTCATACATACCTACATACAAACCGGTTAAAATCATAACTCTCTTCCCGTCCATCCACTTCCAGACCTCACCGCCGACAGGTTGACCTTACCCATCCAAATCCTAACCTTACTAAGAGCTCCTTAAACTCATCCATTTCTCAACCTTGTCAACAGCTGCTTAACCCCACCCATCCAAATCCCGATCTTACCCAACATAATTATTGTTTTTTTATACTAACATAATAAAAAAAATTTAAGTATGAAACTCGTACTTACTTTTATTTCAGTCCAAAAGTATCAACTCCTTCCGATCACGATAACCAACGCCGGTACTCACACAACAATCTTTTTCTATTACTTTTATCGTATTTATTTTTTACGAGAGAGCGATACACCCGTCCTTCCACGAGCGCTTCTGAGCGCGGAACACAGAGTACTTTTTTTTAAATATGCGCGGAATGATGAACCGTGAGTGCAAAATTATCTGCGCATAATGTAGTGCATGCTGTGCTTTTCTCTAAGTGATGAGGCGCTTAGATTTAAGTTTGCAATGTACAAATTATAAAGTAACAGTGTACTCATTGTTGAAAAGCCTAATAAATAAATAAATAAAATTAATAAATAAATAAATGTATGAAGAAGTCGACAAGTGTTTTTATTTTAGCTAATAGCTTGTTGTAAAAGCTTGTTTTTAAAAATGTTTTTTTTTTATTATTTTCATTTTACTTTTTAGTCTTCAAGATTTATTATTAACATCTTTTTTTTTACCGTTTTTTAGGGTTCCGTAGTTCACGTCGCGGGACCCTTATAGTTTCGTCATGTGCGTCCGTCCTCGGCTTACCTGCCAAACGGTTAGTGCTAGAAAGATGAAACTTTGCATGGATACGGGTATTTACCACGTCGACAGTGCTAAAATAAAATCACGAAAAAAAAATTTTTTGGGATACCTCCCCTACACGTAAAGTGGGGATGATTTTTTTTTCTCGGGTCTACCCCATAATGTGGGGTATCATTAGATAGGTCTTTTTAAAAACATTGAGAGGTTGCTGAGACGATTTTTTGATTAAGGTATCCGTTTGCGAGATATTCAACTTTAAAGCGCATTTTTTTGGTTAAAATAGGGCGTCCCCCCTCTAAAAGCTAAACGGCTGGCTCGAAAAATCTGAAAAAATTCATGATGGCAGTCCATGTGATGAACTTTGAAAGAAAAACTATAACGGTTTAGATAACTATGTTAGTTCAGGGGTTATAGAGGCCTAACTTGTAAAGAGCCCATTATGGGTGACTACGGAATCCTATTCTATGCGTGACGACCTTGGCCGGTTTTTATTTATTTACTTACATTAAAAGTCGATTTATTAATTATTTTTTATTTGATTAATTTTATCGTTTTCTACTCTTCAAGCCCTTTCATTTGATACCCCGCCATATTAAGGGGGCTGAAAAAAAATGTAATACGCCATCTTGGAGCGGCGGCCATATTGAAATTATTACAATATTGAGTATTGCACATCGCATCGTCACCAGATATAAAGGTGTATACAAAATTTCAGCTCAATCGGATACCAACAAATAGGCGAAAAATGGTTTTCAAATCTTGACGGACAACTTACAAACATACATACGAACAGTGCAAGTTAAATAAAAAGCGTGTAAATATTATCACAATCCCAGGGTCTAGCGTGCCGAGGGGATGAAGGGGACCTCACCCGTAAAAAAGAAAAAATGGAATTTAAGACTACCTACTCGAAATAATCCCCAGGCGGGTACTCTCCTACTCAACGAAGGTCAGTCCCACCTTTCTTCGGAAGGCGGCCCCATCGTATCTTGGGGGGCACCACTAGTCTCGGCCGGCAGACAACCGCTGACTTGTGTCAACCAATTGCGTCGCAAGAAAAGGAGCTCCGGGATAGCCTGAAGCACCCGTGCACCGCAAAAGAGCCGCTTTGCCATCTTTGACGGCAACAAGAGTCGAGGAGGCGTATGTCCCGAGAGGGACAGTCACCAAAGGAGATAAGTAACCAGTGTCGTCGGAAATAGTTGAAGTTAAGTAAAAACCGGACAAGTGCGTGTCGGGCCACGCGCAGTGTAGGGTTCCGTAGTTTTTATAACAGCCAAGTGCGGGTCGTATTCGCTAACTGATAGTTTCGTACCATGCTCTAACTACAACACAACGACGACTGCAACTATTCGACTAATACTAACTACTAATAACGAATAGTCGACTACGATACAACTGACGCTTAGCGCCATCTATCGACATTTCTATGGAGTTGTTCGAAATTTTCGAGTCAAATACCATTGATCGACTATTACTCGTAAACTTGTAAAGCCCACCTATGTGTGATAGTTTTCCTTTAAACTTCGTTATATATAGGTACTACTGTCGTGACATTTGAATTTCTAACTACAACCGTTTAGTTGGTCTTCAATATTAATTAGTAGTAGTTAGTAGTTTATCTTTAATACTAGCTTCTGCCCGCGGCTTCGCCCGCGTGAATGTCGGAAATTATCCCACGGGAACGTGCTACCAGGATAAATAGTATGTGCTTCCCCAGGATGCCATCTATCTCTTTGCCAAATCAGAAGTTCAGTGGTTTAGGCGTGAAAATGTAACATACAGTTTCAAGTTCAAATCCTCCCTAAAAAACCGAATTACCCCTTTTTGCCCCGTCAGGGGTCAATTTTCAACAACTTTACATACTTATTATTAATTATTTTCTGTCAAAAGTATCAATACTGAGTTTCGAGTTAATCGGACCGCGCATTCAATTTCTTCCACACAAACTTCAACACCCCTATAGCGCCCTTTGAGCGGTAGTTTTGAAAAACTTATAATGATAAACTTTATTACTTACTTAGGCAAGTATTGTTGCCAAGTTTCAAGTGTATTAACTAAATGAATAAGATTCTTCATGTAAACTGTATCCACGCTTATCACCCCCACAGGGGTGGAATTTAAAAAAATCGTTTGGTATATATTCATAACTTGACTGAAAGATTATTTATACCAATTTTCTAGTTAATCAAGTCACGCTGTAAAATCCTCCCCTGTAAAATTGACTACCCCTTTTCACCCCGTTAGGGGTAGATTTTCGAAAAACCCTCATACGTGTTATTATTTATTTTAAGTCTTAAGTACACACACAGTACACTGAGTTTCGAGTTAATCGGACCGCGCGTTCAAATTCTTCCACACAAACTTTAACACCCCTATATCCCTTTTGAGGGGTAGTTTTGAAAAACTAATAATGATGAACTTTATTGCTCACTTAGGCGAGTATTCATGCCAATTTTCAAGATTATTAACCTAACGAATAAGATTTTTCATATAAACTGTGTCCCCGCTTTTCACCCCCACAGGGGTGAAATTTTGAAAAATCATTTGGGATGTGTTCATAACTTGACTCAAAGATTATTTATACCAATTTTCGAGTTAATCAAGTCACGCTGTAAAATCCTCCCCTGTAAAATTGACTACCCCTTTTCAGGCCGTCAGGGGTAGATTTTCGAAAAACCCTGATACACATTATTCTTTCCTTTCAATTTTAGTTATAAATACTGAGTTTCGATTAAATCGGGCGCGCTAAAATTCTTCCATACAAACTTTGAAACCCCCCAATCCCTTTTAGGGGGTAGTTTATAAAAACATAAAATGCCTTACTTCATAATTTACTTAGATAAGTATTCGTGCCAAGTTTCAAGTTTATTAACTCAAGGAATAAGGTTTTTCATACAAACATAATCCCCCCATTTCACCCTCTTAGGGGTGGAATTTCGAAAAACCCTTTCTTAGTGGATACCTACTCTTCACGAAGAATACACACTCCAAATTTCATGACTCTAGGACCAGCGGTTTAGGCTGTGCGTTGATGTCTCAGTCAGTCAGTCAGTCAGGACTTTGAATTTTATATATATAGATTATATTCTTGACATAATTATTCAATACTAGCTTCTGCCCGCGGCTTCGCCCGCGTGGATGTCGGAAATTATCCCACGAGAACGTGCTGCCAGGACAAAAAGAATGTGCTTCCCCAGGATGCCATCTATCTCTTTATCAAATCAGAAGTTCAGTGGTTTAGGCGTGAAAATGTTACATACAGTTTCAAGTACAATTCCGCCCTAAAAAACCGAATTACCCCTTTTTGCCCCGTCAGGGGTAAATTTTCGACAACTTTACATACTTATTATTAATTATTTTCCGTCAAAAGTATCAATACTGAGTTTTAAGTTAATCTGACCGCGCATTCGATTTCTTCCACACAAACTTCAACACCCCTATATCCCCCTTTGAGGGGTAGTTTTGAAAAACTTATAATGATAAACTTTATTACTTACTTAGGCAAGTATTCTTGCCAAGTTTCAAGTTTATTAACTAAATGAATAAGATTTTTCATATAAACTGTATCCCCGCTTTTCACCTCTACAGGGGTGGAATTTAAAAAATTCGTTTGGTATGTAGGTATTCATAACTTGACTCAAAGATTATTTATACTAATTTTCGAATTCATCAAGCCAAGCATCATCATCCTCCCGTGTAAAATTAACTTCCCCTTTACAACCCGTTAGGGAAAGATTTTCGAAAAACCCTGATACATTTATTCTTTATTTTTGGTCTTAAGTATAAACACTGAGTTTCGAGTTAATCGGACCGCGCGTTCAAATTCTTCCACACAAACTTTAGCACCCCTATATCCTCTTTGAGGGGTAGTTTTGAAAAACAAATAATGATAAACTTTATTGCTTACTTAGGCGAGTATTCATGCCAATTTTCAAGATTATTAACCTAACGAATAAGATTTTTCATATAAACTGTATACCCGCTTTTCACCCCCACAGGGGTGGAATTCTGAAAAAATCATTTGGGATGTGTTCATAACTTGACTCAAGGATTATTTATACCAATTTTCGAGTTAATCAAGCCACGTTGTAAAATCCTCCCCTGTAAAATTGACTACCCCTTTTCAGGCCGTCCGGGGTAGATTTTCGAAAAACCCTGATACACATTATTATTTCCTTTCAATTTTAGGTATAAATACTGAGTTTCGATTAAATCGGACCGCGCGCTAAAATTCTTCCATACAAACTTTGAAACCCCCTAATCCCCTTTTAGGGGGTAGTTTATAAAAACGAAAAATGCCTAACTTCATAATTTACTTAGATAAGTATTCGTGCCAAGTTTCAAGTTTATTAACTCAAGGGATAAGATTTTTCATACAAACGAAATCCCCCCATTTCACCCTCTTAGGGGTGGAATTTCGAAAAACCCTTTCTTAGTGGATACCTACTCTTTACGAAGAATACACCCTCCAAATTTCATGTCTCTAGGACCAGCGGTTTAGGCTGTGCGTTGATGTCTCAGTCAGTCAGTCAGTCAGTCAGTCAGTCAGTCAGTCAGTCAGTCAGTCAGGACTTTGAATTTTATATATATAGATTAATGACATGACTTAATATAAACACAATACAATTTCGATCTTTATACAATAATATTTATATTTTATTAAGTGATTCATGTTTACTAATTCAAAGGTTAATAAATGAATAAGCCTTCATTTTAATAGAAATATTTGTACGCCATAGTATGGCAGGATATGCAGGAACCATAATTGTAACATTTAGTGTACCATATTCTGACAAATAAACATTTTTGATTTTTTATTTTGGTAGAGGGGACACACTTGACTCTAACGAAAATTGGTACTATAAAGCTTGAAAAGTCACGAACGGTTTACTTAATCAAAAAACGGTCTTCCCAAACCCTTAATATTTTTGGAAGACCTATCCAACGATATCCTACACTATGGGAAGGACGAAAATTATCATCCCCGCTTTACATGAGGTACCCTAAATAATTGATTTTTTCAAAATTTTATTTTACCACTTTTTTGGCGTCGTTTATACTCATGCGAAATTACAACTTTCTAGTACCAATAGTTTTTGACTACGGAACCCTAAAAACGGATTGATGTTTTCGGATAAAATTTTATTTAAGTAATTAATAGAAAACAAACAGTTCATTTATCAAACCAAATTTCATTCGAAAACATCCGTCGGTTTCTTACCTAAACTTTAACTATATCCGACGACCCTTACTTATGTGCTTTGGTTACTGGACCTGGACTCACGCGCGTGCACCTCCAAATCTTGGAGGAAGCGCATGCGAAGCGAGGACTCGAGGTCGATGGGCCTCTCCTCTAATGAGGAGAAACTGTCGGCTGCCAAGGTGCCAACGGCACAGAGAGGGCATGGCCACGCGGTGGCGGGTGGAGCCAGCGCTCGGTTGCCGGGCTGTGACCGAGCGGGTCGTTTCATGCCGATCTCTCGGCCCGCTACACCAGCTCTTGTAGAGCGTCTGGTGGACAGTGCGGAGAGCGACCCCGGCCCCTCGATGCCTAGCACTATCGAGGGGCGTTCGCTCATTTCCACAAATGAGCGAGGGCTCCTCGTCCTCGCTCCTGTCCTTGCTGGGGTCCAACAAGGCGGAGGCGAACGCCGCCAAGCTGGCGCAAAGAAAGTCTGTCGTGGCTGACGAAGTCAGAGAGTTGGCCCGAGAGCGGCGATCCGCTCAGTTGGCTGCCGGGGAAAGCGTAGCAGCGGTAGGTACTTTATTTTGATCGAGAGAAATTTTATGTTAAAATTTGCGAAGGTTTGTCGAATGATTCTGTTCGTGTATTAATTTGTAAAGTTTCTTTCGGTAGGTACCGTTTCAGTTACTGGGCACAAAAAGTAATTGTTTACAAACCATTCTAAGCCCCGACATCCAACTGAGGGAAATCTGAATTTCCCTCAGTTGGCTTACCTTCGGAGCATACAATGCACGCAGGTATATTCATGAGGCGAACCAAACTAATTGTCTATGGTTCCCACTGTTAGAATATAATAATTTATGTAACAAATAACACTACGGTGGTCTGGTCTAGAGGTTATGTCTATGGTCGATAGGAATGAACTAGTTGGTCGGAATTTGAATCTGAATGAAAAATCCTTAAATTTAATAGGTACTCCAACTTTATGTGAATTACTAACACGAGTGTTTATCCTGTGTTTGATTAAAAGTGCGTTCCTCCGCTATCGCTTGTATACTGTACTGTGATACAAATACACAGCTGCTAAAACTGGATCGAGTTTCATGAAAGTAAGCAGTAGCCTTGACGCGCCTAAATTATCAGAACATAATCAGTGTAAAAGTCCAAGTCGGTACCTAGGTAGTAGAGTAGTACTTAGTCGCCGTCATTACGTGAGCTTACGTGAGCTAAAATCGAGAAGTATTTAAACTTTTGTGCTATTGACTAACGATATAGTGTTCGGCTGTGCATACTTTTTGTGCCAAATTACACCGTATTTGAACTTTATCGACACTATTTAATAACGTCAAACGTAAACCAGCTGCGTTCCAGAGAAACTCGAAACGGAAAGGTGTGTTCCGTATCGAATAGCGTGACAACAATAGCCTTTAAGTTTTTTTTTTTTTTTTTTTTTTTCTCAACTCTGCATGGATGAACATTCCTACAACGTGGACGTGTACGTGGTGTTTCTTTAACAACAATTAGTGCTTAATTTTAAACATTTAGTTTCAAACTGGAGGATGGAGGCACAGTTCCACATCAATAGTGTCACACAAGAATTGACAAAATATTAGGTATTATGCTGTAAGTCAGTTCAATACCGAATCCGCAACTGAAGTTGAAGACATAATTATTGAGCCACCTAAAAGTCAAGCCATATTTTACGACCGAAATGTATGTAAAAACCTGGAATAACACCATCTAACGGGACTCAGCTCGCGGAACGCGCACGCAGTACAGGTAATGCAGGTAAGTAAAAATTAAAATTTTAAACAAGGCAGATTTAACTGAAAATTTTTAATAAAAAAATAATTAGTGTGATTAAATTTGCTGAAAACAGCTTTGTATTGCGTCAGCGGGATGCAAAGTGATGTGATTCTTTTTTTGGTCCGGGCTCTAAGGTCCGGCTCACCTCTAACATAATTAGAGTTATTTCATAGTCATCATTTTTAGTTTCCTGTATTCCTAATGGAATTACAGGATTTTTACACATTACTAATTAGTAGGTACTACACATTTATTATTATACACTACTTATTATTACTACTACTATAATAAAGTTGACATACACAGGTGGGGTAACGGAAAATTCTTGCCTTATCTGATTCCTTATGCTAGTTACTACATTATACACACCTCTACTCTATTAGTCCCCATCACTGTTGCAACTGAGCATGTCCATCGGTGATTTTAACCTCAACGAGCTCGTCGGACCACAACGGTAAGGTAAGATTGTTAAATTTTTTGTCCTAGTATCTAAAATATGTATATTGCTGTACAATCTACTTACTATGCCATTTTGATAGGTATTTTTTTACTGTTACGTGGATTTATTTTCAATTGGGCTATTAATTGGACCAGTTTCGCAAGAAACTGGCTCCAATTTGCTACTTTGATGTTTTTTTGAAGTCTGGTGGCTTTATTAATACTTGTCAGTTTTGGTTTCTGCTTGAAAAATTTTAAATTGCGCGCCAATGCGTCCCATTTGCGCACCGGGCACTCAACGTCGAAGGCGTTGTGGTCGGTCTTCTCCATCTTGGCTGACAGGCAGTTGTGGCAACGCGGCGCCTCCGCTGCCATGCGTGATGGACAGTCAGCCTGGAGATGAGGGTCACCGCAGTGGATGCAGAGGTCAGCGGGCTGCGTGCACAGTTTTCGGCTGTGGCCGAAGAACAGACAGCGAGTGCACTGCACCAGTGATGACTGGTCCAGCACTCGCACTCGCTGCAGGGCAATGTGCACGCGACCCGCCGTCGTTAGCCTCTGCCACACAGTAGGGGACACCTGCAGGATGACGTGGCACATGTGAGGGTTCCTCGTCCTTCGACGGTACTTCACCCCCAAACTCACATCATCCGCAGGAACGAGTGGCAGTTCTATATGGGCTAGGCGCACGGACGAGGTGTCAAAAGATGCGTCTTTGCGCGGGCTAGTGATCTATTGTGTTTCTGGAATTTATCCCGAAGAAAAATCGGGAATTGTACTGAAAAAACGTATTTTATGGCCAAAATGTATGTAAAAACCTCGAATAACACCACCAAAACGGGACTCGAGTTCACAGAACGCAAACGGGAGTACAGGTAAGGCGGGTAAGAATCAATTTAAAAAGTGTTTTTTATATGGAGTTTTATTGAAAATTTTGACAAGTCAATGACGAAAAAATTTTCGCGTAATTGTCAGTTTTCCCTATAGGATATAGGGATAGTTTCAGGGAGCTAAGATATGATTAAGTTTGCTGAAAACAGCTTGAGATTGCGTCACCGGGATGCAAAGTTATATAGATTAGGGTTAGGTTAGGATAGGTTTTTTCGGGAATTGTACTGAAAAAACGTATTTTATGGCCAAAATGTATGTAAAAACCTCGAATAACACCACCAAAACGGGACTCGAGTTCACAGAACGCGCACGGGAGTACAGGTAAGGCGGGTAAGAATCAATTAAAAAAGTGTTTTTTATATGGAGTTTTATTGAAAATTTTGACAAGTCAATGACGAAAAAATTTTCGCGTAATTGTCAGTTTTCCCTATAGGATATAGGGATAGTTTCAGGGAGCTAAGATATGATTAAGTTTGCTGAAAACAGCTTGAGATTGCGTCACCGGGATGCAAAGTTATATAGGTTAGGGTTAGGTTAGGTTAGGTTAGGTTAGGTTAGGTTAGGTTAGGTTAGGTTAGGTTAGGTTAGGTTAGGTTAGGTTAGGTTAGGTTAGGTTAGGTTAGGTTAGGTTAGGTTAGGTTAGGTTAGGTTAGGTTAGGTTAGGTTAGGTTTTTTTTTTTTTTTTTTTTTTTTTTTTTTTGTTTTGGCAGGAGTGGGAAATCCTCATGGACGCCCAGACTGTCTCACTTATGAGCCAGTCTGGGCAGTGCCGGACTCTTACCGGCTAAAACCCACTCCTGCCCTTCTAAGTGTCCCCCTGACATAGTCAGAGACCTTTTTATGTTATATATGATTTATGTGCCTTTCTATTTATTTTAATTTTACTATTTTGCGATATTATTAAGTGGTGTTTTATTTAGTCTGTTTTATTTAATTACTTGTTTGTAGAATTTATGTTTCGTTTTAAATTTAGTTTACTGTTTTGAATCATCTGTATATGTGTTGTATGCTTTGTTTGTATATAATATGTATATATGTAAAGCATACCTTTATGTTTCCTTGTTTAATTTTATTACTCTTCTTGCTATGGCTATGCAGTAATCCATAAAAATTTGTCGTTGTTTCCCGTTTCTCATTATTTCCCTAATATTATTCCTGTTTATTTCCATTTCTATTTTAGTTTCTGCTTCCAGTCGTTCCACTCCGAAAGCAGGACATTCCGTCAGAATGTGTGGAACTGTTTGTATCACATCCGGCTCACAGATGCACGACGGGCTCCCCTTACACCTAAAGCGATGCAGGTATTCGGAGAACCCACCGTGCCCCGTCAGGATCTGTGTTGCCACTCCAGTTGGTTTCACCTTGCCTACTATCTTGAAGGCATCTACAGCGTCCGGGAGGAACATTTTGGTGACAGAGGCGGTTTCGCCGTGTTTGTATCTCCGGTTCCATTCGTCGAGCGACCCCATACGGATTTGCTGCTTGACGAATGAAACCGGGCAGAGGTCGTAGTCCGGCTTTCTTTTTGATCGGAGTGCAGCTTCTTTCGCAAGGTGGTCCGCGCGTTCGTTGCCCTGCAGTCCAGCGTGAGCCTTTACCCAGAACAAGGAAACATCTTTGCTCTGGGATAAAGCCTCGCCCACGTTCGCTCTCGCTTCCACCGCCAAGGCGTGGAGGGAACCTTGGTTCGTGACTGTTTGTAGTGCAGCCTTTGAGTCACTGTAGATCCCGAAGGTTCCCTCCTTGCGCTTGAGGATTTCCCTCGTGGCTACGCATATGGCCAGGAGTTCCGCCTGGTAGACAGTGCAGTACGACGGCAAGCTAAGCTTCAAGGACTTGATCTCGGCCTCACCGTCCCATAGTGACAGTGCTGCTCCGACCTTGCCCTCGATCTTGCTGCCGTCGGTGAAAAACCTGACCGCCTGGTTGTTGTGGGTGTCCACATGGGACTGGTCTTCCAGACTCATGAACGCCATGGCCACATGCTTCGCCGGGTGAGGAGTCTCCGCAAACGCCACCACACGCTCCACTTCCCTGCCCGCAAGGGCTGGCTGGGGTACCCCTCTCTTGGCCTCATACAGAGCGGCTGCTTCCTGTATTCGAAGGTCGAGTGGCAGTATCCCAGCCAGCACCAGGGACGCGTTCAGCGAAACGGTGCGGTATGATTTGCAGAGCTTTTGGGCGAATCCTCGCTGGACCGTGTTTAGCATTTTCTGCACTCCGATTTTCTTTGTTGCCGGCGCCCAGGCACTCGCCGCGTACATCACTACCGGCTCCACCGCCGCCGTGTAGATGGTCCGTATGATCTCCGAGTGCAGACCCCAGCTCACTTTGGCCGCTCTTGCTAGCTGCTTGTAGATGTTGGCAGCTTTTCTACATACGTTAGCGGCGTGGGTGTTGAAAGTGAGCTGGTGGTCTATTGTGAGCCCCAGTATTTTGATTTCCTCAGACATGCCAATGTCGACCCCGCCCATGCTCAGGAGTGGGGCATCGTACTTAAGCTTCTTGGTTACTACCATCGCGCAGGTTTTGTGTGGCGCGAACTTCAGCTTATTTCGGATGCCCCACCTCCGAACATATTCGAGGGCGGCATTGGCACGTCTTTGGACCTCCAAACCTGTGTCACCGTCGAAGATCATAACCACGTCGTCGGCGAAAGCCTGGCAGTGATCCCCTCGCTCTTCCAGCCCCTTTAGTAGAGGATCCAGCAGCAAGTTCCAAAGGATCGGACCGCCTATCGACCCCTGGACGCACCCTTTGCTGGTGGTCCTGCAACACTCAACCCCGGCGTACCTAACTCGGACACTCCTACCAGTCAGGTAGCTGTCCAGCATCCGTCTGAGATTCACCGGGCACTTTTCCTCAGCCAGTCTGGTCCTGATCGCCGGCCACCATGCGCTGTCGAAGGCTCCCTCTATATCAAGCGATACAACAGTGATCAGCTTCTTTTCGTTTAGCTTTGCTTTGATGTGTTGTATCATGGTGTAGAGGGAGTCCTCGGTGCTCTTCTGGGGCATGAAGCCAAACTGACGAGTACTCAGCCGCGGGATCAGATGCCACTTCAGCCTTGCTACCAACATTTTTTCTAGCATTTTGCCCAGGACTGGTAGGAGGCCGATCGGCCTGTAGGATTTTGGGGTGGTGTAGCAATCCTTCCCCGGCTTGCGGAGTATCACCACTGCGGCCATCTTCCAGGCCCCGGGGAAGTAGCCCTGCTCGAGGCACTTGTTGGCCAGCGCAAGAAACATCCCCGGGTCCTGGAATATGGCCTGGGCACATATATCGGCTGTGAGACCATCTGCCCCCGGTGCCTTCTTCGGGTTGAAGCTTTCCACCGCGGTTCTTAGCTCCTGGAGTGTAAACGGTGGATCATGGTGTTCATCATGCGTCCACTCGTTTACACGACTGGCCGCTTCTCGCGTCCGACGGTGGTCGTCCTCGTCTTCCTCTTCCAGGTCTCCGGGGTAGAAGGTCTCCGCCAGTAGTGAAGCCGAGTTCTCAGCGTCGAGTGGTACCCCATCCTTTATCAGCGGTACGTCCTCCTGTCTCTTCGCGGTCCGTCCTATGACCCTGTATATGCCCTCCCAGACACCTTCCTTGGTCTGTTTTTCGCAGAACTCCTTCCAGCTGGCGGTCTGCGCATTTCTGGCTTGGGACTCGTACTTTTCTTTTGCTTGCAGGTACTCCTCGACGACCTTCGCTCTCCGGATTGGGGCGGCGCATCGAATGCGGCGTCTCCTGGTGTTGACCTCTTTCAGCATATCAGCAAGCTCGTTGGACCACCACGGTATTGCAAGTGTGTCTTTATTTTTAATCCTTGCCAAAGTGACATCACACGTTTCGGTAATAATTTGAATATAATCTTTAACGCTATTTTCTAATTCTATTTTACTGTTAATTTGGTTTATTTTTTGGCTAAGGTTGAGATCTACTTTTAATTGGGCCAATTTCATATGAAATTGGCTCCAATTCGCTTTCTTGGTATTATAAATTCTGGTGGTTCTATTAATGTGTGTCCCTTTGGCTTTCCGAAGATTAATTTGAAATACAATACCGTTGTGGTCCGAGCTCGTGATGCCTTCCTCAACACTCCAGTTTTCCACCAGGTCCAGCATATCTGTTGAGCACGCTGTTATGTCAACGAAGCTGGTAAATGATTTGCCACCCCTGATGGTGTCGAAAGTTGGCGTGTTCCCGACGTTGAGCACCTGCAAGCCCATTTCGTCCAGCGAGCCCGACATTTCCTCACCCCTGCTATCCACCACCAAGCTACCCCACCAGGTGCTCTTCGCGTTTGCGTCGCCTCCCATTATAATTCGGGTAGGGGCCATTTCCTCGCGAATCTGCAGAAGCTGCTCCAGGTACGGTTGTATGGGCTGGTCCGGTTCAAAATAGAAGGAGACTACTGCGATTTCCCAGGCGCTGGTTTGGATCCTCACCACCGTGATGTTATTGGTGGTGAGTTTTGGACACTGTGTGACGTCAAGGTCTTTGTCGAAGACGACTACTGCCGCCTTCACAGTTCCACTTCCTTGTTCCGCGCACTGGTAGACTCTCGCTCCTCGGTAGTCTCGCATCCTTTTAACCGCCCCAACGTATGGCTCCTGGAGCAGTGCGAAAGCGAACTTTCTCTCACTTGCCAGTAACATAAGTTCCTGGGTCGCGAGGTTCTTCCTCTGCAGATTCGCTTGGATCGCCTGGTAGCCTGGACGGGCAGGGTGAGTTCGGGTTGCTGGAATCGTGTTTCCTGGAAGCGCCGGGGCCACCTTAGCAGTACGCCACCGACAGGCGCGCCAATGCGTCCCACTTCACTCGCACTGGGCACTCTCTGTCGAAGGCGTCATGGTCAGTCTTTGCCTGTTTTGCCAACAGGCAATTGTGGCACTTCGGCGCTTCCGCTGCCAGCCGGGACGGGCAGTCAGCTCGCAAGTGGGGGTCGCCGCAGTGGATGCAGAGGTCGGCGGGCTGCGTGCACAGTTTTCGACTATGGCCGAAGCGCAGGCAGCGAGTGCACTGCACCAGTGGCGACTGGTCCTGCACTCGCACTCGCTGCAGGTCGATGTGCACGCGACCCGCCATGGTCAGCCTTTGCCACACCGTAGGGGACACCTGCAGGATGACGTGGCATGTGTGGGGGTTCCTCGTCCTACGACGGTACTTCACCCCCAGCCTCAAGTCCTCCGCAGGTATGTCCCCGAGCAGGTGGGCGTTCTGGCGCTGCAGTGCCTGAGTGACCTCCACATCCGTGTGGCAGGAGAGAACATCCATGATGATAAGGAGCGGGTCCTTATTCTTGACCTCCTCTACCACCAGGTTTCCCGCTCTCCTTATTCTCTCCGCCACCCTGGTCAGCTCCTCCCTGCTTTTGAAGCCCATGACCACCTTTTGGTCCCTCGCTTTGCGCAGCCGCTCTACTCTCGTGCCTTCGCTCCTGGCATCGACCGCCGTCCTAAGCTTTTCAATGACCTCTTCACCGGTGTCCTGTTCGTTTACGGACGATACGACTACCGAATGAAGAGGCCCCTGGATATGTTGCTTCGGGCCGGCGGCCATTTCCGCGAAGGTAGGGCCTTGGCCTGCGACAAAGCGAGGGGCCAGTTGCAGACGCTCCGACAGAGCCCGTGTGTGCTGTTGGCATTCCTCCAACGCTTGGTTGTGCTGTTGGAGGTTCGCCATGAGTTGCTTCATGAGCTCCGTCGGTTCGTCCGTGGTTGGCCTTGGGTCATTTCGGGCCTTTTCGGGTTCGGCGACCGCCACAGCTCCTTTTCCCGATCCCCTCTCGATCTCTGCCTCCTTTACCAACTGGTACAGTCTCTCAACCGCTTTTGTAATTTCGTCCCTAATTTCCTTTTTCAGGTTCCGAGAACTAAGGAGCTGAATTTTGGCTTTTGAGAGACACGCCTTTGCCTCCGTGGTCCTGTTTGCGTACCTCACGGGCGGCGTGTCTCGTGGTGAGCCCTGCTCAGTCAGATCAGGCTGCTTCGGTCCATCAACCCTGGTCTGGTGAGCGAGTGTTACCTTGGGCTTGGGTACTTTTGGGGGAGTAGTTGTGAGGGCCCTCTTCGGTGGGGTTGGTGTTTTGAGGGGCTGTCCGGACCTCCATCCATCAGCTTCCCACTCCCCAATGCTACGCCTAACCGATGGGCCTGCCTGTGCAGGTTGAGGCCTCCCCGCGTCTGCACCTTGTTCCGAAGCCTTTGGCTTGCTCACTGGTGTCCTTATACCAAACATCCTGGCTAGTTTTCGGGTTAGGACTACGGAAGTTAAAGGGGGACACTTGTGTCTGTACTGATCCCTGTAAAGAGGGGATCAGCAAGGTAATATTTATGGAAACGAGCCCTGTAACAGAGGACTCGGTCTGATACTATAAAATAAATACAAAATATATCAATAAAACTCCCCTGAGGGCGCCAACTACCTCAAGAAAAAATTATTTGGATAGTTTTCAAGGAGAATTTGGAATAAACGTTGCTGGGAGAGCTAAATTGGCGATAAAAAATTTTTACCCAAAACCCAACGTCTACCTTCCTATAGACCAGAGGGCGGGTGGGTGGGCAAATTTTTTATGAGCTAGGCGCACGTGCGAGGTGTCAAAAGACGCGTCTCCGCGCGGGCTAGCAAACAATTTTGTTTCTGGAATAATCCCGAAGAAAAATCGGGAATTATCCTGGAAAAACTGATTTTATGACCAAAAAGTATGTAAAAACACCGAATAACACCACCGAAACGGGACTCGACTTCGCGGAACGCGCACGGGAGTACAGGTAAGGCAGGTAAGTATCGGGTTAAATTATTAAAAACCAGGAATAGTCTGAAAATTTTGAATAAAATTTAAAATAGTGCTTTCTAAAGGGAGTTTTTTGAAAATTTTTACAAGTCAATAACGAAAAAGTGTTTTTCGCGAAATTGTCAATTACCCCTAGTGGGAACGTTACAGGGAGTCTAGTTTAGGTTTAAAATGCTGAAAACAGCTTGATATTGCGTCACCGGGATGCAAAGATATGAAGTTTCTATCAAAAACGTGTATCCCTTAGGTAGATTTCGTCTATGTATCAGTACTATTGACTGTAAAGAGTTTCTGGAATATCAGAAGTACTATGCGAGCTAGGCGCACGGGCGAGGTGTCAAAAGACGCGTCTCCGCGCGGGCTAGTCAACTATTTGTGTTCCTGGAATAATCCCGAAGAAAAATCGGGAATTATCCTGAAAAAACTGATTTTATGACCAAAAAGTATGTAAAAACACCGAATAACACCACCGAAACGGGACTCGACTTCGCGGAACGCGCACGGGAGTACAGGTAAGGCAGGTAAGTATCGGGTTAAATTATTAAAAACCAGGAATAGTCTGAAAATTTTGAATAAAATTTAAAATAGTGCTTTCTAAAGGGAGTTTTTTGAAAATTTTTACAAGTCAATAACGAAAAAGTGTTTTTCGCGAAATTGTCAATTACCCCTAGTGGGAACGTTACAGGGAGTCTAGTTTAGGTTTAAAATGCTGAAAACAGCTTGATATTGCGTCACCGGGATGCAAAGATATGAAGTTTCTATCAAAAACGTGTATCCCTTAGGTAGATTTCGTCTATGTATCAGTACTATTGACTGTAAAGAGTTTCTGGAATATCAGAAGTACTATGCGAGCTAGGCGCACGGGCGAGGTGTCAAAAGACGCGTCTCCGCGCGGGCTAGTCAACTATTTGTGTTCCTGGAATAATCCCGAAGAAAAATCGGGAATTATCCTGAAAAAACTGATTTTATGACCAAAAAGTATGTAAAAACACCGAATAACACCACCGAAACGGGACTCGACTTCGCGGAACGCGCACGGGAGTACAGGTAAGGCAGGTAAGTATCGGGTTAAATTATTAAAAACCAGGAATAGTCTGAAAATTTTTTGGTTAGGTTAGGTTAGGTTAGGTTAGGTTAGGTTAGGTTAGGTTAGGTTAGGTTAGGTTAGGTTAGGTTAGGTTAGGTTAGGTTAGGTTAGGTTAGGTTAGGTTAGGTTAGGTTAGGTTAGGTTAGGTTAGGTTAGGTTAGGTTAGGTTAGGTTTTTTTTTTTTTTTTTTTTTTTTTTTTTTTTTGTTTTGGCAGGAGTGGGAAATCCTCATGGACGCCCAAGCTGCCTCACTAGTGAGCCAGTCTGGGCAGTGCCGGACTCTTACCGGCTAAAACCACACTCCTGCCTTACATGTGTCACCTCTGACATTATCAGAGCCCTTTTTCAGCTACTTCCTTTGAGTGCTGTTACATGTCAGTCTTGGGTCTCTTTGCTTAAAACTATCCTTACGACTATACAGACATTTACATTTTGTACATCCTTATATCTATAATAAATACGTCTTAACTCTAAGTTGCTTATATTATAATTCTATCCTAATAATCGACATACCTTTTTATCATGTTTTTGGGTTGTAATTTTCAGACATTTTCAACGGTTTTTTGTTTGCTACTGTTACATATTCTCCTTACAATATGAATCCTAAGCATTGTTTCGTTTACTTATTCCTAGTTGTTGTTTTGGTTGCTATTTTTGTGCAAAACCCTATAAACAGATCTCTGGTATTCTTGCTCGTTATTAAAATATTAAAGTTCGCCGCTTTTACCTCCACACCTAGCTCCTGTTCAACCTCGTATCTCTCTAGACCGTAAACGGGGCAGTCAGTCAAAATGTGAAACACAGTCTCGTCTTCGTCAGGGTCGCATATGCACGATGGGCTCTCCTTACACCTGAACCTGTTCAGGTATTCGGAGAACCCACCGTGCCCCGTCAATATTTGGGTTAGTAGTCCAGTCAGTTTCAGCGATTTAATCTGGCTGTACGCTTGGATGGCATCTGGAAAAAATGCTTTGGTAACGCCGGCTGTGTCCTCAGATCGGTATCTCCGATTCCATTCGTCAAGCGTGTCCGCACGGATCTGCCGCTTGACGAATGAAATCGGGCATTGGTCATAGTCCGGCCTTGTTTTCATGGTGAGGGCGGCGTCCTTAGCCAGCTGGTCTGCTCTCTCATTACCTTCCAGTCCCGCATGGGCCTTGATCCAAAAAAGTTCGACTTTTTTGGATCGTTCCCTGCACTGGCGCAGGTTTTCCCGGGCTTCTACTGCGAGGGGGTGGAGAGAGCGATGGTTGGTGACCGCTTCCAATGACGATTTGGAGTCGCTGTAGATACCGAAGCTGTGGTTTTGACTGCGCAATATGTCCCTCGTGGCCTTGCATATAGCCAGCAGTTCCGCCTGGAAGACGGTGCAGTGGGACGACAGCTTGAGTTTTTGGGTTTTGGTTTCAGCATCATTGCTCCAGTAAGATAATGATGCTCCAACCTTGCCCTCAACCTTGCTGCCGTCCGTATATATACGCACTGCTTGAGTGCAGTGGTTCGTATGTTGCTCCTGGTCTGCCAGGCATATGAACTGCAAGCTTATATGTTTGGCTGGGTGGGGAGTTTTATCGAACGCGGTGCGTCGCTCGATCTCCTTATCTCCTAGTGCTGGCCGAGGTACCCCCCTCCTTGCCTCATACAGGGCTGCTGCTTCTTGTATACGGAGGTCAAGGGGTAGTATCCCAGCCAGCACCAGTGCCGAGTTCAAGGAGACTGTGCGGTAGGATTTACACAGTTTCTGTGCAAATCCCCTTTGGACCGCGTTCAATTGCTTGCGCACCATCAGCTTTTTAGTTGCCGGTGCCCACGCGCTTGCTGCGTACATGATGGTCGGTTCGACCACTGCCGTATAGATGGTGCGTATGACGTCCGGATTGAGTCCCCAGCTGACCCTGGCTGCCCTCGACAACTGCTTGTACAGGTTTAATGCCCTCTTGCATACATTAGATGCGTGGGCATTAAACGTCAGCTTGTCATCGATGGTCAGCCCCAGGACTTTGATTTCCCGCGACATACCAATGCCGACCCCGCCCATGCTCAACAGTGGGGTGCCATGCTTAAGTTTCCGCGTGATGACCATTGCGTTCGTCTTTTGCGGTGCGAAGCTTAACTTATTTCTGACTCCCCACTGATGAACATACTCGAGAGCGTCATTGGCACGTCGCTGGACCTCCATTGCTGAGTCCCCATCGAACACCAAAACTACATCATCGGCGAAGGCCTGGCAGTAGTCTCCCCTTTGTACCAGGCCTTTCAATAGGGGATCAAGTAGGAGATTCCAAAGAATCGGGCCCCCTATCGATCCTTGGACACAGCCTTTGTTAGTTGCCCTGGTGACCTCCTGGCCCGCGTATCTCACCCTGACCTTCCTGTGTTCCAGGTAGCTGTCCATCATACGTCTGACATTTACCGGACATCCCGTTTTCGCCAGCCCGGTTTTTATAGCCGGCCACCATGCACTGTCAAAGGCTCCCTCTATGTCTAGCGATATCATAACGATGAGTTTCTTCTCATTTAATTTGTTGCGAATGAATTCAAGCAGGTCATAGAGGGAGTCTTCGGTGCTTTTCTGTGGCATAAACCCATACTGGCGGGTACTAAGTCCGGGTATGATGTGCCATTTAATCCTCCCTATCAGCATTTTTTCCAGGACTTTTCCCATCACTGGCAACAGTCCTATTGGCCTATATGATTTAGGAGCCGTATAGCTCTCCTTCCCGGGTTTCCGCAGGATGACTATCGTCGCTTCCTTCCAGATCCTCGGGAAGTAGCCCAGCTCTAGGCATTTGTTTGCCAGTGATAGGAAGAGCCCCGGATCGCGACTTATTGCTTGCTGGCAAATATCGGCCGTGAGGCCATCTGCCCCGGGGGCTTTTTTGGGGTTGAAGCTGCGTATGGCTACGCTTAGCTCTTCTTGAGTAAACTGAGGGTCATGTTCTTCATCATGACCTGTCTCATTTACTTTTTCGGCTAGCGTCCTGATACGTCTATGTTCCTCGTTGTCATCTTCCCTCTTGTCCTCGGGGTAGAATGTTTCCGCCAGCAATGTAGCAGATTGTAGGTGGTTCAATGTTCTACCTTCCTTGGTCAGAGGCAGATCCTCCTGCCTTTTAGTGGTCCTACCTATTACCCTATAGATACCCTCCCAGAGTCCCTCTTTATCCTGTTTTTCACAGAAGCTTTTCCAGCTTTCTGTTTGGGCCACTCTTTCCGCTTGCTCATATTTTTCTTTGCTTTGCAGGTACTCCCCGACGACTTTCAACCTCCGGATCGGCGCTGCACAGCGGATTCTGCGCTTCCTAGTGGCGACCTCCTTTTTCATCACGGCGAGCTCATCAGTCCACCAAGGTAATTTTATTTTATTTTTTGCTTTTAATTTTGGAATGTTTGTATTGCATGCTTCTACTATTATGTTATTGTATGACTCTATTTTAATTTCTAATTCTATTTTGTTATTAATTTTTTCAATTTCAGTTTTATTTATTTTCTTGTCATCTAGCAACTGGTCCATTTTCACACGAAATTGGTCCCATTTTGCTTTTTTGCTGTTAAATATTCTAGTTGTTCTGCTTACGTCTAGTCCTCTTGCCCTTTGCAGTTTAATTTTGAAGAGAATGGTGTTGTGGTCAGAGCTCGTCATGCTTTCGTCCACTCTCCAGTCTTCGACCAGGTCGAGCAGATCCGCCGTACATGCCGTGATGTCCACAAAGCTGGTGTACAGTGAGGTTCCCCTCACAGTGTGGAACGTTGGTGTGTCGCCTATATTGAGCACCTGCAATCCCATCTCCTCTAGGGCACCGGCCATTTCGATCCCCCTTCGATCGATTTTGCAGCTACCCCACCAAGAGCTTTTGGCATTTGCATCTCCACCCAAGATGATTCTCTGGCCGAAACTTCTCTCTACCTTTGTAAGCTGCTCCAGGTATGGCCCTATCGGTGTTGGTTCCGGTTCGAGGTAGAATGAGACCACCGCGACTTCCCAGGCGCTTGTCTTCATCTTCACCACTGTGATGTTGGGCGTGGTGAGGCTCGGACACTGCACAACGTCTATATCACCATCAAAGACCGCGATTGCAGCCTTGATGACGCCCTCTTCATTGCCGGTATGCTGGTATATTCTAGCGCCGCGGTAGTCTTTCATTCTACCCAAACTTCCGATGTACGGTTCCTGGAGCAGTGCGAAAGCCACCCCCTTTTTGTGGGCCTCAAGCATAATCTCATTTGTGGCCAGAGCCTTCCTCTGGAGATTTGCTTGTGCCACGAGGTATGGTCTATTTTGGGAGACAGAGTTTTCACTTGGGACCACCTTAGCAATATGCCACTCTTGATCGGGCTATCGCATCCCATTTTGCCCTGACGGGGCATTCCTGACTAAACGCATTGTGACCAGTCTTTTCTATTTTTGATCGCACACAGTTGCAACATGACGGGGCCGCACCCTCAAGCCGGTCGGGGCACTCTGCTTTCATGTGAGGTCCCCCACAATGGCTGCACTTTGCCTGGGTTTCCTGGCAAAAACGCCTACCGTGCCCATAACCCAGACAGAGCGAGCACTGTACTATCGGAGACTGGTCAGTCACTCTTATCCTCTGCAGGTCAATGAGGACCGACTCAGCCTCTGTCAGCCTCTGCCACAATTTGGGGGACACCCTCATTACGATGTGATTCGTGTGGGGGTTCCTGGTGCGTTTTTTATAGGCTATTTCTAACCTATTTTGTTGTTCACTCAAGTTCGTGAACATCCTCTTATTCTGGTTTTTCAACGCCATTATGACATCCCCATCACTGTTGCAACTGAGCACGTCTTTCAGGATAACGAGGGGGTCTCTGTTCTGGATATTCTCCACGTTCAGACATTCACTGGATTCTATTATCCTCTTTTTTACTCGCTCTCTTTCCTCGTCAGTTTTGCAGCCGACTATTATTTTGCGGTCTTTGGCTTTTCTGACCTTCTCTACCGCGAGTTCTCCCTCCTTTGCGTTAACGGCTT
>OX451353.1:21771442-21796442 GCA_949629185.1 Apamea crenata
GAGCCTCCTCTGCTAGCCGCGACGGACAATCAGCCTGCATGTGGGGCTCACCACAGTGGATGCAGAGGTCGGCGGGCTGCGTGCACAGTTTTCGGCTGTGGCCGAAGCACAAGCAGCGAGTGCACTGCACCAGTGGGGACTGGTCCAGCACTCGCACTCGCTGCAGGTCAATGTGCACGCGACCCGCCATCGTCAGCCTCTGCCATATCGTGGGAGACACCTGCAGAATGACGTGGCACATGTGGGGGTTCCTCGTCCTTCGACGGTACTTCACCCCCAACCTCACATCATCTGCAGGTATATCCCCGATCAGGTGGGTATTCTGCCGTTGCAGGGCCTGGATTACCTCGACATCCGTGTGGCACGAGAGGACGTCCTTGACAATGACGAGCGGGTCTTTGTTTCTCACCTCTTCCACAACTAGGTTCCCTGCCTTCCGGATTCTTTCGGCGACCCTGTTCAGTTCCTCTCTTGTCTTGAAGCCGACCACAATCTTTTGGTCCCTCGCCTTCCGCAGCCGTTCTACTCTTGTGCCCTCATTTCGGGCATCGACCGCCGTCCTGAGCTTCTCAATAACCTCTTCACCGGTGTCCTGTTCATTGACGGATGATACGACCACCGAGTGAAGAGGCTCTTGGATGGGCTGCTTCGGGCCGGCGGCCATTTCCGCGAAGGTTGGGCTCTGGCCTGCGACATAGCGAGGGGCCTGTTGCAGACGCTCCGACAGAGCCCGTGTGTGCTGTTTGCATTCCTCCAACGCCTGGTTGTGCTGTTGGAGGTTCGCCATCAGCTGCTTCATGAGCTCTGTCGGTTCGTCTATGATAATGGTCGGCCGCAGTGGTGCCACCACCGGTGCGACTGGAGATATAACAGCGGGCACCGGTACGGCAGGAACCTTGCTCCGCTCCGCCTCCTTCACGAGCTCATAGAGCCGGTTTATAGCATCAGTAACCCCAGTCTTTATCTCTGTTTTGAGATTGCGAGAGTTACCTAGGTGAAGCTTTGCCTTATTCAGGCATGCTCTCGCCTCCGCTGTGAGACTGGGGTACCTGGGCTCCGGTCTCGTTATTGGCCTCGTAGTGTCTCCAGATGCTCGCCGCGTCTCCAGAGTGCTAGGGGCAGGTGGTGTGGTGACGGGGTTTGGGGTGGTCAGGGACTTGGCTTGCAGCTCAGTTTTCCCGGCCTCCCATTCCCCGATGCTGCGCCTCACACTTGGACGTGATGGTCCCGCCTTCTCAATTGAGCGCGGCGAGCACCTGGAGCCTGGCGAGCTCGCGTCTTTTTTGGCCGGTGTGCGGAACATGTTGGTGGTTTGCGTGAAGGTGATATTCATGAACCAGTCAGGAGACACTGGCGATGTTTCTGTATCCCTGTAAAGGGGGGATAAGCAGAACGAATAACAAAACAAAACAAACACAAAGCTATCCTAAATGTAACTAAATTTAATCCTACGGTCGCAGGACCGTAAGGTCAGAACGTACTCCTAAAGCTACAGAGCTCCGTCTAGTGGATGCTAAAAACGCGAAAAACTCCCTTAAAAGATTAAAACGTTGCTGGAAGAGCTAAATTTACGATAAAATTTTTTGCCCAAAACCCAACGTCTACCTTCCTATAGACCAGAGGGCGGGTGGGTGTTTGTACTTTTTACGAGCTAGGCGCACGTGCGAGGTGTCAAAAGACGCGTCTCCGCGCGGGCTAGCCAACAATTATGTTCCTGGAATAATCCCGAAGAAAAATCGGGAATTATCCTGAAAAAACTGATTTTATGACCAAAAAGTATGTAAAAACACCGAATAACACCACCAAAACGGGACTCGACTTCGCAGAACGCGCACGGGAGTACAGGTAAGGCAGGTAAGTATCGGATTAGATTATTAAAAAACAGGAATATACTGAAAATTTTGAATAAAATTTAAAATAGTGCTTTCTAAAGGGAGTTTTTTGAAAATTTTTACAAGTCAATAAACGAAAAAGTGTTTTTCGCGAAATTGTCAATTATCCCTAGTGGGAACGTTACAGGGAGTCTAGTTAAGGTTTAAAATGCTGAAAACAGCTTGATATTGCGTCACCGGGATGCAGAGATATGAAGTTTTGATCAAAAACGTGTATCCCTTAGGTAGATTTCGTCTATGTATCAGTACTATTGACTGTAAAGAGTTTCTGGAATAACAGAAGTACTATGCGAGCTAGGCGCACGGGCGAGGTGTCAAAAGACGCGTCTCCGCGCGGGCTAGTCAACTATTTGTGTTCCTGGAATAATCCCGAAGAAAAATCGGGAATTATCCTGAAAAAACTGATTTTATGACCAAAATGTTTGTAAAAACACCGAATAACACCACCGAGACGGGACTCGACTTCGCGGAACGCGCACGGGAGTACAGGTAAGGCAGGTAAGTATCGGATTAAATTATTAAAAACCAGGAATAGACTGGAAATTTTGAATAAAATTTAAAATAGTGCTTTCTAAAGGGAGTTTTTTGAAAATTTTTACAAGTCAATAAACGAAAAAGTGTTTTTCGCGAAATTGTCAATTATCCCTAGTGGGAACGTTACAGGGAGTCTAGTTAAGGTTTAAAATGCTGAAAACAGCTTGATATTGCGTCACCGGGATGCAGAGATATGAAGTTTTGATCAAAAACGTGTATCCCTTAGGTAGATTTCGTCTATGTATCAGTACTATTGACTGTAAAGAGTTTCTGGAATAACAGAAGTACTATGCGAGCTAGGCGCACGTGCGAGGTGTCAAAAGACGCGTCTCCGCGCGGGCTAGCCAACAATTATGTTCCTGGAATAATCCCGAAGAAAAATCGGGAATTATCCTGAAAAAACTGATTTTATGACCAAAAAGTATGTAAAAACACCGAATAACACCACCAAAACGGGACTCGACTTCGCAGAACGCGCACGGGAGTACAGGTAAGGCAGGTAAGTATCGGATTAGATTATTAAAAAACAGGAATATACTGAAAATTTTGAATAAAATTTAAAATAGTGCTTTCTAAAGGGAGTTTTTTGAAAATTTTTACAAGTCAATAAACGAAAAAGTGTTTTTCGCGAAATTGTCAATTATCCCTAGTGGGAACGTTACAGGGAGTCTAGTTAAGGTTTAAAATGCTGAAAACAGCTTGATATTGCGTCACCGGGATGCAGAGATATGAAGTTTTGATCAAAAACGTGTATCCCTTAGGTAGATTTCGTCTATGTATCAGTACTATTGACTGTAAAGAGTTTCTGGAATAACAGAAGTACTATGCGAGCTAGGCGCACGGGCGAGGTGTCAAAAGACGCGTCTCCGCGCGGGCTAGTCAACTATTTGTGTTCCTGGAATAATCCCGAAGAAAAATCGGGAATTATCCTGAAAAAACTGATTTTATGACCAAAATGTTTGTAAAAACACCGAATAACACCACCGAGACGGGACTCGACTTCGCGGAACGCGCACGGGAGTACAGGTAAGGCAGGTAAGTATCGGATTAAATTATTAAAAACCAGGAATAGACTGGAAATTTTGAATAAAATTTAAAATAGTGCTTTCTAAAGGGAGTTTTTTGAAAATTTTTACAAGTCAATAAACGAAAAAGTGTTTTTCGCGAAATTGTCAATTATCCCTAGTGGGAACGTTACAGGGAGGGTTAGGTTAGGTTAGGTTAGGTTAGGTTAGGTTAGGTTAGGTTAGGTTAGGTTAGGTTAGGTTAGGTTAGGTTAGGTTAGGTTAGGTTAGGTTAGGTTAGGTTAGGTTAGGTTAGGTTAGGTTAGGTTAGGTTAGGTTAGGTTAGGTTAGGTTAGGTTAGGTTAGGTTAGGTTAGGTTAGGTTAGGTTAGGTTAGGTTAGGTTAGGTTAGGTTAGGTTAGGTTAGGTTAGGTTAGGTTAGGTTAGGTTAGGTTAGGTTAGGTTAGGTTAGGTTAGGTTAGGTTAGGTTAGGTTAGGTTTTTTTTTTTTTTTTTTTTTTTTTTTTTTTTTTTTTTTGTGTGCTTTTCCCCGTTCATGGGTACAACGGGATCTTGTTATTCTAGTTCTCTCATTCATTCCAGTTCTCGCATTTATTCCTCTCGCACTTTTATGCTTCATACTGTTTCTTTCTTTCATTCATGCTTGCATTCTTATTCGGGTGGGACTCCCGCTATTCTATCTACTCTTACTTTTTGTTTGTCTTTATTAAGGGGTATTTAAGTACACAACTTTCTTTTATTTACATTGGCGTAGATGTTTACATACATAATTATTTCCTTTGATCTATTTCTTAATTAATGTTTCTAAGTGCTAATTTTTATTTATTCTTAACAACAAAACTTATGGTATACTGGTTATTCGTATGTTGTTTGTAAACATTATTTCTTATATCTATATTATATTTATACATGTACTTTCTTATTTTAATACATATTAGTAACTTAACATATCTACCATATTTTCTAACATTATTAGTTTTACATGTCTAATAACTTATTGTATGCTTATATAATACGAGGTTATTCTTACAGTTGAGTTTTCTGACACAATGTTAGTTTCAGTTTATTGTACTCATTCCCGGTTTACGACAAGGTTTGGACCAACTTAATAAGCAACATTCTGTACTCTCCTTTAATAATACACTAAAGTACCCATAGATACATTCTTTCTATATATATTTACTGATATCTTCTTTGCTACAGATTCCTCATAAATATGTATTTTTGGTTTTGTTTGGCGTACGTGTTTCGTGTATGTGTGTTTTCTATACTACTTTTAAATACATGGTGATTTGCGGCAATAATATATATATATATACTTAGATTATACATATTTATTGTCTATTCTTAATCTAGGCATTTTATTATCGTTATTGTTTTAGGGTTTGTGTACGGTTCGTGTTTGGTGATGTGCGTGTGTTTTTGATATTTTCGTATATGTTTATTATATACTTTGTATATCTGTGTTTGTGTATGTTTTCTGGTTTCCATGTGTGTGTTTATCTTATAGCTCTTATCCACTTTTGTCACGTACTGCCAGTTTGTGTAGCTGTTTTGGTGTGTTCTTGTGTGTGTTCCTGTGTGTGTTCCTGTGTGTGTTCCTGTGTGTGTTGCGTGTGTTACGTACAACCTACATTCAGGCGTAAGCCGTTGTCGTCCGAGCCAGGTAGTCCCATTTCTTGCGGACCGGGCACTCCACGCTGAACGCGTTGTGATCGGTCCTCTGAAGCTTCGAGTGCGAGCAGTTGCAGCACTGCGGTTCGTTACCGGCGATGTGCTCGAGGCACTTTTCGCGCAGATGCGGCCCCCCACAGTGACTACACCTGTCCGCACTCTCAGTACAAAATTTCCGGCCATGTCCGAATGCTAAGCATTTCGTACATTGGATGAGCGGCGACTGATCCTCCACTCTGACCCTTTGCAGGTCAAGGTAAAGAGCCCCAGCCTCCGTCATCCTCTGCCATATCTTGGGCCTGACTTGGACAATCACGTGCGCGGTTTTGGGGTTTCTGGTCCTCTTCTTGAACTTTATGGTCATTTCTGTCTCTTCTTCATCCAAGTCCCTGAATAGGTTTTGGTTCTGGGAGTAGAGCGCCTTTATTATTTCGTCGTCATCGCTGTCCAAAAAGACGTCTTTCAGGACGACGAGCGGGTTTTTATTTATCATGGGCGCTACTACTAGCCCTTTACCTCGGCTCTCAATTCTATCTCTCACTCTTTTGAGTTCGGCCTCTGTATCACACCCCAGTATCACAGTCTGATTTTTCGCCTTTCGGACTTTATTTATTTTTAGGCCAGTTCCCCTGGCGTCGACCGCCTCCTTCACTCTAGCGAGTACCTCGTCAGCAGTCTCCTGGCTGCCTTCAGAGGTGACCGCCATCGAGTGAAGTGCCGGCCGACGCCCGGGTTTGGCTGCCGTAACGTCGGCGTATGACTGTGCGACCTCCTTGATCGTGTGGGTTCTGGCGGCGACCTCACCGACAACGTCACTGATTTGATCTCCGAGGGCAGCCGTGGCATGACGAACGACCTTCACCCCCTCCATCGTGTGACCTATGTCCGCCTGCACTACGTCAACCTTGTCGCTGACCTCGTCAATCTTGTCAATGACCTTGTCGAGGATGTCGGCACCGCACTCGTCGTACTGTTCGGTCAGGACTTTGAAGCCTTTTGACATTTTTCCTTCGAGATCGTTGAGCCGCGTGTATATGTTCGTCTCCACCTTTTCCAGCCTTTCCAGTAGTTTCTCCGGTGATTCGGGTGATTTTGGCGTGGGGTTTGTCCTTGTGGGCGGAGCTGTTTTAGGCGCTGTTTCCAGGTCCTTCACCCGTTTGCTCAATTCGAATAAGATCCGTAGGCTTTTATCAGACTGGTTCTCCAGGAAGGTCTTTATGTCTCTCCTCATCTGAGGGTAGTCTTTGACTCTGGTCGGGATGTCTTCGAATGTCTTCATAACCTCCTGGAGAAGTCTGTCATTGGATAATGCAGCGTAGGTGTCAGTCTGCTTTTTGTATGCCTCCATGTTGTCTACGGATCTTCTTTTCCGTTCTGGTCTCCGGATAAAGGTCCTGGCGGCGTCCAGCACCTGTCCAGGCGGGCCTGCGGGGCTGGGAGTGGTGGTACGAGCGACAGCACCAGAGGTCCCCGCCGACGACGACAGTGGCGTTTCGGCTGTTTCCGCTAGGGTTCCTCGAACAGCTTCTTTTCTGCCGAACGTCAGGGATAACCCCCTCGGCGCTTCGCGCGCTCCCGAGGGACCCTCACTTCCCGGGTGAGTAGGCGACGCAGACTCTTGTTGTCCGCTGGCAGCGGCTACTGGCCCTCTCCCTTGTGCTGGGGTGCGTATTCCGAAAACCATTTTTATTACTTATTTGGGTTCCACCTGTCTAATGTACCTATTATGTTGTGTGGCTTGTGTGTATAGGGCACAGCGAACGGGGAAAATTGTCTGATGTATTGTAAATATAGTAAAATAAAAATAAAAATAATACCTATTAATATTATAGTCTGTAACCAAGGTTTGTCAAGATCTGTCCCTGTATATGGGGGTGAGTTTTGTTTTTTGTTTATACTGCACTATAATATACAGTTTCGTTCCAATCCTGTAAATGGGGAGTCAAAATTGAGCAGTGCAAATCCGCTTTCAAAACTTTTCTATCCACCGTAGTTAACGAGATACCGGTTTTAATATGTAAGGGGTGGGGGAGGGTCCAATCGGGAGGGAGGGGGTACCTCTAGTGCGACTTTAGCCGTGGTGTCTTGACACCACAAAGGCTGATTTTGAGGTCAGAATGGCTCTAAGTCCTCTCCTTCCCGAGATATGGCCCGTTAGAGGATGAGGGGAGGAAGGTTCAGAAAAACGAGGGGGGCGGGTAACTCTTGTGCGATTTTAGCCGTGGTGTCTTCGACACCACAAAGGCTGATTTTGAGGTCAGAATGGCTCTATGTCCTCTCGTTCCGGAGATATGACCCGTTAAAAGATTGAGGAGGGGTAGGTTCAGGGAAAAGGAAAAGGAAAAAAGAGGGGGGGGATGGATACCTCAGTGGTGGTTTCCACCTCGTGGAGTCGTTCCGACTCCACTAAGGCTGAATCCGTGGTCTAAAAACTCCTATCTCCACTGGTTTCCGAGATATCCGCTTTTTAAGGATTTCTGCCGTACCGTACCGCGCCGTGTCGCAGACTTTCCGGGTAGATGTTCCAGTTGACCTAGCTGGGTCTACTCTGATCCGATTTTGGCGTGAGTGGGCTCGTTGTTTTGGTCTTGTTGAGCTCTTTTTGTTAGGTCAGGTTTCAGGAGTCAGCTTGGGGGGGGGGGGGGGGGGGTACAGAGAAAGGGAGAATGAGAGGTTGCAGGGATAGGGCAAGTGTGGGAAGGGGTGGTGGGGGGTACGGGAAAAGATATATAGGGGGATGGGGTGAATAATGAGTGCGGGGGAGGGGGAGAGGTGTGGGGGAACGGTTCGTTGAGGGTTATGGTAAGTGAAAAATATGATTAATACATAGTTATGTCTAGTAGGTTATTTGTTTATCGGCGTTAAATTTGGGGGTAAAATTTTAGAAATATGAGATAGGGGTAGGTTATGATAGGGGTGGCCGGTAGAAAGCTGCACAGATAATCGTTTTTTCAGATTTCAGAGTCCTGGGTTCGATTCCCAGTTGGTGAATAAATTAAAATAAAATTAAAATAATAACTAAAGAAGATTTCGACAATTTAGTGAGAGTACAGTTTGTTTATTTCCGGATAAGTATGGTCAGCTCCAGAAAGTTCCTGCTTTCGGGAATGGGCACTGAGCCGGGCTTTGCTTGATGACCAGTTTTTATTTGTCGACAAAGTTATCTTTACAGCTCTCGCCAAGTGCTTCCTCCACTCCAGGAGTCAACACTTTCGTCCTATTTCGGGCGCGTGGATATTTTAGGGTTTTGCTGAAAGAGGGAGAGCCACCTGTTCCCCGGACCTATGTTTCAGATTTTTCGGCTAATGGGTTTGCGTGTGAAGTAGCTAACAGGGGGTTGTTTACGGTTTAGCAAACCGCAAAACCTGTTGTTTTTAGCCTTCCCGTGTACCAAAAAATCCAAAATTTCTCTGAGAGGTAGGTCTAACCCGTTACTACACTCTTATAAAGATTTAGTGTGCACAACCCCTCTTTCAACCCCCAAAAGTACAATTTCGAAATCTTTCGTGTGAATGTCCCCACTATATTTTAACTTTACTCATTAATTGTTAACTTAAAAAATGTAAACTGAAAAGGTTTACGTGGTAAGACTTAATTGTTAACTTAAAAAATGTAAACTGAAAAGGTTTACGTGGTAAGACCCTTAACATACTCTGTTAAAATATTTCAGAAATATTTGGGGTTGAAATAGCCAACCCCCGATTTTTTTAAACTTTAAACTCTAGATATCTTAAAAACTACTGATCCAATTTTAACGAAAATTTAAATTTAAATAGATTTTACTTTAACTAATTTTTTAAGGTCCATAAAAATACACGTTACCACTCTTGTTTTCCCGGAAAAAAATTTTGAAAATAATAGAAATTTTTAAACCTAATTTTGAGGGTCTTCCACGGGGTATTTTTCTGATGTTTTTTGGTCTCCCGGCTCCTCGTCCGTGTCGCCTTTGGGGTTGGTTCCTGGATCCTGTTAGAACCCTCGGGAACTCCGACCACGCTCCACGTGGATTTTTGTTTTTGTTTGTTATCTCTGGAACCCCTGGCCGGAAAAATCCGAGTGAGGTGTCCAGAGATAGGTCTTTGCGCAGCGCACCTGGCTGCAGTCGCCGAATTTCGGCGGCCCACTCAAAATCGAGCAGCGTCACGCTCCGAAGGTTTTTCAAACAAGTTTTTCACGGTTTTTCGCGTCAATTTTTCACTTATCACCACCGGATTTTCACTATCACATGCGCCTTGGCAGCGCGCTTAAAATGATATATCACACGGGTAGTTTTCCGCGAAAAAACCTATTTTTACAATTTTTCGAGCGCGGAGCGACTTAAAACTGATCTGCTCGCGGCGGGGGGTGCCGGATGACTGGTTAGGTTAGGTTAGGTTAGGTTAGGTTAGGTTAGGTTAGGTTAGGTTAGGTTAGGTTAGGTTAGGTTAGGTTAGGTTAGGTTAGGTTAGGTTAGGTTAGGTTAGGTTAGGTTAGGTTAGGTTAGGTTAGGTTAGGTTAGGTTAGGTTAGGTTAGGTTAGGTTAGGTTAGGTTAGGTTAGGTTAGGTTAGGTTAGGTTAGGTTAGGTTAGGTTAGGTTAGGTTAGGTTAGGTTAGGTTAGGTTAGGTTAGGTTAGGTTAGGTTAGGTTAGGTTAGGTTAGGTTAGGTTAGGTTAGGTTAGGTTAGGTTAGGTTAGGTTAGGTTAGGTTAGGTTAGGTTAGGTTAGGTTAGGTTAGGTTAGGTTAGGTTAGGTTAGGTTAGGTTAGGTTAGGTTAGGTTAGGTTAGGTTAGGTTAGGTTAGGTTAGGTTAGGTTAGGTTAGGTTAGGTTAGGTTAGGTTAGGTTAGGTTAGGTTAGGTTAGGTTAGGTTAGGTTAGGTTAGGTTAGGTTAGGTTAGGTTAGGTTAGGTTAGGTTAGGTTAGGTTAGGTTAGGTTAGGTTAGGTTAGGTTAGGTTAGGTTAGGTTAGGTTAGGTTAGGTTAGGTTAGGTTAGGTTAGGTTAGGTTAGGTTAGGTTAGGTTAGGTTAGGTTAGGTTAGGTTAGGTTAGGTTAGGTTAGGTTAGGTTAGGTTAGGTTAGGTTAGGTTAGGTTAGGTTAGGTTAGGTTAGGTTAGGTTAGGTTAGGTTAGGTTAGGTTAGGTTAGGTTAGGTTAGGTTAGGTTAGGTTAGGTTAGGTTAGGTTAGGTTAGGTTAGGTTAGGTTAGGTTAGGTTAGGTTAGGTTAGGTTAGGTTAGGTTAGGTTAGGTTAGGTTAGGTTAGGTTAGGTTAGGTTAGGTTAGGTTAGGTTAGGTTAGGTTAGGTTAGGTTAGGTTAGGTTAGGTTAGGTTAGGTTAGGTTAGGTTAGGTTAGGTTAGGTTAGGTTAGGTTAGGTTAGGTTAGGTTAGGTTAGGTTAGGTTTTTTTTTTTTTTTTTTTTTTTTTTTTTTTTTTTTTTTAAAGTGTCTCGTGTTCCTCCGACAGTATTCCTCGGAGTTCTTTTTAATCAAAAATGTTTCTTGTCTTATTTCATTCATTCAATTTCTCGCTCGTATGCCTCTCGTACTTTTATTCCACATACTTTGTCTTTCTTTCATTCCTTACTCTTTCAGTCTTAAGGGTAGGACGCCCTTCTACTGTCCCTATTTCAAGGTTTTTACTATTTTTCTTTATTTTGGGTATAACACGTAGACACATTCTTTATTGATCTTTTACAATAATTCTTATTCTATATTTATTCTATAGCTATTACATATTTGTTATCTTTTAACTATTATTTTTATGTTTCCTAGGACAACTTTTATTTTCTATCTCTAAACGGGAAGGTTACAATTTCAATTCTAAGCCATCTTATTTGTTTATACTTAATTCTAGATTATTTATCTTATACAATTATTCTTATCCTATATTATTATTCTAATGCTATTACATATTATTGTTTTGTCATCTTATATCTATTACATGTTTCTTAGGATAACTTTTATTTTCTACCTCTAAACGGGAAAGTTTGGCAAAAAGCCATCTTATTTGTTTTACTTAATTCTAGATCAACTATTTCTTACGACTAATTTTGCTTCGACTATTTTGTTACATCTGTCTTCAATTCATGACCCTTTACACCTTAATGCTAAATTTTAACAATCATATTTTTAAGAACTACATTTTTAACAACTTACGTTTATGGTTACAGCTAATATTTTACATTCTTTAGTTTTTCGGCGATTACTTGTAACATATTCTCATAATACATTAAAGTATATCTTCTGCTTTAGACTTTAGGTTTTATTCTTTTTAACTACACTTGCGGCTATTTCCTTACAGTATTTTAAAAATTTATTTCTACTTATTTTATTTTGCATGATTGTTGGTATATTTCTTAGCTTAATTTCGACCTCCGTTTCGGATTCAATGTTGTGTTTATTGACAGCAAATATTGGACACTCGGTGATAAGATGCTGGACGCTTTCGATTTTAGAGGGGTCACAGGGGCATGCCGGGCTCTCCTTGCACTTGAAGCGATTCAAGTACTCGGAGAACCCGCCATGACCCGTTAGCACTTGTACTAAGATTGGGTCTAGTTTAATTTTTCTAATGGTGTGGTACGCCGCGATTGCGTCTGGGAAGAATAATTTGCTCGTGGAGGCTGTTCCGCCTGATACGTATCTCGTGTTCCATTCGTCAAGCGACTCCATACGGACTTGTCGCTTGACAAATGAAGCCGGACACAGGTCATAGTGTGGTCTTGTCCTGCTTCCTATGGCAGCCTCCTTCGCCAACACGTCGGCCCTCTCGTTTCCCTCCATCCCCGCATGCGCCTTGATCCAAAACAATTGAAGGGTTTTGCCGCTATTCGTCAGTGTCTGAATATTCTTCTGCGTTTCGAATGCTAAGGGGTGGAGGGAAACGCCTCGGGCAACCGTTTCCAAGGCCGACCTGGAGTCACTGTAAATTTCGACAACAGCTGCGTGGTGTTTCAAGGCCAGCTTCGAGGCCTCGCGTAGGGCCAATAGTTCGGCCTGGTAAACGGTGCAGAAATGGTCCAGTTTGAATTTTTGGGCTTTCACTTCTATCCCGTTTTCCCAAAGGCTTATCGCTGCACCGACTTTTCCTTGGATTTTACTTCCATCGGTGAAGATTTTGGGATTGGCGAGTCCCTGCTGGTCCATGTCTGCACCGTTCGCCACGCACTTGAACTCTATACCTGTTTGACTGGCCGGGTGTGGTACTTTGGTGTAAAGGACCGGTTTTTCGAAATCTCGGTCCCCTATCACTCTCCGGGAGTATCCTCTTTTTTCCTCGTAAAAGGAAGCTGCTTCCCGAATACGGAGATCCAGCGGAAGCAGTCCGGAGAGTAACAAGGCCGAGTTCAGTGATGTGGTCCTATACGCCTTTATGATTTTTTGCGCAAAGCCTCGCTGGACAGTGTTGAGCTGTTTTTTAATGCCAACCTTATTTGCAGCCGGTGCCCAAGCACTAGCTGCGTACATCACAACCGGCTCCACTACTGCGGTGTATATAGTCCTGGTAATCTCGGGCTTCAGGCCCCAGCTGATTTTTGCGGCTCTTGATATCTGTTTATATAGGTTAGCTGCTTTCCTCGTGACGTTCGAGACGTGAGTATTGAACGTCAGCTTATCGTCAATCGTGAGTCCCAAAATCTTGATCTCCCGAGACAGTACAATGTCCTCCCCGCCCATTTGCAGATGCGGTGAATCGTACTTTAACTTGTTTGTCACGACCATTGCTTTAGTTTTGTGCGGTGCAAACTTGAGTTTGTTTCCGATTCCCCACTTCTGCACATGGGCTAGACTCGCATTTGCCTGTCTCTGGATACCAAGCGCTGTGTCACCCGAGAACACCAGGACCACATCATCCGCAAATGCTTGGCAGTAATCTCCACGCTGATCTAGTTCCCGGAGTAAGGGATCCAGGAGCAGGTTCCAGAAGGTGGGCCCTCCTATTGACCCTTGTACGCAACCTTTAGTGGTTTCCTGTACGTGTTCTGCTCCCGCGTACCGTACCCTCACTCTCCTGTCCCGCAGATAGCTATCTACGAGACGTCGCAAGTTTATAGGGCATTTTGTCTCAGCCAGTCGACATTTTATTGCTGGCCACCAGGCATTATCGAAGGCTCCCTCTATGTCCAATGATATGACGACGATTATTTTCTTTTCTTTCAGCCTATCTCTTATGTGTTTCATTAGGTCATAGAGGGAGTCCTCGGTGCTGCACTGGGGCACGAATCCGTACTGATTCCTGCATGCTTGTGGAGATATATGCCATCTGATTCGGCGTATCAGCATCTTCTCAAAGATCTTTCCCAATACAGGCAATAGCCCAATCGGCCTGTACGACTTGGGGCGCTCATAGTCATCCTTACCGGGTTTTCTGAGGACCACAACTACTGCCTCTTTCCAGCTGGTCGGAAAGTGGAACAGGCTAAGGCACTTGTTTAGTACTGCCAAGAACAGATGCGGGTTGTGGGCAATAACCGCCCTGCAGATATCCGCTGTTAGGCCGTCAATACCCGGAGCTTTCTTCGGATTAAAGCTAGATGCGGACCACTTTAGTTCCTCCGCTGTAAATAGAGGATCAAATGTCTCACCATTCATAATTTCGTTCACTCTATTTGCGGTCTCACGTACCCTATTGTGGTCCGCATTGTCATCCTGTGCTTTATCCTCAGGATAAAACGTCTTTGCAAGCATGCGGGCTGACTCCTCACTGCTGAGTACGCGGTTGTTTTGTACTAGCGGAATATCTTCTTGCCTATTGGTAGTGCGACTTATCACCCTGTAAATGCTGTCCCACATCGTTTCTCTTTCCTGCCTTCCACAGAACTCCTTCCAACTGGATGTCAGTGTGCTCTCCATCTTCTGTTTAAATTCCTCTTTGGCTGCAAGATATAAACTCAGGACCCATGCTCTGCGTCTCGGTGCGGCACCGGAGATTCTCCTCTTACGTCTCTTGACGTCCTCCTTCATTTTTGTCAATTCCTCGGTCCACCAGGGCAATCCTGTCTGCTCTCTTTTCCTAACTTTCGGTATGGTTTCTTCACATGCCTTCTCTATTGCTTTTGTATACTTTCCTATTACCTTGTCCAAGTCTTCTGTCGTCAGTATCCTATCTATTTCTGTTTTGTTTATGTTTTGTTGTTCCCAATTTTCCTCAAGCTTCCCGTAAAATTGTCCCCATTTTGCCTTTTTAGTGTTGTATTTTCTAGTCGTTCTTATTATATCCATACCTTTTGATTTTTCTAGTTTTAGTTCAAACAGGATTGCCCTGTGGTCCGAGGTGGTGACGTCCCCGGATAGTCTCCAGTTCACTATGCTTCGGAGCATGTCTTCTGTGCAGGTCGTTATGTCAATGCAGCTGCAGTACCGCTGGCCACCTCTGATGACGTCGAATGTAGGGGCCGTTCCCATGTTTAGTATCTGAAGTCCCAGTTCATCTAAGGCGCCCGCCAGGGCCTCGCCCCTAGGGTCCACCTCTCTGCTTCCCCACCATGTGTTCCAAGCGTTGACATCCCCCCCCAGTATCACATCGCGAACTCCGATTTCCTCCATAATTTTCTTTAGATGGTCCAAGTCTGGCTCTATAGGCTGTCCACCATCTAGGTACACCGACACCACACCTATTTCCCAGGCTTCCGTCTTCAGTTTTGCGACTGTAAAGTTTTCTGTGGTCAGGGTTGGGCATTGCGTGAGGTTTATGGTGTCGTCGAACAGTACAATGGCCGCTTTGTTGACTTTCTCGGTCTTCCTGGCACACTGTACTACTCGTGTACCCGGATAGCTCTTCATTTCCCCAATCCCACCTATATATGGCTCTTGGACCATTGCAAACGCCAGCTTTTGTTTCCCCGCTTCCACAATGAGCTCAGCTGTGGCCAGTTTGCTCTTTTGGAGGTTTGCCTGTACGACGCGATACTGGTGAGGTCTGACTTCACTGTTTACTGCGCTTCCGCCCGGGACCACCTTAGCAATACGCCACCGACAGCCGCGCCAACCCGTCCCACTTGAGACGAGTTGGACACTCGCTGTCGAAGGCGTTGTGCTCGGTCTTTTCCATCTTTGCGGAAACGCAGTTACGGCACTTCGGTGGCTCCGCGGCCAGCCGTGAGGGGCAGTCTACCCTCATGTGGGGGTCTCCGCAGTGTGTGCAGAGGTCGGCGGTTTCTGTGCACAACTTACGGGTGTGGCCGAAGCGCAGGCAGCGGGTGCACTGGATCAGTGGCGACTGGTCCAGCACACGCACCCGCTGCAAGTCAATGTGCACACGACCCGCATGCGTCAGTCTCTGCCACACAGCAGGGGACACCTGCAGGATGACGTGGCACATGTGGGGGTTCCTTGTCCTGCGCCGGTACTTCACCCCCATCCTCAGGTCATCCGCTGGCACATCCCCAATCAGGTGACTGTTCTGGCTCTTCAATGCCTCGATGAACTCCTCGTCAGAGTGGCATGAGAGGACATCCTTTGTTATAATGAGAGGGTCTTTATTTTTAACCTCTTCCACATTTAACTCTCCAGTCTTTTTAATCCTCTCGGTCACCCTATTTAATTCCTCCCTTGTCTTAAAGCCGACCACCACCTTTGAGTCCCTTGCCTTCCGCACTCTCTCCACCCTGGTACCCTTATTCTTGGCATCTACCGCCGTCCTCAGCTTTTCAAGAACCTCTTCCCCGCTGTCGTTGTCATCTACCGATGACACAATCACCGAGTGAAGAGGCTCCTGGAAGTGCCGCTTCGGGGCGGCGGCCATCTCCGCGAACGAGGGCCCCTGTCCAGCGATATAGCGAGGCACATGTTGCAGGTGCTCCGACAGCGCCCGTGTGTGCAGCTGGCATTCCTCCAGCGCCCTATTGTGCTGCTGAAGGTTCTCCATTAGCTGCTTTATGAGCACCGTCGACTCACTTGGGGTCGGTTTGGGGTCCTCGCAAGTTTTTTCGGGTCCAGTAGTCTGTCCAGATCCCTTTCCCCTCTCATTTTCTCCCTCCTTGACTAGGTGGTATAGTCTTTCGATCGCCTTAGTAATTCCATCCTTTATCTCTTTTTTCAGGTTTCGAGAGCTGTCCAGTTGGAGCTTGGCGCTGGAGAGGCACGCCTTTGCCTCCGTGGTTCTATTTATGTATCTCACGGGTGGCATCTCTCGAGGCGGGCTCTCCAGGGTTTTCCCTTTCAGCTCGTATGTGTCCGATCTTACACGCTGGGTGGCCAAGGCTAGAGCTTTGAGCTTAGGTTTGGGGGACGTGGGCTCGGCTGTGTTCTTGGGAGAAGTGGGAGCGGGTGTCGTTTTTGGAGGTGTTTGAGTTTTTTGGGATTGCCCCACTTTTAGCTTCTCCGCTTCCCACTCCCCGACACTGCGCCTCACCGAGGGGCCAGCTGGTGTTGGGCCTGCCTCCACCGCTCCCGATATCTCCTCCGCAGCCCTTGGCTTGGTGGTGGGCGTCCTGAGTCCGAGCATTTTGATACTTGTCAGAGGACACTAATGTCGACAATAACTGAGTCCCTGTAAAGGGGGGATCTAGTTTTCGGGTGTAAATGGAAATTATTTTATGGTCCTAAAACAGGACTAATTGTCTAATAATAATAAGGTAAGCTAGTATATAAATAAAATAAAAACAATAAAGCGCAAATTACTATGCTAAGGATTTTAAATCCTCAGCGTCCAGCCTCTATACCGAGTGAAACTAGGTCAATACTTCGCTCAAAAGAGCGGGTCATGTAAAAACAATCAAAAAATTTTTGGATGTCGAAAAAAAACCGCGAAATAAAGCGATTCTAGGAATGACTCTATGTAGAGTCGTTTCGTTGGATCCAATGGATAGGTCCCACCGAGCCCTTTCAGTTGACCCCAAACTCGGTCGGTTTCGGCTCAGGGGTTACGGAGATATCTTAAGTTGAAAATTATGGTTTTTTGCCAAGATGGCGGCTTGAAGGTGGTTAAAACCTGAAAGCTCCGCAACCAGCAGACCGATTTTCCCCGTGATTGGGCTTATTTTACCGAGCTCGATGAGACCTACGCAATGAAGAGCTTTCCAGGCTGAAAAAATTTTTTCCCCTGAAAATGCCTGAAAGCCGGCTCACCCCAAAAACAAGCGTTAGCCAATCCCAGCAAAACAAATCCCGTCGCTCTACGACCCTCCGTTGCGGAGATATGGGTTTTTAAAATTTCACCAAGATGGCGGCACAGCTGTCAAAGTTAGTCTTTGATAGGTAGTATCTCCGCTTTGGCTGGTCGCAGAACACCCGAGTTTGGACTCTTTCGGCTTGGCCCGACTCGCTCTCTCGTGCAAAGTGGCCTCCAGATTCCTGAATTTTTTCAGCCTGAAAACGCCTGAAACCTATTGGACACGATAGATTGTGTTCCCCTGAACCAACAATGTTAGAACGGCAACTCTCTACGGCCAGTGAGTCCGGAGCTACGTTGGGTCGAAGTTTTCCAATATGGCCGCCCAACTGTCAAATGCCAACTTTAAGTGGCTCTAACTCCGCGACCTTTTGTCGGAGAGAGTTGCGGTTTCAAATGTGGGTCTTGCCCTGACCTTGCGTATATATTAAAAATATTTTCAGCGCTGAAAATTTTCAGCCCTGAAAAACGCCTGAAAACAATTAGAATTTGTTTTCACAAGTGTCCCACTCGGAAGTGTGAAAATCCGGGTTCTCTACACCCAATAACTTTGGAGATATTTGAAGTTAAAAATTTAACCACTAAAACCAAAATGGCTGAAAAAAGCTATTTCCGTGGGTTTTAAGGTTATTGGGCGCAACTTTGGGCTCAAACTACTCGCTATACACATACAGAGGTCAATTCTATCATCAAAATTAATTTATTTCTATTTATTTGTGTTTTATTTCAAAAAATGATTAAAAATTTAATAACTTTGGAACTGCTTGTCAAAAAATTTTGGAAAAAATGTCTAAATATTCAATAAATAGTACGCTATACGATTCAAATGTAAAATTTTGGAATTTCAGGATTTTACAGGTCGAAATTTTCATTTATGTGATTTTTACAGTTTTTTAATAACTACGTTAAAACTAAAAGAGCTAAAAATCTAGATTTTCCAGGACGTCTTCCTCTGATGAGCGCGCAAAGGATAGCAATTGAAGATTTTTGAATTTTTTGTTATTTCAGGCGTTATAGGTGTCCAAACTTTCAATTTTCTAATTATTATAGAGCAGAGGGTACTTATGATAAAATTCATGTACTTGCAGATATTGTCCTCTCCCAGGGGCCTCTTGCGTACTGCAAAGTTTCAAGCAGCTGACGTGTCTCCTTGAGGTTTTTCAGAACACGTGCTTTTTTGTTTTTCCTGAATATCTCGAAAAGTTCTGAATCCAGGTGTTTTCTGAGTAGGCAGGAACCCAGGTAGAGCTGCTCCGCTATGTTTTTCAGAAGAAAAACATGGGGTCATAGATCTTGTTCCGTGGTAAATGCGTCAAGTAGTCCAATTTAATAAAACTTAACCTCTAAAAAGAGGGTTTTTCAGTTTTTGCACTGCACAGCACTGCGATCCGGTTTGTGATTTTACTAAGGGGTGTGGAGGCAATTTTCCTCTACACACCGACACTTGATTTTTTAAAATCCGAGCACTTTTTACCACTTTTTTGGATTTTTTAAGCGCGGAGCGACTCTAAAAACGATCCGACCACCGCGAGGGCTGGGGGGGTACTGGTTAGGTTAGGTTAGGTTAGGTTAGGTTAGGTTAGGTTAGGTTAGGTTAGGTTAGGTTAGGTTAGGTTAGGTTAGGTTAGGTTAGGTTAGGTTAGGTTAGGTTAGGTTAGGTTAGGTTAGGTTAGGTTAGGTTAGGTTAGGTTAGGTTAGGTTAGGTTAGGTTAGGTTAGGTTAGGTTAGGTTAGGTTAGGTTAGGTTAGGTTAGGTTAGGTTAGGTTAGGTTAGGTTAGGTTAGGTTAGGTTAGGTTAGGTTAGGTTAGGTTAGGTTAGGTTAGGTTAGGTTAGGTTAGGTTAGGTTAGGTTAGGTTAGGTTAGGTTAGGTTAGGTTAGGTTAGGTTAGGTTAGGTTAGGTTAGGTTAGGTTAGGTTAGGTTAGGTTAGGTTAGGTTAGGTTAGGTTAGGTTAGGTTAGGTTAGGTTAGGTTAGGTTAGGTTAGGTTAGGTTAGGTTAGGTTAGGTTAGGTTAGGTTAGGTTAGGTTAGGTTAGGTTAGGTTAGGTTAGGTTAGGTTAGGTTAGGTTAGGTTAGGTTAGGTTAGGTTAGGTTAGGTTAGGTTAGGTTAGGTTAGGTTAGGTTAGGTTAGGTTAGGTTAGGTTAGGTTAGGTTAGGTTAGGTTAGGTTAGGTTAGGTTAGGTTAGGTTAGGTTAGGTTAGGTTAGGTTAGGTTAGGTTAGGTTAGGTTAGGTTAGGTTAGGTTAGGTTAGGTTAGGTTAGGTTAGGTTAGGTTAGGTTAGGTTAGGTTAGGTTAGGTTAGGTTAGGTTAGGTTAGGTTAGGTTAGGTTAGGTTAGGTTAGGTTAGGTTAGGTTAGGTTAGGTTAGGTTAGGTTAGGTTAGGTTAGGTTAGGTTAGGTTAGGTTAGGTTAGGTTAGGTTAGGTTAGGTTAGGTTAGGTTAGGTTAGGTTAGGTTAGGTTAGGTTAGGTTAGGTTAGGTTAGGTTAGGTTAGGTTAGGTTAGGTTAGGTTAGGTTAGGTTAGGTTAGGTTAGGTTAGGTTAGGTTAGGTTAGGTTAGGTTAGGTTAGGTTAGGTTAGGTTAGGTTAGGTTAGGTTAGGTTAGGTTAGGTTAGGTTAGGTTAGGTTAGGTTAGGTTAGGTTAGGTTAGGTTAGGTTAGGTTAGGTTAGGTTAGGTTAGGTTAGGTTAGGTTAGGTTAGGTTAGGTTAGGTTAGGTTAGGTTAGGTTAGGTTAGGTTAGGTTAGGTTAGGTTAGGTTAGGTTAGGTTAGGTTAGGTTAGGTTAGGTTAGGTTAGGTTAGGTTAGGTTAGGTTAGGTTAGGTTAGGTTAGGTTAGGTTAGGTTAGGTTAGGTTAGGTTAGGTTAGGTTAGGTTAGGTTAGGTTAGGTTAGGTTAGGTTAGGTTAGGTTAGGTTAGGTTAGGTTAGGTTAGGTTAGGTTAGGTTAGGTTAGGTTAGGTTAGGTTAGGTTAGGTTAGGTTAGGTTAGGTTAGGTTAGGTTAGGTTAGGTTAGGTTAGGTTAGGTTAGGTTAGGTTAGGTTAGGTTAGGTTAGGTTAGGTTAGGTTAGGTTAGGTTAGGTTAGGTTAGGTTAGGTTAGGTTAGGTTAGGTTAGGTTAGGTTAGGTTAGGTTAGGTTAGGTTAGGTTAGGTTAGGTTAGGTTAGGTTAGGTTAGGTTAGGTTAGGTTAGGTTAGGTTAGGTTAGGTTAGGTTAGGTTAGGTTAGGTTAGGTTAGGTTAGGTTAGGTTAGGTTAGGTTAGGTTAGGTTAGGTTAGGTTAGGTTAGGTTAGGTTAGGTTAGGTTAGGTTAGGTTAGGTTAGGTTAGGTTAGGTTAGGTTAGGTTAGGTTAGGTTAGGTTAGGTTAGGTTAGGTTAGGTTAGGTTAGGTTAGGTTAGGTTAGGTTAGGTTAGGTTAGGTTAGGTTAGGTTAGGTTAGGTTAGGTTAGGTTAGGTTAGGTTAGGTTAGGTTAGGTTAGGTTAGGTTAGGTTAGGTTAGGTTAGGTTAGGTTAGGTTAGGTTAGGTTAGGTTAGGTTAGGTTAGGTTAGGTTAGGTTAGGTTAGGTTAGGTTAGGTTAGGTTAGGTTAGGTTAGGTTAGGTTAGGTTAGGTTAGGTTAGGTTAGGTTAGGTTAGGTTAGGTTAGGTTAGGTTAGGTTAGGTTAGGTTAGGTTAGGTTAGGTTAGGTTAGGTTAGGTTAGGTTAGGTTAGGTTAGGTTAGGTTAGGTTAGGTTAGGTTAGGTTAGGTTAGGTTAGGTTAGGTTAGGTTAGGTTAGGTTAGGTTAGGTTAGGTTAGGTTAGGTTAGGTTAGGTTAGGTTAGGTTAGGTTAGGTTAGGTTAGGTTAGGTTAGGTTAGGTTAGGTTAGGTTAGGTTAGGTTAGGTTAGGTTAGGTTAGGTTAGGTTAGGTTAGGTTAGGTTAGGTTAGGTTAGGTTAGGTTAGGTTAGGTTAGGTTAGGTTAGGTTAGGTTAGGTTAGGTTAGGTTAGGTTAGGTTAGGTTAGGTTAGGTTAGGTTAGGTTAGGTTAGGTTAGGTTAGGTTAGGTTAGGTTAGGTTAGGTTAGGTTAGGTTAGGTTAGGTTAGGTTAGGTTAGGTTAGGTTAGGTTAGGTTAGGTTAGGTTAGGTTAGGTTAGGTTAGGTTAGGTTAGGTTAGGTTAGGTTAGGTTAGGTTAGGTTAGGTTAGGTTAGGTTAGGTTAGGTTAGGTTAGGTTAGGTTAGGTTAGGTTAGGTTAGGTTAGGTTAGGTTAGGTTAGGTTAGGTTAGGTTAGGTTAGGTTAGGTTAGGTTAGGTTAGGTTAGGTTAGGTTAGGTTAGGTTAGGTTAGGTTAGGTTAGGTTAGGTTAGGTTAGGTTAGGTTAGGTTAGGTTAGGTTAGGTTAGGTTAGGTTAGGTTAGGTTAGGTTAGGTTAGGTTAGGTTAGGTTAGGTTAGGTTAGGTTAGGTTAGGTTAGGTTAGGTTAGGTTAGGTTAGGTTAGGTTAGGTTAGGTTAGGTTAGGTTAGGTTAGGTTAGGTTAGGTTAGGTTAGGTTAGGTTAGGTTAGGTTAGGTTAGGTTAGGTTAGGTTAGGTTAGGTTAGGTTAGGTTAGGTTAGGTTAGGTTAGGTTAGGTTAGGTTAGGTTAGGTTAGGTTAGGTTAGGTTAGGTTAGGTTAGGTTAGGTTAGGTTAGGTTAGGTTAGGTTAGGTTAGGTTAGGTTAGGTTAGGTTAGGTTAGGTTAGGTTAGGTTAGGTTAGGTTAGGTTAGGTTAGGTTAGGTTAGGTTAGGTTAGGTTAGGTTAGGTTAGGTTAGGTTAGGTTAGGTTAGGTTAGGTTAGGTTAGGTTAGGTTAGGTTAGGTTAGGTTAGGTTAGGTTAGGTTAGGTTAGGTTAGGTTAGGTTAGGTTAGGTTAGGTTAGGTTAGGTTAGGTTAGGTTAGGTTAGGTTAGGTTAGGTTAGGTTAGGTTAGGTT
Organism: Apamea crenata; assembly: GCA_949629185.1. Taxonomy (NCBI): domain Eukaryota; kingdom Metazoa; phylum Arthropoda; class Insecta; order Lepidoptera; family Noctuidae; genus Apamea; species Apamea crenata. Next base: position 21,793,568 of record OX451353.1, read on the forward strand.
AGGTTAGGTTAGGTTAGGTTAGGTTAGGTTAGGTTAGGTTAGGTTAGGTTAGGTTAGGTTAGGTTAGGTTAGGTTAGGTTAGGTTAGGTTAGGTTAGGTTAGGTTAGGTTAGGTTAGGTTAGGTTAGGTTAGGTTAGGTTAGGTTAGGTTAGGTTAGGTTAGGTTAGGTTAGGTTAGGTTAGGTTAGGTTAGGTTAGGTTAGGTTAGGTTAGGTTAGGTTAGGTTAGGTTAGGTTAGGTTAGGTTAGGTTAGGTTAGGTTAGGTTAGGTTAGGTTAGGTTAGGTTAGGTTAGGTTAGGTTAGGTTAGGTTAGGTTAGGTTAGGTTAGGTTAGGTTAGGTTAGGTTAGGTTAGGTTAGGTTAGGTTAGGTTAGGTTAGGTTAGGTTAGGTTAGGTTAGGTTAGGTTAGGTTAGGTTAGGTTAGGTTAGGTTAGGTTAGGTTAGGTTAGGTTAGGTTAGGTTAGGTTAGGTTAGGTTAGGTTAGGTTAGGTTAGGTTAGGTTAGGTTAGGTTAGGTTAGGTTAGGTTAGGTTAGGTTAGGTTAGGTTAGGTTAGGTTAGGTTAGGTTAGGTTAGGTTAGGTTAGGTTAGGTTAGGTTAGGTTAGGTTAGGTTAGGTTAGGTTAGGTTAGGTTAGGTTAGGTTAGGTTAGGTTAGGTTAGGTTAGGTTAGGTTAGGTTAGGTTAGGTTAGGTTAGGTTAGGTTAGGTTAGGTTAGGTTAGGTTAGGTTAGGTTAGGTTAGGTTAGGTTAGGTTAGGTTAGGTTAGGTTAGGTTAGGTTAGGTTAGGTTAGGTTAGGTTAGGTTAGGTTAGGTTAGGTTAGGTTAGGTTAGGTTAGGTTAGGTTAGGTTAGGTTAGGTTAGGTTAGGTTAGGTTAGGTTAGGTTAGGTTAGGTTAGGTTAGGTTAGGTTAGGTTAGGTTAGGTTAGGTTAGGTTAGGTTAGGTTAGGTTAGGTTAGGTTAGGTTAGGTTAGGTTAGGTTAGGTTAGGTTAGGTTAGGTTAGGTTAGGTTAGGTTAGGTTAGGTTAGGTTAGGTTAGGTTAGGTTAGGTTAGGTTAGGTTAGGTTAGGTTAGGTTAGGTTAGGTTAGGTTAGGTTAGGTTAGGTTAGGTTAGGTTAGGTTAGGTTAGGTTAGGTTAGGTTAGGTTAGGTTAGGTTAGGTTAGGTTAGGTTAGGTTAGGTTAGGTTAGGTTAGGTTAGGTTAGGTTAGGTTAGGTTAGGTTAGGTTAGGTTAGGTTAGGTTAGGTTAGGTTAGGTTAGGTTAGGTTAGGTTAGGTTAGGTTAGGTTAGGTTAGGTTAGGTTAGGTTAGGTTAGGTTAGGTTAGGTTAGGTTAGGTTAGGTTAGGTTAGGTTAGGTTAGGTTAGGTTAGGTTAGGTTAGGTTAGGTTAGGTTAGGTTAGGTTAGGTTAGGTTAGGTTAGGTTAGGTTAGGTTAGGTTAGGTTAGGTTAGGTTAGGTTAGGTTAGGTTAGGTTAGGTTAGGTTAGGTTAGGTTAGGTTAGGTTAGGTTAGGTTAGGTTAGGTTAGGTTAGGTTAGGTTAGGTTAGGTTAGGTTAGGTTAGGTTAGGTTAGGTTAGGTTAGGTTAGGTTAGGTTAGGTTAGGTTAGGTTAGGTTAGGTTAGGTTAGGTTAGGTTAGGTTAGGTTAGGTTAGGTTAGGTTAGGTTAGGTTAGGTTAGGTTAGGTTAGGTTAGGTTAGGTTAGGTTAGGTTAGGTTAGGTTAGGTTAGGTTAGGTTAGGTTAGGTTAGGTTAGGTTAGGTTAGGTTAGGTTAGGTTAGGTTAGGTTAGGTTAGGTTAGGTTAGGTTAGGTTAGGTTAGGTTAGGTTAGGTTAGGTTAGGTTAGGTTAGGTTAGGTTAGGTTAGGTTAGGTTAGGTTAGGTTAGGTTAGGTTAGGTTAGGTTAGGTTAGGTTAGGTTAGGTTAGGTTAGGTTAGGTTAGGTTAGGTTAGGTTAGGTTAGGTTAGGTTAGGTTAGGTTAGGTTAGGTTAGGTTAGGTTAGGTTAGGTTAGGTTAGGTTAGGTTAGGTTAGGTTAGGTTAGGTTAGGTTAGGTTAGGTTAGGTTAGGTTAGGTTAGGTTAGGTTAGGTTAGGTTAGGTTAGGTTAGGTTAGGTTAGGTTAGGTTAGGTTAGGTTAGGTTAGGTTAGGTTAGGTTAGGTTAGGTTAGGTTAGGTTAGGTTAGGTTAGGTTAGGTTAGGTTAGGTTAGGTTAGGTTAGGTTAGGTTAGGTTAGGTTAGGTTAGGTTAGGTTAGGTTAGGTTAGGTTAGGTTAGGTTAGGTTAGGTTAGGTTAGGTTAGGTTAGGTTAGGTTAGGTTAGGTTAGGTTAGGTTAGGTTAGGTTAGGTTAGGTTAGGTTAGGTTAGGTTAGGTTAGGTTAGGTTAGGTTAGGTTAGGTTAGGTTAGGTTAGGTTAGGTTAGGTTAGGTTAGGTTAGGTTAGGTTAGGTTAGGTTAGGTTAGGTTAGGTTAGGTTAGGTTAGGTTAGGTTAGGTTAGGTTAGGTTAGGTTAGGTTAGGTTAGGTTAGGTTAGGTTAGGTTAGGTTAGGTTAGGTTAGGTTAGGTTAGGTTAGGTTAGGTTAGGTTAGGTTAGGTTAGGTTAGGTTAGGTTAGGTTAGGTTAGGTTAGGTTAGGTTAGGTTAGGTTAGGTTAGGTTAGGTTAGGTTAGGTTAGGTTAGGTTAGGTTAGGTTAGGTTAGGTTAGGTTAGGTTAGGTTAGGTTAGGTTAGGTTAGGTTAGGTTAGGTTAGGTTAGGTTAGGTTAGGTTAGGTTAGGTTAGGTTAGGTTAGGTTAGGTTAGGTTAGGTTAGGTTAGGTTAGGTTAGGTTAGGTTAGGTTAGGTTAGGTTAGGTTAGGTTAGGTTAGGTTAGGTTAGGTTAGGTTAGGTTAGGTTAGGTT
>OX451354.1:0-5000 GCA_949629185.1 Apamea crenata
CGCGTTCCGCGAAGTCGAGTCCCGTTTCGGTGGTGTTATTCGGTGTTTTTACAAACATTTTGGTCATAAAATCAGTTTTTTCAGGATAATTCCCGATTTTACTTCGGGATTATTCCAGGAACACAAATAGTTGACTAGCCCGCGCGGAGACGCGTCTTTTGACACCTCGCCCGTGCGCCTAGCTCGCATAGTACTTCTGATATTCCAGAAACTCTTTACAGTCAATAGTACTGATACATAGACGAAATCTACCTAAGGGATACACGTTTTTGATCAAAACGCCATATCTTTGCATCCCGGTGACGCAATATCAAGCTGTTTTCAGCATTTTAAATCTTAATTAGGCTCCCTGTAACGTTCCCGCTAGGGATAATTGACAATTTTGCGAAAAACCTTTTTTTCGTTATTGACTTGTAGGAATTTTCATAGAAACTCCTTTTAAAAAACACTATTTCATTTTTTATTCAAAATTTTCAGTATATTCCTGTTTTTAATAATTTAATCCGATACTTACCTGCCTTACCTGTACTCCCGTGCGCGTTCCGCGAAGTCGAGTCCCGTTTCGGTGGTGTTATTCGGTGTTTTTACAAACATTTTGGTCATAAAATCAGTTTTTTCAGGATAATTCCCGATTTTTCTTCGGGATTATTCCAGGAACACAAATAGTTGACTAGCCCGCGCGGAGACGCGTCTTTTGACACCTCGCCCGTGCGCCTAGCTCGCATAGTACTTCTGATATTCCAGAAACTCTTTACAGTCAATAGTACTGATACATAGACGAAATCTACCTAAGGGATACACGTTTTTGATCAAAACGCCATATCTTTGCATCCCGGTGACGCAATATCAAGCTGTTTTCAGCATTTTAAATCTTAATTAGGCTCCCTGTAACGTTCCCGCTAGGGATAATTGACAATTTCGCGAAAAACCTTTTTTTCGTTATTGACTTGTAGGAATTTTCATAGAAACTCCTTTTAAAAAACACTATTTCATTTTTTATTCAAAATTTTCAGTATATTCCTGTTTTTAATAATTTAATCCGATACTTACCTGCCTTACCTGTACTCCCGTGCGCGTTCCGCGAAGTCGAGTCCCGTTTCGGTGGTGTTATTCGGTGTTTTTACAAACATTTTGGTCATAAAATCAGTTTTTTCAGGATAATTCCCGATTTTTCTTCGGGATTATTCCAGGAACACAAATAGTTGACTAGCCCGCGCGGAGACGCGTCTTTTGACACCTCGCCCGTGCGCCTAGCTCGCATAGTACTTCTGATATTCCAGAAACTCTTTACAGTCAATAGTACTGATACATAGACGAAATCTACCTAAGGGATACACGTTTTTGATCAAAACGCCATATCTTTGCATCCCGGTGACGCAATATCAAGCTGTTTTCAGCATTTTAAATCTTAATTAGGCTCCCTGTAACGTTCCCGCTAGGGATAATTGACAATTTTGCGAAAAACCTTTTTTTCGTTATTGACTTGTAGGAATTTTCATAGAAACTCCTTTTAAAAAACACTATTTCATTTTTTATTCAAAATTTTCAGTATATTCCTGTTTTTAATAATTTAATCCGATACTTACCTGCCTTACCTGTACTCCCGTGCGCGTTCCGCGAAGTCGAGTCCCGTTTCGGTGGTGTTATTCGGTGTTTTTACAAACATTTTGGTCATAAAATCAGTTTTTTCAGGATAATTCCCGATTTTTCTTCGGGATTATTCCAGGAACACAAATAGTTGACTAGCCCGCGCGGAGACGCGTCTTTTGACACCTCGCCCGTGCGCCTAGCTCGCATAGTACTTCTGATATTCCAGAAACTCTTTACAGTCAATAGTACTGATACATAGACGAAATCTACCTAAGGGATACACGTTTTTGATCAAAACGCCATATCTTTGCATCCCGGTGACGCAATATCAAGCTGTTTTCAGCATTTTAAATCTTAATTAGGCTCCCTGTAACGTTCCCGCTAGGGATAATTGACAATTTTGCGAAAAACCTTTTTTTCGTTATTGACTTGTAGGAATTTTCATAGAAACTCCTTTTAAAAAACACTATTTCATTTTTTATTCAAAATTTTCAGTATATTCCTGTTTTTAATAATTTAATCCGATACTTACCTGCCTTACCTGTACTCCCGTGCGCGTTCCGCGAAGTCGAGTCCCGTTTCGGTGGTGTTATTCGGTGTTTTTACAAACATTTTGGTCATAAAATCAGTTTTTTCAGGATAATTCCCGATTTTTCTTCGGGATTATTCCAGGAACACAAATAGTTGACTAGCCCGCGCGGAGACGCGTCTTTTGACACCTCGCACGTGCGCCTAGCTCGGAAAAAATTTGCCCACCCACCCGCCCTCTGGTCTATAGGAAGGTAGACGTGGGGTTTTCGGCAAAAAATTATTTTTGTTCTTTTTCATTATTGCTGTAAATTTAAGAAATTGACGGTCCTTCAGACACTTCAGCGTCATCTGAACGCATCATTGACTACATTTTATTTACCCGACTAAGTCCTTGCTCACAGGGACCAAAAATTTTAATAGTTGTTGCTTCTGGCTGATCCCCCCTTTACAGGGACACAGAAGCAGCGCTAGTGCCATCTGACGGGTCACGGGTCTTCTATGAACTTGACGTTTTCAAAGGCCACCGCCATGTTCCGCACACCGGCTAAGAGGGGCGCACGCTCGCCAGGCTCCAGCGGCCCACAGCATTCGGCTGAGAAGGTGGAACCTTCGCTCCCCAGTGTGAGGCGAAGCATTGGGGAATGGGAGGCCGGGAAAGCTGAGCCTAAGACCAAGTCCCCGGTTAACCCAATGCGTGACGCCGCACCACCTGTTCTGAACACTCCAGCACTTTTGCACCGACCTTCTGAAGACATCGCTGGGGCGCCACAGAGACCGGAGTCGAGGTACTCCAGTCTCACAGCGGAGGCGAGAGCTTGCCTAAATAAAGCTAAGCTTCATTTGGGCAACTCTCGAAACCTCAAGACAGAAATAAAGACTGGGGTCCTTGACGCGATTAACCGGCTGTACGAACTGGTTAAAGAGTCAGAGCGGAGCAAGACTCTCATCGTGCCGGCGGCTGCGGTCATGCCTGCAGTCGCACCTGCAGTCGTGCCTGCAGTCGCACCGGTGCCCGCGCCACTTAACCCGTCCATGGAGCAACCGACAGAGCTGATGAAGAGCCTTATAGATGGCCTTCAACAGCACAAACTGGAGTTGCAGGAGTGCAAACAGCACACCCAGGCTCTGTCGGAGCAACTCCAGCTGGCCCCTCGCTTTGTCGCAGGCCAAGGCCCAACATTCGCGGAGATCGCCGCCGGCCCGAAGCAGAACATCCGGGAGCCTCTTCACTCGGTTATTGTATCATCTGTGAATGATCAGGACACCGGTGAAGAGGTTCTTGAGAAGCTCAGGACGGCGGTCGATGCCAAAAATGAGGGCACCAGGGTGGAGCGGCTGCGCAAAGCGAGGGACCAGAAGGTAGTGGTCGGCTTCAAGAGTAGAGAGGAGATGGTGAGGGTGACCGAGAGGATTCGGAGGACAGGCAATCTGGTGGCAGAAGAGGTCAAGAATAAGGACCCTCTTGTCATCATCAGGGACGTCCTCTCCTGCCACACGGATGCCGAGATCCTCCAGTCCCTGCAGCGGCAAAACACCCACCTGGTCGGGGACATTCCTGCGGATGACGTGAGGTTGGGGGTGAAGTACCGTCGAAGGACGAGGAACCCCCACATGTGCCATGTCATCCTGCAGGTGTCCCCCACTGTGTGGCAGAGGCTAACGACGGCGGGTCGCGTGCACATTGACCTGCAGCGAGTGCGGGTGCTGGATCAGTCACCACTGGTGCAGTGCACTCGCTGTCTGTGTTTCGGCCACAGCCGAAAATTGTGCACGCAGCCCGCTGACCTCTGCATCCACTGCGGTGACCCTCATCTCCAGGCTGACTGTCCGTCACGCATGGCAGCGGAGGCGCCGCGTTGCCACAACTGCCTGTCGGCCAAGATCGAGAAAACCGACCACAACGCCTTCGACGCCGTGTGCCCGGTGCGTAGTAAATGGGACTCATTGGCGCGCCTGTCGGTGGCATATTGCTGAGGTGGAGACAAAGCCCCCGGGAAGTAGGAACCACAACGGTACTAATCTCAAAATTTACACACAAATAGCTTTAAACATCAGATTAGCAAATTGGAGTCAGTCTCATGAGAAACTGGCCCAATTCAAAGCCGAACCTGAAACATTTCCATATAATAGCCAAAAAATTAACATCCAAATTGTCTCAGTAAGTAAACTGTACGGCAATATAAATAAATTTGATTCTAGAACAAAAAATATTAGTAATCTTACGTTACCGTTGTGGTCCAATGAGCCCGCTGAGGTCAAAATTATAGTTCAAGTAGCAGCTGCGAGTTCGCCAGAATTAACCGAGGACTATAAACATAGGATACTGACCAGAAAATCAATAGTAAATATAATATATATGATAAGAAAAGTAAGCATCTAGTTTTAGAAATATTATGTCTATATAATATATTATGTATATATTAAAATAGCCATAGCATAAAAATAGAATAGATTAAGTTAAGATACATTATTATTATTGAAATAAGTTAGGTATACTCAAATAATATAGAAATCACTAATTACTAAAGTATTATAGGAAAATAAGATAGTTAGATATTAGTTATATGTATATAACGGCAGTTGTTAAAACCACCTCACGTAAACAACACAAGGCAATGCCAGCTAAATTAAGGCGAAGAGTGCTTCCAGGAAACCCCTACTTCCTAATACGGGACCGACCAAAAAATGAAAACTAAAAGACGGACGAGAATCACAACACATTGGTCAAAAAGGTCTCTGATCACGTCAGAGGGACACTAAGCAAAGGCAGGAGTGGGTTTTAGCCGGTAAGAGTCCGGCACTGCCCAGACTGCCTCATTAGTGAGGCAGTCTGGGCGTCCATGAGGATTTCCCACTCCTGCCAATAAAAAAAAAAAAAA